>FR989929.1:0-87685 GCA_905404155.3 Plebejus argus | reverse complement strand
AATAATATATTGAAGTTTAATTTACGCGAACGAAGCTGCGCGGAACGTCTAGTAGGTTTATAATATATTTTATTCTCTAACGGCTAACCTAACCGAACATCGAGAAATGTATCGTTTACGATGTACCATCGAGGAAATCAATTTACAGGCAGAAGGGACCTACGTCATCTGTTCGGGTTACGTCGACTCAATTATATAGTTAGTCTAAGAAAATTTGCTTCAAAATCGTCGATCAGATCGAATAATTCGTGTAGTTTTGAAATTTGGTACAGTTGTTCCTAAAGGTGTCCAGATGAATATACTAAAAGTCCCCGAGGGTGGGACAAAAGCCGGCGGTGCGGGAGGGGGGGAAAGGTCTCTTTTTTAAGGTTTTTGCTTGTAACTCGAAAAGTATTTATAATATCTCGTTAGTGACTTCTACATTAATTATCTACATTAAATTTCCTATAAATTACGTCTACGCATTTTTACTGTACGATTGTTACTTTAGGAAATACGGAGTATTAATAGGGTACGCTAGCACTGTTTTGTTATACAAACGTATTCCCCAATTTACTCCCTGGACTATGGGTCTAGACAAATGATTTTTTTATACAATATTGGGATCTATTAAAGCATGCCTCTACATTAGATTTTTTCTAAAATTAAAAATATGACCCTAAAAAATTGCAAAAAATGAACGCCCCGTACTCCCGACGATCAATCGTCCATAAACCAATTTTGAAAGATCTATAAGATAAAATAAAAACGTAGAGGCAATAGACTTACTCTTCCTGAAAATATTTAAAAATAAATAAAATTAGATAGACTCTTATTTTGAAGGAGGAATCAGGGGACTACCTTACGCCGATTCACTGCATTTGTCTCTAGATACGTACGTACGATAGTAAATCGAGGTTACGTATTCCCGTGATTCCTCCTTCAAAGTTGATCCTATCTAAATTTATTCTTTTTAAATGTCTTTAGGAAGAGTGCCTCTACGTTTTTATTTTATGTTAAAGATCTTTCAAATTTGTTTTATGGTCGGTCGATAGGCGGGAGTACGGGGCATAAATTTTTTGCAATTTTTTTGGGTCATATTTTTAATAGATCCCAATATTGTATAAAAAAATCATTTGTCTAGACCCATTGTCCAGGGAGTAAATTGGGGAATACGTTTGTATGACAAAACAGTGCTAGCGTACCCAATAAATACTCCGTATTTCCTAAAGTATGTAACGTTGTCGTTACAAAATTAACATATTACTTTTTTTAAATCAAATAAAAATATAAATATAAATATAAATAATAAATAAGCATTAATTTAATATAATTTAAAAATTAACAATATATTCAGCATTAAAAAAAAGCATACATAGAAAAACAACCATAATTATTTAACATAACGAAAAATGCAAACGGCATCTTAGCGTTCTGGCAACATTTTAGCGCTCGCGAAACGTCGCGAAGGAACCATATGGAAGTTCAATGACCCGGCTCGTTGTCGTTCGGCTGAGGTACTTAAGGTGACGCCTTGATAATTTGGCTGTAGCGATGTCCATTTTTCTCAGCAATGACTAAAGCTAAGAAATTAAAGTTCACTGTCAGTATTCATCATGTCTTTGTCTTTGAATTACCCATAGCATAACACGATTGGTCAACTTTTATAACACAGAATAATCAATCAAAAAGACCTCTGTAAAAAAAGGGATTCCTATTTTGCCAACAGAGGAGAGTTATATAAGCTTCCAAAATTTGTACATAAATTGGTTCTAGTATACACTTTAATTTGTCCATAGCTTATATGAAATGTATTTATGGTTTTTAAATTACGTGACAAAAACCATTTTGTCGCTACGCTCTTTCCATTTTTTGCTGTTCCATTGCTTGTTTTCTATGAGAGGCCGGGCCAGCCTCGCATAGAAAACAAGCAATCTAAAACACATCCAACACGGTTTTTTACTTTAACATGGCGTCACCTTAATCTGTGGGCATTCGATAATCGATCGCGCGGCACGGGCGCGGGCGACGGCGGCGCGGGGGCCGCCGGCCCAGCGTCGGGCAGACCAGCGATTGACTTCAGAGCGCGCACATAGTTCAGTTATTAATTAGTAATTTTTGGAACGACTCTAATTTCGTTCATCTTAATCGCGCTTACTTGCAAACGATTTAAAATATTATACGTAGTGTTATTACGTGTGCTGTACCCCAGATTGGGTAAGTGGTTAATTTATTACATGTTGCATAGGCTAATTACGTACTAATTGAAATCCAGATTTCATTATGTAAACGCACCGGCAAAATTAGAGGAACATAACAAAATTTTCATTATTTCAAAATTATTCGCTGTTTTTTATATATTTCCATATTAATTCAATAATTGATGATTAAAAAATAAAACTTATATAAATTTAGGGCATGAAATCGTGTAAAAAGAAAAAAAATCAGCAAAAATCAAAGATTAAGAAAATCTTTGAAATTTCAGTAGTCATTTTTTAAGTTAAATTCTCCATTTTTACTTAAGAAATGCCATGTTAAAAGCGTTTAATGCCTTCTATGGATCTCAAGAGGGCCTGGATACGCCATTCCATGCTTGCATTTTGATTGTCAATCATTTCCTGTGGGATATTCTCCTACTCCTCCAGTAGCGCCAACTCGAGCTCCTGAACAGATTTTGGAGCTGGAGGTTTAACTCGTACCGTTCACCCATTGATGTGCCACACGTCCTCAATCGGATCCATATCCGTAGACCGTGCTGGCCTCTCCACCTAGGCTACGCCAGCATAATTTAGGTAATAATGCCCGATTTTTTTACTCTATGGACGCGCATAAAATTGAAGCTACTGCCTAAAATTGTGTAAAAGGCACAACATGCAGTTCTAGGACATCTGTGCTTTAGCCGTGTACTGTCAAAGTATCATCATTAACAATCATCAGCTCCGTGCGGGCTCCAAGTCATATGCCACCCCAAACCATTTCGAAGCCTGCATGATAGGCCACTGTTTCCGTTAAGTTTGATGGTCTATAGCGTTCCTTACGATTTATCCACATTCTTTATCGCCTGTCAACAAAATTTACAGAGAATTTGCTCCCATCACTACAGCACACGATTTCACTCACTTGTCAAATTTTGATGTTCACGCGCAAATCTTAGCCTGGCTCTTTGGTGTCCTGTCTCAAGTTTTGGTGCCCTTGCTGGCACCTTTGAGTTTAATTTAACTTCTTTGAGTCTTCTTCTTACTGTACAATCGCTCACACGTACATCTCGGATCTGTTCCGACAGGTTTCGTGTATGCAATGCAGTTTGAGGTCGATTTCTTAAGGCTTGTACCCTAACAAAACGGTAATCCTGAACCAATGTCACCCGATATCTGCCTTGTTCTCGTCTCCAGACGTAAGATCCAGTCTCTCTGTAGTGTTGAAAGTTACGATGGACCACGGAAGCTGACCCACCTAAGGCCTGACTGACCGAACGGTAGGTGTGACCTTTCTCTATCGTGGTTACAGCTCTAGCTGTCGTAGATGCTGGGAAATCACTAATTTTATATCTAAGCAATGTGTTCTTCCAAAAACCAAACAATCAAATGAGCTGGCATACCTTGAACCCCGCTAAAAACGCCATTCTTATCAGAAACACTTACAACGTCAATCATCGAAAAACATTTATTATGGCATAATTGCAATAAAAATCTCTCAAATTGCCAGTTTTGTTCAATATTTTATTTCTTAAATGAGCTTAGAAACTATAAAAAAGGATTTCAGACAGCCCGACCCACTTGAGTTCAAGTTGTGCCCCTTTTTAACTATGTTCCGCTAATTTTGCCAGTGTGTGTAGTTTTGTCCATTGAATCATATTAATTAATGTTATTATTCACATGGATTGCTATCTTTCTTTTATAGATGTAGCTTTACTGATTTTGCAAGATCATTGTAAATTGCATCATCTTTTTTTTCCATGTCATACCCTCACATATTTTATAAAAAAATTCTTAACGATATAATTTGCATTTTAAATTTAAATCGCTTCGTTTGTAATCTCCGTTCTGATCGAGATCATCCACGGCTGCACTTCTACGGATTTGGTACTTTCCGTATATGCTGTGGTCATAGTGGATGATCTCGGCAATTCACTAACTACTATAATTGTTCCGATGGCGCGTTCCAGGGTTCAAGGTTTGGGTTGGCCTTTTGGTGGATGCTCGAGGCCCCAATACATCGACGTGGCTGCCGACCAACTCGTGGCTGCCGTCAAACTTCACCCTGCCTGTTTCTGGACCCAGAGTGCTTAGTGCGAGTTCAACAATTCATGTCAAATTACTTCACGATTTCGTATAACGAATAAACTCTACTAGGAGTGTGCGCCACATTACAGCGAGTGTGAGTTGCAATCGAGTATGTCCATTCGATTGACGTTTCCTCGTTGCAAATAGTGAGACACAGGCGATCAATTTTTACTGTAAGTTGGTAGTTCCGTAGCGTCCAATATTAACCGACCAAATTGATGTCCTTGGTAACAATCGCCTTTTCAGTGGATAGAGGTGTCTTCCAAATTTAAATGGATAATAAAGTGACGCCATTATTTTTTTTTTACATTTTCATTTAGAACTAAATATACTTTGACTTTTGCCGGAAATACAAAAGAGTGACGTTGTGTTTTTGTATCTTTTTCTTAATTATAATTGTGTTATTTCGGTTTTGTGTAATGTTGGTAGAATATTAACCATTAAATAATCGATGTCATGCACAAGTGTGGGCTAATAGATACAACTTCAAGAAACGTGCTATATTTTGTGTTTCTTCCAAAACTCCACCGAAAGTTTTAGTAAAGGGTCTACCACTTTACTAAAACATCTGACTTCTTCTCTCTGAAATCCGGGCTTTTCACGCGTCTTGTCCTATTTTACAAATTTTAGAGATGGCAACCAAAAAAATTTTAGGGTTGCCATCTCTAAAATTTGGAAACTACGGTCATCTTGTACATCTTTCGCGAGCATGTTCCAAGCGAAAAAATAATATGCCGCCATCTGTGTTACTATAGAATGCTATTTTAGTCACCTATAATCTCAGATTAAGGTATATATTTAGATAGATATCTTTAAATTCAAAGATAAAACCCTTCTCTCACCATAAAATTTTAGGTGACAACTTTACTTTAGAATGCCGAGAAGTTTACGTAATGTTTGTCGTTGAACTGTCAAAAATGTGTCAAACAACAGTCTCGCACTCGCAAAATGGCGTTTACGTCCGAAAACGTGTAAACAAGTCGATCGCCGCCATTTTCAATACTACTCGATCGCATAAAAGTTAACTTTGTTAAACTCCCACTCACAAATTTTAGTATCCACATTAGCCAGTAGATGGCGCTGCTTTGATCCCATATAAATTCGCGTTTACGCTCTCGATGTGTATGATCGAATAAAACTCGCACTAAGCACTCTGACCGCCGTCTCTTCCGCTCCGAGCCGACTACGCCTCCACTCACAGCCAGGAGGGTACCAGCCTGGGACCGAGTACATAAGACCTTGTTTAACTAGGACTCACGCCCTCACTACCGTATACTCTCAAGGGCAAAAATATTAAATAATTCGGTAATTTTAAATTATTAACTTACTCATAATATATTTTTTGATCACGAGTCTCCGGGTTTCATTTTATCTAAATCTTTAAGGACCCAGGGATCTCTATACGCGACAAGTAATAATCGTACAGTAAAAATGCGTAGACGTAATTTATAGGAATGTAGATAATTAATGTAGAAGTCAATAACGAGATATTATAAATACTTTTCGAGTTACAAGCAAAAACCTTGAAAAAGAGACCTTTCCCCCACTCCCCCACCGCCGGCTCTTGTCCTACCATCGGGAAATTTTTATTATATTCATCTGGACACCTTCAGGAACAACTGTACCTACTTTCAAAACTACACGAATTATTAGGGTCTGAATTCCTTAATTTACCCAGGCTAAGTCGTGATCTGTCGGTCGGGTTTGAGTTGATGCGACAAAATTACGTGGGTCCACGATCTGCCTACGAATCAATTTCATTCGATCTATGAATGAATCGTGTACCTGTGTCCTCGTCCACCACGTACAGTACCGCACTGTCCGCTCGGCCCGCGCCGCTCGCCGCGCCCTCCCCGCGCGCCCCGCTCCCCGCACCCGCCAGCGACGTGACGCTCGCGATGATCGGCATCCGCAGCTCGGAGTGTAAGGAGTCGTCGCCCGGGACTGTATGCGGCGTAGGCCGCGTCGTCTCGATGTGCGTCGCGACTGGCGAATCCTTCGGCGAGTTTTTCGGGGTAAATCGCCTGACGGTCACCGGCAATACGGGGATGAACGCGTCGACCGGAGGGGGCGACGACGTCGGTGGCGTTGGCTTCACGTCCTCTGAGGGCGCGAGGGCCGACGAGTCCTCCAACGCGGAGGTCAGCGCCGGCCGCGTCATCTTGACATCCTCGGTGAGCGCGTGTGCCGACGTGCGGCGGGGCGGCGGCGACGGCGGCGGCGGCGGCGGGGGCAAGGGCGGGGGCAAGGGCGGCTCGTCGTCGTCGCTGACGGTGACGATGTCACCGGGGTCGGCGGTCATGGTGCGGTAGATGTCGCTGACGGCGCGCGTGGGGCGGGCGGTGCGGGCGGGGCGCGGGGGGCGCAGGGGGCAGGCGGGCAGGGTGAAGTACTGGGCCATGATGTTCTTTTGGCGCTCCCACTCCTGGTGCGGGGACAGCGGCGGCGGCGGCGGCGGCCACTCCCACTTCTCGAGCGGCTTCCGCGCGTAGCGCCGACGCTTGTGGCTCGACGATTTAGCGCTGCTGCGAGATTTCTTTGACTTTTTCTTCCTCTTGTTGGCCTGAAACACATTGTATTTAAATTACCATATTGTGTATGAAACTAGTTTTTTACTAAAAAAAATCGTGGGTCGTCCGTGGAAGCCGATAAGTCCGATAACTTGGAAAGTAAATTATAAATTATAATATAATATATTTACGGATACGGACTCTTGAAACTTTGGGCACATCTAGAAATACTTCCAGAGACTTCCTAATAATAATAATAAGCCCGCTGAGCAGCTTGTCGCGAGCTGTTGGGGAGTAGCGACCCCACGTACCAGTGCTCCCAGGGAAGCCCCTGTTCTCCATCTCAGGCATGCCTTCACCGGCCGGTCAGAGTGGAGTCGCGAGAGCTTCGGCTCAGAGGGAGGATGTGAAGCGTTAGTGGCGAGTGAGCGACGTGCTGGGACCCTCTGAGAGTACAAAATATCGGCGTTTAAAATCCAGCGACACCTCTCCTGCCTCAAGCCGCTCTGTAAATGGTGCCGCCTCGGTACACCATGCGTTTGACCACTTTGAGAGGCCCATTCGGCGAGTTGGCGAGTTACCGTCTGCCAACTTTGTGATACAACGTTGTACCGGCAAACTCTATATTCCTTCCTGTTAAAAAAATTTAATCTGTGTTATGTAGATTTTGCGCCTTACAACACTGTCAAATCCATAAATTATAATGCAACAATATTTCTTGTCTATGTCTTCTTCTATTCTGGGATATCATAGTGACAGCCATATTTTGTAAAAGTTTTTGCATAATTAATAAAGTAAATTACTGTAAATAGTGATTTAATTTGCTCAAACTTATCAGGTTAAGGGCTCAGTAAGCTCAGAAAATCGAACAGTGCTAAATTCGGCAAAATTGAAAACCAAGTATTACATCGAAAAAAATTTCACGTGTATAACCTCAACAAATTCAACAATGGGGACAAATAACCAAATGGCATTCATTGAAAAGTTATCTGGTCGTGAAAATTATGTTACTTGGCGGTTTGCAATGCAAACATATCTACAACATGAAGAGTTGTGGGACTGCATAGAATCCGAAAAATCCGAAACATCCGAAGTTGATCCGAAACGAGATACAAAGGCAAAAACAAAAATTATACTGTCTGTTGATCCAACAAATTATGTGCACATACAAGAAGCGGGCACAGCTAAAGAAGTATGGAATAGGCTGGCATCAACATTCGATGATTCTGGGCTGACACGTCGCGTTGGTCTGCTGCGTGATCTGTGCAATACGTCACTAACAGGATGTCAAAATATAGAAGAATATGTAAGCAAAATTATGGGCACCGCTCATAAGCTCAGAAACATAGGTTTCAAGGTGGACGATGAGTGGCTTGGCACACTACTACTCTCAGGTCTGCCTGATTCTTACCAACCTATGATTATTGCTATTGAAAGCTCAGGCATGAAAATTACTTCAGATTCGGTCAAAGCAAAACTCTTACAAGATGTCAGATCATTGGAAAATGATCCGAAAGCATTTGTAGTCAACAAGAAATTTCAGAAAAATGGTAATAAGAAGTCGTCTAAAGGACCACGGTGCTACACCTGCAACAAGTATGGACACAAAAGCCCAGATTGTAAATCAAAATCAAAAGATATGCAACAAAAATCATCTTCTTCATATGCTGCCGTGTTCATAGCTACATCTGCACAGTGTGAAGCATGGTATGTGGACTCAGGTGCGTCATCACACATGGTTAAAGACAAAAGTTTGCTTCAAAATGTGACTACTACTGCCATCAAGAATATAAGAGTAGCAGACAATAAAGTATTACCAGTGCAATGCTCAGGGCAAGTAAGCTTAAGTACTTACAATGAAAAGGGGCAAGAAAACAAGGTACTGTTCACAAATGTGTTATATGTTCCAGAATTAGCGACTAACCTGCTTTCCGTTAGTCAGATTATTCGCAGTGGAGGCCAAGTAAGATTTGACAGGTCTGGCTGTACTATTATGAACAACAAAAGTCAGATAGTAGCAACAGCTAGTATTATCAACAACATGTACCGGCTAAATATGCCTGGTGGAGGCTATGCATGTATGTCCGATGTTCAACCGCGGTGAAGCGAAGAGGCAACCAGGGCCGGCCGGTGTCGCCGCCTGGCCCGAGGAGGGCGCTCCCAGCGGACTGGAGGAGTCCGCTGCGGATGCGCACCGAGGTGGGGCCGCAGAGGAAGAGGCAAGTAGGTATTACGGTGCGCCGCTTGCCCTATCCTCTGCGGCCGAGGACGGATCGCGGGGGGGAGAGGCATTGTGGTAGGTTGCCGCTTTCCCTACCCCCCCTGCGAGCTGGCCGTTCCGTTTGAACGGCATTGGTGGGGCCGCAGAGGAAGAGGCAAGTAGGTATTGCGGTGCGCCGCTTGCCCTATCCTCTGCGGCCGAGGTGTGGTCGGTGGCAGAGCCACAGACCTGATCTGCCACATGGCCTCCAAGTAGCAGACTCGGGGGGCGTCTGCTACAGCCCTGGTGGGGGCCGAGGAGGAGGGCGCACGTGTCGTGCGCCCATCGTGGAGTCTTCGGACCGCTGGCGGGGTCGCGGATGTGTGTATCGTTCCCGTGGCCCCGTCAAAAGGCGGCGTGGCGGAAGATGGGGGGGGGGTTTTAGTGGGTATACCGTGGTCTCATCAGCTACGGGAGTCCCACATCACCACTCGGGTCGCCCCCTGCGCCTGGGTGGTATGCGTAATGCATTTCCCCCTCCGGAAAAAAAAAAAAAAAAAAAAAAAAAAAAAAAAAAAAAATGTATGTCCGATGTTGACAATCAAGATATCTTCCTGTGGCATCAACGAATGGGACATCTCAATTTCAACAGTTTAAGGAAAATGCAAGAAAATACTGACCATGTAACTTTCTCAGTAAAATCAGAAAATCTGACATGTGTCACCTGTAAAGAAGGTAAGCAAACCAGATTACCTTTTAGAAGTGATGGGAATAAAGCAAAGGGTCTGCTTGAATTAATTCATTCAGATATATGTGGCCCCATGGAAACACAAACATTAGGAGGTGCCAAATATTTCATCACATTTCTTGATGACTTTTCAAAGAAAATTTATGTGTATTTTCTCCGGAATAAGTCAGATGCATTAGAAAAATTCAAAGAATTTAAACATGAAGTAGAAAATCAACTTGGTATTCATATTAAAATTCTCCGAACTGATAATGGCTTAGAATATGTCAACAGGAATTTCTCTGACTATTTGAAAGCTGCGGGGATCATACACCAAACAACGACGCCATACTCTCCCGAGCAGAACGGCACTGCGGAACGTATGAACCGAAGTCTTATTGAAAGAGCTAAATGTATGCTTCTTAATGCCAATCTGCCAAAACAATTTTGGGCTGATGCTGTACACACCGCTGCTTATGTTATAAATCGCTCACCTACACAGTCCCTATCATACAAAACACCTGAAGAAATTTGGTCTGGACAAAAACCAAATGTGAAACACTTGCGTGTTTTTGGTTGTGAAGCGATGGTTCACTTACCTCATGAGAAGCGCAGAAAATGGGATCCTAAAGCGCAGAAAATGATCTTTATTGGATACTGCGATCACACTAAAGGCTATAGATTCATGATACCAGAAACTAGAAAAGTAGTAAAAAGCAGAGATGCTACGTTTTTAGAATCTACTGTTAAAAGGGATTATGTCCTTGTAGATCTGTCAGATAAAAATTCTACAAGTACAGACAATGAACAGAACACTGAAACTGAAGATATAGATACCAGCATTAGTTCATATGATACTGTATGTGAAAAAAGCTCTTCAGTCAGTGAGTATGAACCAGACATAAGTATTGATTCTCCTTCAGTTAAAAATATAACACTGAGACCACGAAGAAACAGAGTTAAAGATGTACAGCAGGATGAATCAGAAGAAAATAGCTACATGTGTCAACAGGAAGACACTTCTCTAAAATATGTTCCGATGACTTATAAAGAAGCAATGAACTCAATCGAGCAAGATAAATGGAAAAAGTCCATTAATGAAGAGTTATATGCTCATAAGAAAAATAATACCTGGACATTGGTTGAAAAACCTGTAAATGCTAAAGTAATACAATGTAAATGGGTATTCCGAATAAAAGAAGAACCAACTGGTCTAAGATATAAATCACGTCTGTGTGCAAAAGGATATGCACAAACGAAGGGCATCGACTACGATGAAACATTTGCACCGACAGTCAGGTATGACTCTATACGATTATTACTTTCAGTAGCTGTACAAAATAATCTCAAAATTATCCAGCTAGATATAAAAACAGCATTTCTGTATGGTGAACTAGAGGAGACCATATTTATGACACCTCCGGAAGGATTGGTCCATGACGAAAATGTAGTCTGTAAATTGAATAAGTCACTGTATGGATTGAAACAGGCTCCAAGGTGTTGGAACAGTAAGTTTGACACTGTACTTAAAAAATTTGGTTTTATCAACAGTAAATCTGACCAATGTGTATATATTGGCCTAGTTAATAAAAAGAAATGCTATTTATGCTTATATGTAGACGATGGGCTATTATTTTCAACAGATGACTTAGCAATAAAAGAAATAACTGAAGATTTGAAATCCATATTTGAAATGAAAATATTAAGTAAACCTAGAAATTTTGTAGGAATGCAAATAGAACAATTCAATAATTGCATATTTATACATCAGACAAAATATATAGAACAACTGTTATTAAAATTTAACATGAATGATGCTAATCCCAACAGCATTCCTGTAGATCCTCACATGAAGTTGCATCAGGAAGGAGGGCCCGATAAAGACATTCCCTATAGAGAAGCAGTGGGCTCCCTGATGCACCTGGCCATAGTGACTCGGCCTGATATAATGTATGCTGTCTGTCTGGTGAGTCGTTTTCTCAATTGTTACAACCAAACCCATTGGAGTGCAGTTAAGAAAATTTTTAAATATTTGAAAGAAACAAAAGATTATGGATTGTGTTACTCACAAAGCCCACAATTAGCAGATGTCACTGGTTACAGTGATGCAGATTATGCGAATGATTTGGATACACGTCGATCTATAACTGGATATGTTTTCATCAAGAATGGGGCAGCTGTAACATGGTGCAGTCAAAGACAACAAACTGTTGCTTTATCCACAACAGAAGCAGAATTCATGGCTGCCTGTGCTGCTACAAAAGAGACAATGTGGATCAAGCAATTCTTGAGTGATATTGATCAGTACAAACAGAGTGTAATGTGTCTTAATTTGGATAATCAAAGTGCCATTAGTGTCATTAAAAATATTAATTTTCATAAGAGGTGTAAGCATATTGAAATAAGATATCATTTTATTAAAGAAAAATACTATCAAAAAATTATTGATTTGAAATATGTTAGTAGTGATAATCAATATGCAGATATTTTCACTAAGGCATTGTCAAAAGAGAAATTTAAGTTTTTGAGAACTAAACTTGGAATGTGTTCATTAAAGTCAGTTTCTCTACAATAATAATTCTTGTAGATTGTTATTTAATTTTGCTCAAGTTTATTTTAAGTTGCATCCAAATGTTTGCTTATTGCTGTAACTTGTAAGGCTTAAATCCGGGAAGAGTGTTAAAAAATTTAATCTGTGTTATGTAGATTTTGCGCCTTACAACACTGTCAAATCCATAAATTATAATGCAACAATATTTCTTGTCTATGTCTTCTTCTATTCTGGGATATCATAGTGACAGCCATATTTTGTAAAAGTTTTTGCATAATTAATAAAGTAAATTACTGTAAATAGTGATTTAATTTGCTCAAACTTATCACTTCCATAGTCCCAGTTATCCAGTCCACTAGCACCTCACCCCCATAGCCCGATATCATTTTAATTCCATTCCCTGCAATAGTCCTACACTGGCCGCTGGCTCTCCTTGGTTGTACTCCCATGGTGCGGACAGGGAGAGTCGCCGCCCGGTGTCACATTACATGTAGATTGAATCTGTGTTATGGGGCCTCTACGTGTTGGCCTCGGCCCCACGGATGCCTTCCAAAGGTTTTTTTTATTAAATAAGGGGGCAAACGAGCAAACGGGTCACCTGATGGTAAGCAACTACCGTCGCCCATGGACACTCGCAACATCAGAAGAGCTGCAGGTGCGTTGCCGGCCTTTTAAGAGGGAATACGCTCTTTTCTTGAAGGTTTGTAGGTCGTATAGGTCCCGAAATACTGCTAGTGACAGTTCGTTCCAGAGTTTTACAGTGCGCGGCAGAAAGTTACGCGAAAAACGCACTGTGGAAGACTGCCACTCATCAAGGTGATGAGGATGGTATGTTTTTCGCGTGGGACGATGGCGAAAGGTTGCAGGTGGTATGATTCCGGAATTGTTCAGAGCACTCCCCGTGATACAACCGATAGAGGATGCAGAGTGAAGCTACATCTCGGCGTAAGGGGTCCAAGCTGTTTGAAACACTAAGGCAGTCAACAATTCGAGTGGCCCTTCGTTGGATACGATCCAGAGGGAGCAGTTGGTATTTTGGCGCCCCTGCCCAGAGATGAGAACAATATTCCATGTGAGGCCGAACCTGCGCCTTGTAGAGTTGTAGGCGTTGGTCCGGACTGAAGTACTGTCTCGCTCTGTTAAGAACACCAAGCTTCTTCGAGGCTAATTTGGCCTTACCCTCCAGATGATATCGGAATTGGACTTCGCTCGATGCCAAGTATCTCAATGCTAGGGGAGATGGTCAAAGATGTGCCCTCGAAACGAGGATATACGACCATTGGCGACTTTTTAGTGGTGAACGTGCAGACTTGTGTCTTGGCGGGGTTGAATTGGACCAAGTTACGTCTGCCCCATTCAGAGACCTTCTCCAATGAATTCTCCACCTTAGACACAAGTTCGTTTCGTCTCTCAAAAAGGTCCGGGATTTAATTGCCCGTGAGCAAGGAGTGCTTTACACAAACATGACTTTAATTTTAAACGATTCTTGATAATGTCTGGAATGAATTGGGGATGCAACCCATTTTTATTCCAATTCATCAATTTGCTACATCATTTTATTTCAGATGTAAAATTGCTCGAAAAACATATTCCTCGCTTAAAAATTGTTGTCCCAAACTCTTTTGCAGCACTCGCTAGCTTCACTCGATACGATATACAGTATAACCAGTATAGTTAAATCAAATATTGTATATAGTCGGTGTAACTATGAAATATGATTGCTGGCACGTAAACTTCTGGAGTACGGACATGCCTGGGGCGTCCCTAGGCATGTCCATTGTCCGTACTCCAGAAGTTATATAAATTATATCAGTCGCTAGCAGGGGTTGATATTTTGGAATCTTTTGGAGATTTTTTTACCGTGGGAGAGCCATGCTTCGGCACGAATGGGCCGGCTCGACCGGAGAAATACCACGTCCTCACCATAAAGTTAATATACTTACCTAGCGAAGTAGAGAAACAAAGCCCTGAGCAAGCGAGATGTCACTATCAGTAACACTGCGTGGTAGAAAGAGAAGCATGATTTGAGGTGGTATAATTTTTTTTCATCTGTTTGATAACTTGGTAAGCCCATGTCAGCCCGTTGTCAATTTGGGCTCTTAGAAAAATTGTGATTTTAAGTGAAATAGTGAATAATTTTGAGAAATAATGCTATAGAAAGATGGTTTCTTGTTCAGTGATTGATTGTGATACAATACATAGAAAAAACGTTTTTGGTATTCACTTCTCTGAATGTTTATTTATATGGAAAACATAACTTGACTAGCCATGGTGCACAATTTAAGGATATTTTGTGTAAACAATTTTCATTTATCTTACACTAGGGCTGCATCAGGTTATCGATAAGTGTATCGATATGAATATATTTTTTTTAGACTAATTATCTAAGAATGTTGACATGATATACTGATCCGTAGTTTATTATTAGTTTATATTAAGACGCTATATTGATAGTAATTTTACCGCAAGGGCAATTTTATACTTAATTTGTATGACTATAAAGTCGTGAATACGCTGCGGCCAGAAGCTATCAGCTCGCTCGGAAAACATGAGAAAAAACGTAATTTTGTTTATTTAAACAATAACTAGGAGCAAAATGCGTCTATACGATTTTGGGTTGCAAAGGTGTGTATTAATTAGACTAATTTCCTACAATACATCTATTCTCGTTTAAAAATAATCTTCAAATTTCGTATTTTTAAGAGATCATTTCGATCGAGAAATGTATCGAGGCAAAATACATTAATCGTGTTTCTGGTTCTTCTCAAACCTAGATAATGCTATGAAGATATGTATATCTCATTACTAGATTTGTAACATTTCTGAGGGTCCTATAGTATTACTTCAAAAAAGCGGCCAAGTGCGAGTTGGACTCGCCCATGAAGGGTTCCGCAGCAGCAATAAGGTTTATTTTTATGAAATTAAAAGGTTTTTGATTTATTTTTATATATTTCAGTCGATTTAATGAAATTTAGATTAGGGTTTACCATTTATGACGTATAAATTATTTTTAACAAAAAATTAAAACCGACTTCCAGGGTAAAAACAATAATAATTTGTAATGAACAAAAAAGTGTTAAATAATTCTTACTCTTTAAAGTGCCTTATGCATAATTCTCCTAAACCTCAACTATTTCTGTACACAATCTACATTACTTTGAAGACGGTACCAGATAAGAATGCTGAGTTCTATGACAAAATATTTTTAATATTTAAGACTGGTACCGACTTCAAAATAATGTAGATTGTGTACAGAAATAGTTGAGGTTTAGGAGAATTATGCATAAGGCACTTTAAAGAGTAAGAATTATTTAACACTTTTTTGTTCATTACAAATTATTATTGTTTTTACCCTGGAAGTCGGTTTTAATTTTTTGTTAAAAATAATAATTTCACTCTTTTAAGTGATTTATAAGCTGGTTTTCTGCACAGACTAATGTGTTATGCTTAGTGACTTTGGATCCAGGATACACTTTCATTATATTATGAGAACTCATTGTCTGATGTCACTACTTCAGAATTGCTTAAGCAACTATAAGCATATACCACTGTGTACCTAATGTATGTATATGCTTATTGCTTGGCGTTAATCAAGCAATGATAAAATTAATGTTCATACGCCTGTCTTTAAAGGCTCTAAAGTTTTCAGTGACTTTCTTTCTATCATTACACTCATGAAAACAACTCAACATTGCTAGATGACCCCCGCAACTTCGTTGCGCCAAAATTCGTTTATCGCGCGGAAACTTTAACTTTTTCCGGGGTAAAAACTATCCTATGTCCTTTCTCGGGATTCAAAGTATCTCCATGCCAAATTTCAGCAAAATCAGTTCAGCGGTTCGAGCGTGAAGAGGTAACAAACAGACAGACTGATAGACAGACAGACAGACACACTTTCGCATTTATAATTATATTAGTATATTAGTATATTAGTATGGATGCTCAAATAATATAACTAAAATCGTCCTTATAAATTTTAAGAATAACTAACCTCATAGATCTTATAATCAAATTGCTAACTTGGTAACCTAAACACCAAGGTCGAGTCATTTACATTGAAATAACATTATAATTTTTAAATCGTTCGACAAATTCGGGCTTTGTTCTTAAAGACGATTAATAGTAACAATAATAGGGTCATAATTAGATAATTCATGGTGTGGTGACCGGTAGTAGTGATGATGATGACGATGAATGTAACTTGCATGGTAGCATAATATGCTTTCAGTTCTTAAACCAACTCCGAAACCCCCATACTTGCTTTTTGGTAGCACATGCTTAGGATATTTCTCATAAAATCGAAATATAAAATCGAAATCCATATAAATTTGGAGGAGTTCCCTCAATTACTCACGGATGTATGTTGGAATGGTGGTGATGATGATGATGATAAATTAAATTTGCATAGTAGTATATGCTTTCAGTTCTTAAGACAACGCCGAAACCCCCAAACATGTATCTATAAGGAGTAAGGAGTTCTGTTCACCAACTTCGAACCATGGTATATCCTGGTGCAAAATCTTACTTTTTAGTTTTGGTAACATATACCTGGAATACTTCATATGAAACCAAAAAAACATAGGTTTCCATTTGAATTTTGAGGAGTTCCCTCGATTACTCATAGATCCCATCATCAGGTCACCACTTTTCTGAACATTGCTTTTTGGTAGCATATGCTTAGGATACTTCTCATAAAATCGAAATCATTATAAGTTTCCATATAAATTTGGAGGAGTTCCCTCGATTACTCACGGATGTATGGTGGAATGGTGGTGATGATGATGATGATTAATTAAATTTGCATAGTAGTATATGCTTTCAGTTCTTAAGACAACGCCGAAACCCCCAAACATGTATCTATAAGGAGTAAGGAGTTCTGTTCACCACCTTCGAACCATAGTAAATCCTGGTGCAAAATCTTACTTTTTGGTAACATATGCCTGGAATACTTCATATGAAACCAAAAAAAACATATGATTCCATTTGAATTTTGAGGAGTTCCCTCGATTACTCATGGATCCCATCATCAGATCACCACTTTTGTCAAAATGGGACCAAATTGGAGTGAAACCTATTATAACAAAAGAAAAATTTTGAAAATCGGTTCATAAACGGCGGAGTAATCGTTGAACATACATAAAAAAAAAAAAAAAAAAAAAAAAAAAAAAAAAAAATCCACAGACGAACGTATAACCTCCTCGTTTTTGGAAGTCGGTTAAAAAACTACTGGCTAGATCTCGTTCAAAACAATTTTCGTTGGTAGTTTTTATAGTAATCTACATTATATATTTTTTTTAGAATTATCATGCCCCTACTTTAGAAATTAGAGGGGGGGGGGACACACATTTTACCACTAACTGACATGGTGATCTATCAACGCACAGCCCAAACCACTGGACGGATCGCACTGGACATGCAGGTAGATGTTATGACGTAGGCATCCGCTAAGAAAGGATTTTGATAAATTCCCACCCCAAGGGGTTCAAATAGGGGATGAAAGTTTGTATATAATAATACTTCTTAACGCGAGCGAAGCCGCGGGCAAAAGCTCGTATATGTATAAAACTCAAAGGTGCCTGACTGACATGGTGATCTATCAACGCACAACCCAAACCACTGGACGGATCGGGCTGAAATTTGGCATGCAGGTAGATTTTATAACGTAGGCATCCGCTAAGAAAGGAATTTGATAAATTCTAACCCCAAGGGTTCAAATAAGGGATGAAAGTTTGTATATTCCTTATAATAGGTACTTCTTAACGCGAGCGAAGCCGCGGGCAAAAGCTCGTATAATAATAAATCAAAAACCTTTTAATTTCATAAAAATAAACCTTATTGCTGCTGCGGGACCCTTCATGGGCGAGTCCAACTCGCACTTGGCCGCTTTTTATTTTTACAGTCTTACAATTATTATTATTCCATGATCGATATTTTGTCGAATTACAAGATGTATGTACATCACTAACACGCACACGTAAATAAATAATAATTGTACACACAGATGTAAATCAATTTTGGTTACGTTTGACAGCTCGGGATTGTTTCTCTATTCCGCTAGGTATGTTAACTTTATGGTCCTCACAGAAAACCGGCGTGAAACAGCGCTTGCGCTGTGTTTCGCCGAGTGAGTGAGTTTACCGGAGGCCCAATCCCCTACCCTCTTCCCTTCCCTACCCTCCCTTATTTCCTTCCCTACCCTCCCCTATTCCCTTCCCTACCCTCCCCTACCCTATTACCTCGTAAAAGACCGGCAACGCACCTGCAGCTCTTCTGATGCTGCGAGTGTCCATGGGCGACGGAAGTTGCTTTCCATCAGGTGACCCGTTTGCCCACTTTTTTCATAAAAAAAAAGATTTTAAAATGGTATTTTTGTACAAAAATAGTCAATACAACCTTTGTAGAATTACCTCCTGAGTCCTGAGGAAAATAGATACCAATAAGTAAATAAATAATAAAATGTGTACCGCTCCACAGCCATGGTCGGGTGCACGAGGTCCAACCGCTTCCGAGTCCGAGGTGTCTATGACTAGCACACCCGGCGACGCGGGGCACGGCACGGGCGCGGGGCACGTCGCGAGGCTCGGCGCGGGGCAAGGCATGACGCTCGGCGCGGGACTCGGTGCGGGGCACGACGCAGGGCTCGGCGCAGGGCTCGGTGAGGGACACGAAGCGGGGCACGACGCAGGGCTAGGCGCAGGGCTCGGTGAGGGACACGAAGCGGAGCACGGCGCGGAGCTCGGCTCGGGGGAGAGCGGGCGCTCGTGCTTAACCTCCAGAGATGCAATTTATTTGAAATACTTGTATTATTTTTTATACTAATATTTCTGTAAAATTTATGTCATTTCGTCAACTAAAACTTCATAGAGCTCGAAAAGGAACTAACGCTGCTATCATATAAAAACGTCATTTTTGAGTTTTGACAGTTTTCCTTCACCAGCAGGCCCCGTCCACGTTAATTTAAAGTGTACGGGCAAGCGCGTACACCAAATTGTAGCATCAGCATTTGACGCGATTTAGGTAATTGTTAGCAATATAACTTCAGTTCGCATTCGGTCATCAATCATTCCGCGCGTACTCATATCATTCTATCAGTCGATGAATAAACGACATCAGTATCAAAAACGGACTTTCTCTCGCTCTCTATCAAATCAATATCAAACTATCATAAAAGGATTGTGCGCACCGTACATCCTTTTTGGTCCTTCGAGTGACTTTTTGGCTTAGTGACAAAATAAGCCTCGCGTGTGATTCAGTGAAAACGTGGACTCAGTGCCTACGCTATCAGAGGACTTATCATCATTTATCAAGAGCATCACCCAGCATCATCGTGTGGCGTTACCAGGAAGCAGTCAGCAGCCCAGGTTCCAGTCAATTATCAGCATATTTCAAGTAAGATCGTTCAATTTTATACACTAACGCAAATTACATCATATCAAAATGTCTAACGTGGAAGATCTATTAGCAACACAGGAACAAATTTCCGCTGCCATTGAGCAAATTTATACTAATTTTAAGAAAGATGGGGCAGATCGGAAAACTTCTGAAAAAATAAAACGCCGTCTCGACACGCTTGACGGTTACTGGCACGAATATCAAACAAATCATATGAAGCTTTGTGGATTAGGTATTAAATCGCATACTTATTTTACTACTAACCAATTTGAGATAATGAAAGATAGATTTATTAGCATTAGGGGAGTAATTGAGAATTATCAACCAAGGGAGGAGAGCAGGCCCTCCACCCCTCTTATCAAACCCGCTACACCATTGGGTGTTCCGAGCGCTCATCCACCTTTAGGTCAGGGATCATCAGCTCAATCTCGAGGCATGGACAGCAAAACCGATGAAATGCTGCGCAAGCAGTGCAGTAATTTTAAGGCGTTTGAGCACACTCTATCAAATATAAATCTAGATCAAATAAATGAAAAATGGCAGTTTGAGCACCTTCTCCGCTCTATTGAATCGCGTTGGTCAACAATAGATTCCGCTCATTGGGATTTGGACAGCGAGTTAGGCGGTAGGGACCCGAACTATGAAGCTACTTTTTTCAAATATGAAAGAAAATACAATAACATCATAGCTGCTATCAACAAAAAGATGGGGTCCGTAACACACACGGAACAATCAACACCCCAACTGGAAGTACCAAGCTTCAGTGGGAACTATCATCAGTGGGTTTCTTTCAAGGATCTCTTTATGGAATCAATCCACAGAAATCCTTCGCTTTCAGACGCACAAAGGATGCAATTTCTAAAATCAAAAGTGAGAGGTGAAGCCGAGAGGCTCATCCAACATCTGTCCATATCATCCGACAATTATTCAGTATGTTGGCAAATTTTGAATCACAGATATGATAACAATAGATTAATTTTAAATTCGCTCATAGATCTTATACTTGACATTCCTGCAGTACCAAGAGGGTCATTGTATCATATCAAGAAAATGCATGACACTCTTCTTGAAAGTCTTAACGCCATCAGAAACTTAGGAGTAGATGTAGATTCATGGGATCCATTAGTCATCCGTCTTTTATGTCTTAAATTTGATACAGAAACCGAAAATCGTTATATTGCATCAGTTAAAAACAAGAGAGAAATACCTAATTTAAAAGAATTCTTAGCATATCTAGAAACTACTTTTACTACTTTAGAATCTACAAGTCGCAAGCAAATAAATAAATCAATAACGCGCAACAGCGGTCAAAATTATCAAGCAAACCCGGGGCATAACAGCAAATATCATACATCAAACAATTTCAAACATCAGCAAATATCATCGACACACGGTCGAAATACATCGCAATTTAATAACATAAGGAACGTTAATTTAACAAAGTTTTATAAATGTCTTATTTGTAAAACAAACGATCATGGCATTTTCCATTGTCCTCAATTTTTGCAAATGTCGCCAGCATATAAGCGAAGAACAGTATCAAAATTTAATTTATGCCAAAATTGCCTTTATTGCCACCAAGGTAAAGAATGCATTTCTAGCAAAACATGCCGCGAATGCAATCAAATGCATAATACACTTTTACATGACGCGTTTGTGCAATCGGATCAAAGTTCAAACGTTATGACGTCAAGGAATGCACCTAAATCGGAACCAACGCAAGCACCTCGAACAAACGCGCACGTGTCACAGCACGACATACCGGAAGTACTTTTGGCCACTGCAATGGTCAAGGTGCAAACTTCAGATGGGTCATATTTAAACATGCGTGCTTTATTAGATCAGGGGTCTCAAGCATCATTAATCACGGAGAACGCAGCACATCAGTTAGGGCTATCACGTCAAAAATGTCAAGGAGTAATTTTTGGAGTAGGCGCAAAGGAAAGTAATTGCAAAGGGCTTATACACATCAAATGCCTTTCAATTAATGGTAACTTCGAATTTGACACAGATGTTTATATAATGCAGAATTTAATCAAAAATTTGCCGAGTCAGTCGTTTACAAAACCATCATGGTCATTCTTAGATAATCTTAAGTTAGCAGATCCTGAATTCAACATCAGCCGCCCGGTCGACCTCCTTTTAGGAGCCGATATTTATTCATTAATTTTATTAGATGGAATTTGTAGAGGGGATCAAGTTTCGCCTATTGCACAAAACACGCAACTAGGTTGGATTTTAAGCGGTATCAATAAAACGCTGCAATGTAATATAGTTTTAAACAACATACAGCAAATTCAAAAATTTTGGGAGATCGAGGATATTTCTGAGGAATCAAGTATGTCATCAGCAGACCAGCAGTGTATCGAATATTTCAAGCAGACCACCTCGCGACGAGATGACGGGAGATACGTCGTGAGGCTTCCTATGAAGAGTAATTTTGACAAAAATTTAGGCAGTTCCAAAGGCAAAGCATTTGCTCAATTTCGATCATTAGAACGTAAATTTCAGCAACAAGAAAATCTAGAAAAAGACTATAAATTATTTATGCGCGAATATCAATTATTAGGACATATGAAACCAGCAACAAGCAATACGAAACCTGAATGCTACATGACGCATCATTGTGTACAGCGTATCGAGTCAATAACTACAAAATTTAGAGTGGTTTTTAATGCGTCCGTGAAAACCTCCTCTGGGCATAGTTTAAATGACGTCATGCAGTGTGGACCGAATCTGCAACAAGATTTACAATCTCTCTTAATCAGGTGGAGACAATATCAATTTGCATTTACAGCGGATATCGAAAAAATGTTTAGGCAAATTTGGGTACATGAAGACGATCAACCGCTGCAAAAAATCATTTGGCGCGACACTACAGATGAACCTATCAAAGAATTTCAACTAACAACAGTAACATATGGCACCAAATCAGCTCCATTCTTAGCCATGATGACTCTAAAACAATTAGCCTCAGATGAAAAACATAATTATAAACAAGCAGCCGACATCCTTGACCGTTCTTTTTACATGGATGACCTTTTGGATGGGTCGCATACAATTGAAGAAGCAAAGAAACTTCATGCCGATCTTATCAAGCTACTCAAATCAGGTGGATTCAATCTTAGAAAATGGAGGTCTAATATTCCCGAATTATCAGATCAAAGTTACATATCAAACAAGCAAGATAATTTTAATTTTAAGAGCGTTTACACCTTTCACGCTCAATTTGGCTTAAAACTGTACTTTTCAAACTTGAAAAAATCATTATCCACTTATCTTTATAAAAATGTTGGTAACTTATTTTTATAGGAAATTTCACTGTCTATATAGTTATCACAGAAAAAAATACGATTTATAGAGTATTTGTACATTAAATCTCGATACCATAACAGAGGTTTTCTTAAATTCCGTTATAGTATCAGTTTCGAAGCCTCAAATTTACGAAACCAGCGACAGATCTAATAAGAAAAAAATAATAACCTATTGACAAGATCCTTAAGCAAATAGTTATCAGAAAAAAATATTTCATTTAGGTATTTAACTATAAGTAATTTAAATTCAAAGAATGAGAAATATCAAGTATTTAAAACCTTATTTTTACCTATTTATCTTACTTATTTCAATATAATAATAGCTTCATATGATAGAAGAACACTTTAATTAAAAGTATACTTTTTAAATATCAACAAATACTTTGTTATTTTTTTTCTACAAATATTTTAAAACTTACTATAAATCGCTGCGCGCAAAGCAATTGAAATCAGACCGCCGCGAGGCTTGCTGGAGGGTGGACGTATCGCTCCCTGCTGCGCATGAACTTTGTTGACCTTTGTCGCGCATACTAGAGTAGTGAACATTTATAGCGTGATTGAAAAATCTTGGTTGTTTGGTAAGTAAATATTTTATTTTGTTAGTTAATATAATACATTTTATGTATGTATTTTTTATGTCGGAAAATAATTTTACTATTAAAACACATTACAGAACTAATGGGAAACAAAACGAATATATTTTTAAAAAAGAAAAGAAAGCGCAAAAATGTAGAAAATTTGGAAAGCTTGGAAAAGGCAAGAATGGCTAAAAGGTTGCTATTATCACTGTTATCCTTACTTCAACTTATTTTTTCATTTAATTACTTACAAATAACGTGTTTTGTGTGCTTTCTATTTGTGTTTTTATTTCAGGCAATATAAAAGTAAATCAACTGAAGAAACAACAACGGAAAAAGATGAATGTGAAAACCAACACGAAGAATTATAGGTGCCTTGAATTGTATTTGAATAGCAGTATTTTTTTTTTGACCGACTTCCGACTTCCGAAATTAAGTACAGTTAATAGGTGCTAGTTTCATGCCTAAATTATATGTATCTGGAACTGACATTTATGTTATTTAATATTTAAAAAACTAAAAAGGGTGAAATTATTTTTTTTTAACAAAAAATTTAAACCGACTTCCAAGGTAAAAACAATAAGAATATTAGATGAATGTGAAAACCAACACTAAGAAAAGGTACCTTGAATTGAACGTATTTTAAATTTTAATAGCAGGTTTTTCTTTGCTATGCCGTCATTAATCATAATAAAATATATCAAATAAATTCCCTTTTTTTTCAGAATCCTTTATTGGGCTTATAGTGGAATGCCTAGAGCGTAAAAATCATGCAAACCTCCGATTTCCGTAATAGTGGATGAAAATTGAAAAGAAAAAAAGGAATATGTAGCTGATAACATAAATAAAAAAGTTTACCTATTGAAAAGCTGTTGTGCTTTTGATTTTTAAATAATTATTCTATACCATTTCAGTTACACTCATTTCTGCCTGCATTTCGTTCAGTTATGTTGCGAAATAAAAAAATATATTATCATTTTTTTAGAGTTCCATAGCCAAAATGGCAAAAAACGGAACCATTATAGATTCGTCATGTGTCTGTCTGTCTGTCTGTCCGTCTGTCCGTCCGTATGTCACAGCCACTTTTCTCCGAAACTATTAGAGCTATACTATTGAAACTTGGTAAGTAGATGTAGTCTGTGAGCCGCATTAAGATTTTGATGCAAAAATGAAAAAATTATTAAAAATTTTAGGGGTCCCCATAAGTACAACTGAAACAAAAAAAAATTTTTTCATCTAATCTATGCGTGTGGGGTATCTATGGTTAAGTCTCCAAAAATCATATTGAGGTTTCTCATATAATTTTTTTCTAACCTGCATAGTTTGCGAGAGAGACTTCCAAATTGGTAAAATGTGTTCTAAAGTAGGGGCATGATAATTCTAAAAAAAATATATGATGTAGATTACTATAAAAACTACCAACGAAAATTGGTTTGAACGAGATCTAGCCAGTAGCTTTTGTTTATACGTCATAAATGGTAAACCTTAATCTAATAAATTTCATAAAATCGACTGAAATATAAAAATAAATCAAACACCTATTAATTTCATAAAAATAAACCTTATTGCTACTGCGGAACCCTTCATGGGCGAGTCCAACTCGCACTTGGCTGCTTTTTACCTCTCTACCAATCAAGTCCTTTCATTTGATATCCATATTGAGGTAGTAATAAGAAATATGTGTAATCTGTAATTTTTCTTACAACTACCGGCCGGCTACGGCGGCGGCCATCTTGGATTTTCACGATGTGTTTATAACACTGATCTCTATTATACAAGTACGCTGGATAGCTGATACACACCTGCTTTTTGTGCCTATTTGAAGCGGAATCAGCGCCCTCATTATTCGGGTAGAGAACTAAATTTGACGTAACCACAACCTATAACAACAGTTGTCATCACTAGTATTAGTTCCAAGTACTCTCATTACTGCTATCAGCGCCAATATGGCGGCTTTCAAATGTCATTTTTACGTCAGATTTAGTTCTCTACCCGAATAATGGGGGCGCTGATTCCGCTTCAAATAGGCACAAAAAATAGCTGTCATTTCAAAGGATATCAGCTATCCAGCGTACTTGTATAGTAGAGATCAGTGGTTTATAAATTGTTGCGTGTTATTCTGATGTATTTAAAGCTATATTGTTGTAAAGTTCCATTAAAATCCATTCAGTGGTTTTTGCGTGAAAGAGTAACAAAATATGTCCATGCATACAAGCTTTTGCGTACATAATATTAATAGGGTTACACTTGAATAAATAATATAAATCCGATTTTTTTATTTTAATACAATGATAAACATTTGATAATAATTGTGTCTCATCTTATTGTATCTACATAAAATTACAACTTTGCCCAAAATTTCATATCACTCATTTTATGTTTTATAAAGTAACATAAAACATTCAACACAATGCATTAGTGGATTTAGGATTAATAGTAATAGTATGCTAAAATGTAGTGGTAAATCAATAATAATAAACCGACTCGCATCGACATTGCATCCGCATTCCGCACGGATCAAAATCTTTTGATTTGACTATAATGAACCAACTCACGCACACAGACGCACTTGCTTCTGTGTGAATAAAGTTGCACTGAATTACATGAAACTCGACATTATGCGTTCGACGTAAACGCTCTTAAGCAAGCAGAACACACAAAAACACTGGGACTTTGCTGGAATCCAGACCTAGATATTTTTACATTCCAATTTAGCATAGATCAGCCATCAAAGTCGGAAACAAAGAGATCATTATTATCAGACATTTCAAAGCTCTTTGATCCGTTAGGCTGGCTAACACCTTTATCAACTAAGCTCAAAATCATTTTTCAAAATGTATGGCTCTCCAAAATCAGTTGGGATGAGGAGTTGCCCGAAAATATTAAATCAGAATGGAATAAGGTGAAGCAAGATATAAACAATATTAATAAATTACAAATACCACGATGGATTTACACAAAACAATGCCACAGAATCGAATTACATGGTTTCTGTGACTCATCAATGAAAGCATATGCCTGTGCTATTTATTGCAAAATTATAGGTGGAGACAAAGTTAAAATTACTTTATTAGTAGCTAAAGCAAGACTCGTTCCGTTCGGTAAAAATATATCACTTCCGAGACTAGAGCTAAGTGGCGCTCTATTATTATCAAGACTTATGTCAAAAGTTAGGTTGTGTTTAAGCGATTACCACACCGAGATATATGGTTGGTCAGATTCAATGGTTGTATTGGGCTGGCTTAACGGAGATCCAGGAAGGTGGAAAACCTTTGTTGCCAACAGGGTGCAAGAAATTATCAAAATCATGCCAGGATCATGTTGGCATTACATCAAATCTGAGCACAATTCTGCTGATTGTGCAAGTCGCGGAATCACCGCTTCTCAGCTGATTCAGCATAATTTGTGGTGGCAGGGTCCTGCTGTGTTGCAGAACAGCATATATCAAGAGACACCTGAAAAATATTTCACTGATCAGGAAGTAAAAATCACTAAACAAGTAAATGTTGCCGAGCACGGGACAGAAAACAATATCATATATCAATTACTATCAAATTACAGTTCATATAATAAAATCATTCGAATACTATCATGGATACTGCGAATCAAATACCGTCCGGAACCCAATCAATCATCATTTTTATCAATATCAGAATTACGGAGATCAAGTTATATAATCATTAAAAATGTTCAGGAAGATACCTTCGCAAAGGAGATCATTAGCCTACAAAACAACAAGTTACTCACGAAGAGTACAATCAATCAATTAAATCCATTTTTAGATAAAAACAGCATTTTACGAGTTGGTGGTCGGCTCCGAAATACTTATCTAGATCCCGAGATGAAGCACCCTATTATCATCCCTGGTCACAGTCGTTTAGCTGAACTTCTTATTGACCAGGCCCATCAGCTTACATTTCATGGTGGCGCCAGACTTACGTCAGCATTTTTGCGACACAAATATTGGATTGTTGGAGGCCACAATATTGTGAAAAAACGCTTGCGTGGGTGTGTAATATGTAAGCGTCATAATCCCGTCAAGCATACTCAATTAATGGGTGACTTACCGGCAGCCCGCACCACACCGACAAGACCATTTTACCATACTGGCGCTGACTACACAGGATTCGTGGACGTCAAAACAAACAAAGGTCGCGGTGTAAAAACTTCGAAAGGCTATATCGCTGTATTTGTATGCATGGCTACAAAAGCAGTGCACTTAGAGCTGGTATCAGATCTCAGCTCATCATCATTCCTGGCGGCATTACGAAGAATGTCTGCCAGACGAGGAACACCTCGCCACATATATAGTGATAATGGTACCAATTTCGTCGGAGCTAGCAGAATTATCAATCAAGAATATTTAGATTTAAAATCAACATTAGACAGAGAATTTTTTACGGCTATCACAGAAATGGAAATCCAATGGCACTTCAACGCCCCCTCGTGGCCGAGCGCAGGTGGTCTATGGGAAGCAGCGGTGAAGAGTCTTAAATATCATCTCAAACGAGTAATCGGCGAACAAAAGTTGACATTTGAGGAATTTTCTACTTTACTAGCACAGTTGGAAGCCTGTTTAAACGCACGTCCCTTATGCACACTAACTGAAGACCCAGAAGACTTAAATTATCTTACTCCGTCGCATTTCTTAGCGAGCGGCCCTACTTTAACAATTATTGAAACAGAAAAAGATCATCGAACGAGATGGCAATTAACTCAGAAAATTTTTGATGACATATGGAAGAGGTGGCGAGTCGAGTACCTGTGTCAGCTATCAGCACGAAGCAAGTGGTGTCAACCACAGGAGAACCTCAACATCAATGACGTTGTTATCATCCACGACGCCAATCTACCTGCAGGAAAGTGGGCTCTTGGAAAAATAATAGAATTACATCCCGGAAACGATGGCTATGTACGAGTAGTTTCAATTAAAACTAAAAACGGCGTTATCAAAAGACCCGTCACTAAAATATCAAGATTACCTGTACAAGCTAATGATACCAACCTTACGTCATCCAAACCAGATCAGCAGCAGCAGCATGAACCTAAAGCGAGCTTCGGAACCATACACGTCAGACGTCCAAATAAATATAGCAATTTTCTATTTTCAATATTTATGTTCTTAATCTTGTCAATTTCATCAGTTTCAAGCCAGTATCAAGTATCAAATTTAAATGCAACACAAGGATTTTATTTTGACAAAATATCAGACATGCGGCTCCAACGAGATGAATGGAAACTCGTAATTTATTATGACATGGATCCGTATTGGCAGGGCACGAAACTGCTCACCAACTATATTAATTATTTAGAAAACATGTGTAGTAATCCTAACGACAAGATAAAACAATGTGACATAATCCTTTTACAATTACGTCACGGGTTCAACGATCTAGAGCACAACAATGGCATTCTACTCGGTCAGCAATTCACACGGCGAAGCGCGCGCACGCGACTACGCCGAGGCCTTATCAACGGTGTCGGATATCTCGCTCACAGTCTGTTCGGCGTACTGGACGAACAATTCGCCGAACAGTACAAAACAGATATCGAGACAGTCAGAGAAAATGAACAACATTTAGCAATTTTATGGAAGAACCAGACATCGGTTGTTGAAGCAGAACTTAACCTAATAAAAAGGGTCGAAGATACTATGAACAAGCAGCACAAAATTTTTAGACAACATTTAAGTGATTTAGAGGAAGCTGTCCGCGTGGAAGGAGATGTACTTCAAGAGGTAGCGACGCGCAACGAATTTACTTTATCATCGATTATTGCCAACAACATGTTGTCCAGTCTACAAAACATTCAAGAAACGCTCATTGACACACTCACTAGTGTCTACTCTGGGAAATTAAACTATCATCTCTTACCTCCCGAGCAGCTACGGGACGAGCTGAACATTATTGCGGGTCTACTCACAAAAGACGTATCGCTACCCCTAGAAAATATTCAGTCAGATCTATCAAAAACGTATCATTTACTTAATTTAAAAGCGAGAGCATCGAAACAATTTATCATATTTGAAGTTAGAATTCCATTGGTTAGTAGAGACTACTTCGAAATTTTTAAACTAATACCTATCCCAAAGAGAACTAATTTTAATACAATCAGTATCGTGCCAGTATCAGATTACGTCGCAATAAACATACAAAAAGATTCGTATATTCCTATGTCAGACGAGGACTTACGACATTGCCTAAACTATGATTTTGATATTCAGTTATGTACTTCAAAGCAGCCTATCCAGCAATCTAAATTAGAAGAGAACTTATGTAGAAAGGATTTATCTTCAGATAATAATTGTGAAACAAAAACGTCGATTTGTAAAGAGAAATGGACGGAACTTAGCAAAATAAACACTTATTTATTTTATTGCTGCGGTCATTGCACCGTAACAATCATATGTGAGCATCATATTGCAGCAGAAACATTACACCAGGTGGGTATAATGACACTTAGCGACAAGTGTGTAATTAAAGGTAGCTCATTTACGATCTTTACACACAAATTACAATCGAACGTTTTAAATAAAGAAGCGGATGTATTAAAAATAGATATTCCGCCAATCAACAAGATCTTTAATCTATCAGTTCCCATCTCGGTCGTCGACAACGAATCAATATCCGATAATCGAGGACTCTTCGGGGATGTCTCCAGACAAATAGAGGAGCTCAGAAGAGCATCAGAAGAAGTATTGACAAAGCGCATCTCATATCATGATGTGCATCACTACACGGTCATATACGTGGTAGTGATGATAGCAGCGGTCTCCGGCGCCGCGCTGCTGTGGTGGCGCTACCGCGGGAGAACGCAGCCCGCGCGTCCGGCGGCGAGCCAAGCAGAAGGAGAAGTCGTCGAGGTCCATCCATTGGGCCCCCGGCGGCCACCCCTGGTTCGTTGTGTTAGTGAGTGTGCAGTGAATCAGTGTAGTGACAAAGGTGATGTAAATCAGTGCTACGGCTTAAGTGAAAAGCATAGCAAAAGTGAGTCTCATATTATGTGCGATGGTTCAAAGCTCGATTCAAGTGCGCGTGTAGTGAACAAAGGCACGTCGCCCGTGCTTTTTAAGCATAACCAGTCGCTCTAATTTTAAGTCAATATTGTTCAAATCACCTTGTTAATCATCTTTACTTTTAAGGACACATTGTTCAATCAACTTGTATAGCACGTCACTCACACATCATTGATTTCATCTATCTCTTATTCCTCATCTTCTCGCCCGGGAGCATGTACGGGCAAGCGCGTACACCAAATTGTAGCATCAGCATTTGACGCGATTTAGGTAATTGTTAGCAATATAACTTCAGTTCGCATTCGGTCATCAATCATTCCGCGCGTACTCATATCATTCTATCAGTCGATGAATAAACGACATCAGTATCAAAAACGGACTTTCTCTCGCTCTCTATCAAATCAATATCAAACTATCATAAAAGGATTGTGCGCACCGTACATAAAGCCTTGGAGCACTTTAGATATGATAGGATGAGTCATGACTCATGAGTGACATGACGTACTTACGTCTATCCAGGATTTCTTTTCGGAGTTATAAAGTTACCTCGGTCGTCGGCGGTGGGCTCGGCGATGTCGGCGGGGTCGGCGGGGGCGCGGGGAGAGGCAGGCGCTCCACCAGCACTCGGAGCGGCTTCAGCATGTCGAGAAGCCTCATATTCGCTTTAATTTTCCAAAATCCTTGAGGCAGCGCCGTGCGGTGGCCCAGCCTCCTGAGCCGCGCGGAGCGGACGGCGCGGGGGGCGGGCGGAGCGGCGGGGGGCGCGGCGGAAGAGCGGGCGCGCGCAGCCTCGGGACACTGCTCTAGCCTCGTGACGACCACGACAACGTCCTTCGTTAATTGTTTATCTATACAAGACAATACGAATTATTACGAGTACGATAGATGCGAGTGCCGAGCCCGGCAGCGGGCGGCAGCGGGCGGCAGCGGGCGGCGGCGGCGGGCGGCGGCGGGCGGCGGCGGCGGGCCCGTCGCCGCGAGTACCGCGTCGAACACTCACCGTAGGTCACTGTGTTGGAGGACGTACATTTTTCTGTTTCTTTGGGTTCTTGTATTGGCTTTAGTATCGGCGAGTCTCCGGGGGAAGGTGGGGGAGGGCCCCCCGCGACGCCCGGCGCGGCGAGGTCGGGCGTGGCGGGGGGCCCTCCCGCGAGCGGAACGTCGTCGTCCTCCGTCTTCGGTTCGCAACAATTTCCCGGGTTTGCTACGTGTCGGACGCCGGCCGGGCTCGAGTGGCCTCGCGGGGGCTCGCCTTCGGATCCCGCCTCGACCGAGCCCAGTATGTCTCTGAAGTAGGACACGTCTGCAAAAAATTATCGTGTTACTTCTCCGCCTGTTTTTCTTTTACGTTGTGTTCAGACTATTCTTTTTGATTTCCTGTGTACATAATAGTTGTTAAGATATAATATGTGTGTAAAATTTATGCACGTAGAGCTACACCTGTAATTTAGGGTACGTCAATTTCTGTTTTACGTCTGTAGTCTTTACGTTTTCCATATTGAGATCGTTTCAAATGTATTTTCTTGTCGATGTGTCGGATGAGTGGGTATATAGTGTACATTAACTACATAATATGTATACGCACGTAGTTAATGTACACTATACAGCATGACTGGTGAGACGTCATGTTCAATACTAATTAACAAACAAACTAAAACTAAAAAACAAACAAGAATAACTAAATAATCCAGTCATAATTAATAGAAAATCAGTTAACATGTGGCCTAAAATTTGCCTTTGTAATTGTTATTGATGGTGAAAATTGTCGATTTAACGGTGAATAACGGTCTACCGTTTTAATTTGGACCGTATTATTGCGACAGAAATATCACATTGATTTGGTCGCTAGGATTTAGTGATCATCTATATTCTATGGTCTAGAATCTAGATTATACTAATATAATAATTCTGAATTGTAATATAATAAAATATAATAAAAAATTTATTATTATGTATGTATCTTGACATTGTATATTTTTAAGTTTACAGCATTGTAAATTTCATTTTAAAAGATTAATTTTTTTCTCACTTTTTTTGGTAAAAAAGTGGGCCCCGTGCGAGTTTCTTACGCCGGTTCTTCTCGCCGGGCTAGTTCCCGAACCGGTGGTAGGCACCAGTAGTATCAACGTTCTGAAAGCATTTTTTTTAATCTATTCAGAAATAAATCAATTTTTATTTTATTTATTTTAAATAATTCTGAGTTGTTGAGATTAGCGCGTTCAAACAAACAGAGTTTGTTTGAACGCGCTAGTCCGATTTTAAAAATTCTTTCAGTGTTAGGTAGCCCATTTATCGAGGAAAGCTATAGGCTATATTTTATCACGCTAAGACTAATAGGAGATAAAAAATAGAGGAAAATGTGAAAAAAAACGGGGGAAATTATTTGAAAGGGCTTATCTCACGAACTACTGGAGCAATTTTTCTGTTTATTTGGCACATATAATATGAAGTAGACCACGTGAAGGATCATAGGCTATTTTGTTGTGGACTGATTTGTCTGTGAAATACCTAATTTACGCGGACGAAGCCACGCGGAACGTCTAGTAATATTATAAAGCTGAAGAGTTTGTTTGAACGCGCTAATCTCAGGAACTACTGATCCGATTTGAAAAAATATTTCAGTGTTTGATAGCTTATTTATCGAGAAAGGCTATAGGCTATATTTTATCACGCTAAAACCAATAGGAGCAAAGATACAGAGGAGAATGTGAAAGTAAAGCTAAAGAGTTAGTTTGTTTGTTTGCACGCGCTAATCTCAAGAACTACTGGTCCAATTTGAAAAAAATCTTTCAATGTTTGATAGGCCGGCAACGCACCTGCAGCTCTTCTGATGCTGCGAGTGTCCATCATGGGAGACGGAAGTTGCTTTCCATCAGGTGACCCGTTTGTTCGTTTGCTCCCCTTTTTTATATAAAAAAATATCTCACAGACTACTGGAGCAATCGTTATTTGACACGAAGGTATATAGTAGATTACGTGAGACATGGGTTATTAATTTGTGAAAAATATACAGTTTCCGTGAAATTCTAGATTTACGCGGGCGAAACCGCGCAGAACGTCTAGTTTACTTAACATACAAAAAATAAAGTCTAAAATTGCAATAGATACTACTAGCAGCTAGCTATTTTTGTCAAGACTCTGATTGTAATCGAACGCCAAATATAGTAAATGATCACCATATACAGGGTGCAATTAAACCTTCCTGCCAAATTTTTTCCAGGGCTCATAAGGAGAGTCCATTTAACCAATAAAAATGAGTGTTATATTTTTTTTAAATTTTGTCCCATTTAAAAATCGTTGCAGAATGGTCACTCGCGGCGCGAGGGAATGACCGGGGGTAACGCGGGGGGAGGCGCGCGCGCGGGGTCACATCACGCGCGGGCGACGCGTCGTGTCCATTAATTGTAGTGTTTTTTAGGATAACTTTCGGAAGCTATTTCTCAACATTTTAGTACTGAGTGATTATAAAAGAAAAAATACGTGTATTTTTATTTTTAACAGGGATCAATATATTAAAATTTGGCAGGAAGGTATAATTGCACCCTGTATTTGGTGATCATTTACTATATTTGGCGTTCGATTACAATTTGAGGTGTAGTCGTGACAAAAATAGCTAGTAGTATCTATTGCAATTTTAGACTTCATTTTTTTGATGTTAAGTAATTATTTTTGGCCATCAAAGCTTAGCTTAGGGTATCAGTGCATGTTTATAGTGGTCATTATATTTGTTCCCATTATTTCAGCAGGGCGCTGCGAGTTCAGCGGCGACGTACCCGACTGCAGCACCGGCGCGGCGCGTCGCTCGCACTCCGCCTGCAACACGGGGCAGGGCACCACATGAGTCTGGGGTCGGGTCGGGCGGGGGCGTCACTCGATACGTGTTCGCCTGCCGGTACCGATATTGTTCACTTACCTGTAGGTGCGGCAGGCGGTGCAGTCGGCCGGCGCGCCGCAGCTCGCTCCAGCTCGCCGGCGCCTCGTCCGCCGCCCACGGGAACCGCAGCAGCAGCGCATACAGCAGCGGGTGCGGTGGCGCGGCGCCGGAGGCCAGGCGCGTCGCTCGCCACCGCAGCTCTAACCAGCGCCGCTGCAGCGTCAGCGCCGACGCGCGCCGCCCGCTGTTATTGTATGTATTTCTTAAATAATCGGCCAAGTGCGAGTTGGACTCGCGCACGAAGGGTTCCGTACCATTATAGAGCAAAATTAGGCCAAAAATTGTGTTTTTTGTATGGGAGCGCCCTTTCATTTTCTATTTTATTTTAATATTATTAAATATTAAAGTACACAATATACAACAAAGGACTTTGAGAAAAATTGAAGTACCTACGTTTTGCCCATAAATATACCTAGCGGAATAGAGAAACAAAGGCCTGAGCAAGCGAGATGTCACTATCAGTAACACTGCGTGGTAAAAAGAGACGTGTGATACATGACAGCATCACTCTTTTTTTGACGACCGTCAGCCCGGGGCTGACCGTTGACAATTTAATCTCATAGAATTCATGTTCAATCATATACCTAGCGGAATAGAGCAACAAACTCGAGCTGTCAAACGTAACCGAAATTGGTTTTCATCTGTGTGAAAAATATATGTAGGTACGTATACACTTTTTCACACAGATGAAAACCAATTTCGGTTACGTTTGACAGCTCGAGTTTGTTGCTCTATTCCGCTAGGTATATTAACTTTATGGTTTTGTCATTATTGATATAGAGCAAGAAAGGTCAAAAAAAGCGGCCAAGTGCGAGTTGGACTCGCCCATGGAGGGTTCCGCAGCAGCAGTAAGGTTTATTTTTATGAAATTAAAATATTTTTGATTTATTTTTATATTTCAGTCAATTTAATGAAATTTAGATTAAGGTTTACTATTTATGACGTATAAAAAAACTACTGGCTAGATCTCGTTCAAACCAATTTTCGTTGGTAGTTTTTATAGTAATCTACATCATATATTTTTTTTAGAATTATCATGCCTCTACTTTAGAAATTAGAGGGGGGGGGGGACACACATTTTTCCACTTTGGAAGAGTCTCTCTCGCAAACTATTCAGGTTAGAAAAAAATGATATGAGAAACCTCAATATGATTTTTGGAGACCTATCCATAGATACCCCACACGCATAGGTTAGATGAAAAAATTTTTTTTTGTTTCAGTTGTACCTATGGGGACCCCTAAAATTTTTAATATTTTTTCCATTTTTGCATCAAAATCTTAATGCGGTTCACAGACTACATCTACTTACCAAGTTTCAATAGTATAGCTCTAATAGATTCGGAGAAAAGTGGCTGTGACATACGGACGGACGGACAGACAGACGGACAGACAGACAGACATGACGAATCTATAAGGGTTCCTTTTTTGCCATTTTGGCTACGGAACCCTAAAAAATGACGTTTGTTGTATGGGAGCCCCCCTAAATATTAATTTTATTTTGTTTTGGTATTTGTTGTTATAGCGGCAACAGATATACATAATCTGTGAAAATTTCAACTCTCTAGCTATTACCATTCTTGAGTTACAGCCTGGAGACAGTCAGACGGACAGCCTAAACACATTAATGAAGACATGAGTGCATGAATGAGGTAAGTAACATTTTTGAAAATTTACGTTTTATTGCATAAATGTAGCTTTTAGGACTTGGAAAATGATTTGCAATCAAAAAATTTAGAATTTTACGTATACTTACAAAGTTAGCCAGATGATGAAGCAGGTAAGTTACAAGGTTCGTCCAAATGACTATGCAAGAAGCGGGTAATTACATCCCATACAAATCCCATATGCGTTTTTAAATAAGGAATATTATGTCGACTTTTTTATTGTTCTATTATTCAAAGGCATAGATAATTATTTAGTATATATTTTTTTTTGTTAGCGTTTGGCTCTGACACCGGGGGTGTACTTTGCCACATACAAAGGTATAGTCAGTCTTCTTCATAATAATAATTTTCATCAACGTTTTTGTTTTTACTATATTATCGTCATTTATGATCATATCTAAAGTCTAGTCAAAGTCTAAGTAAAAGTCAAGTCAAGCAGTCAAGGAGTCAAGTCGGTTGATACTCTATACTGAAACTTTTGACGGAGTTTTGGAGGGACACAAAAAGCACGTTCCTGGAAGTTGCAGCACGTGCATGATAACGAATATGTAATAATGGTTAATATTCTGCCAATTTTACACATTAAAATAAAACACAGTTAACAAAATAATTTAAGGAAAATAATACAAAAAATACAACAGTTCTCTTTCACATTCTAGGCAAAACTCTAGTAGGTATATTAATAATGACACATTATTAAGAAAATAATAATAATATCTATGGACGCTTCACATCACGTTAGTCTGGCCCCGTGCTAAGTACCTGAAGGACTTGTGTTACAGGTACCAGACAACGTTGTATATTTAAGATTTTTATTATATCATACACAATACATATTTATACATATAATAATCAAAGCATATTTCATACACATCCATACTCTTTTATACCTACTACGATAGTTATTTTATTAAAGACTAGGCGCTTTTCGTTGTTTCCAAACAAATTAAAATTTTGGAAAAACCTATCGTAACTTAAATGGTACCTACGTATAAAATATTTTGTTTTTGTTTTTATTATAATATTAAATTGTTGGAAATATAAAAAAATATTTAGGCATCAGTTTGGCTGTTTGCATATTTTATCCTGTGCTAATACTTTAAAGCGTCGCGTCGCGTACCTAGTGTATTTATTCTTAGGTCGCGTCGATACTTCATTCCAAATTCAAATGAGCGGGCGGCCAAATTTGAAAATCGAACTAGCTATGCTCGACAAAAAATTTTTTATTGTAAGTACTTGACTGTTTTTTTTTACTAGGTATTATGACGTACAAGCCATAGTCGTGAAAACGCAGTTAAAAGTATAATAAAACACAATAAAAACTTGAATTAGTATATTGTTCTTTTAATTGTAACATTTGAATAGTGCATAATTTAAGTTATTATTATTAATATACTTAAATTTATTTATTAAGGGCCCGGGTTACCCTCGAAATTTTCATACATTCTTAATACCAAAATCATTTTCTCATGCGAAAATATTTAACATGTTTGAGTTATTTTTCAGCTTATGATAGTAATTACCTAGGGTCCTGAACAATTTTTTTTTACAAAATATTTAAATACTAAAAAAAAAATTTTTGTGTTTGAATATTTTTTAGTAAATTTACTACTAAATATTTAAACACCAAAAAATAGACAAAAACACTAAAAAATATATAAAGAAATAGTAAATTTACTACAAAATATTTAAATAATAAAAAATATTTTTTAAAGTTTAAATATTTTGTAGTAAATTTACTATTTATTTATATATTTTTTAGTGTTTTTGTCTATTTTTTGGTGTTTAAATATTTAGTAGTAAATTTACTAAAAAATATTTAAACACAAAAATTTTTTTTTAGTATTTAAATATTTTGTAAAAAAAATTTGTTCAGGACCCTAGGTAATTACTATCTTAAGCCGAAAAATAACTCAAACATGTTAAATATTTTCGCATGAGAAAATGATTTTGGTATTAAGAATGTATGAAAATTTCGAGGGTAACCCGGGCCCTTAAGTAAGGGTTCATTTTAAACAATCTATAATATATCAACTTTGAGAAACCCAAGATATTTAAAAAAATTAATTGATCTTACTAGTAAACTATAAATTGGGAAATCGTGTTTGTACGATCTTAAATGCTTCTTAACACTTAAACGGCTGAACTGATTTCGACGAAATTTGCTTTGGAGATTATTACTTTCATCATCTCGTTTTCTCTACTTAATTCCTACTAGATGACGCCTACAACTCAGTTTTGTTTACATTTAGTTTTCTAATGCGGAATTCCCTTATAATCTTTCCCGTCTTTCAAAAGTATAATCCATTTTTGTTTAAATCTGTTTGGCCGTAAATTTATTGCCTTTTAAATTGAGTCTTGTTTCATCTCAATAAAAAAAAAGTGATTTATGTGTACTTCATGCATTGACAGTCTTTACAGATTTTGTTGCATTTAAAAGTGAAGAACCGAGTAACTTCACATTTTTCCTAATTTATCCTAGAATGGAGATTTTTTTATATAATTTTTAACATAACAATAAAAACGGAAGATATTTACACCTCCTGATACAATTAACAGGCCATTACTTGATTTGTGATGAAAAATCATAAAAAGTTTTTTCAAAACTTTAAACGCGATTTACTCGAAATCCGAAATGTGTTATATACCTCATTCATGCACTCACGTCTTTATTTCAGAAGAAATTGCTTAGGTTACCCTTTGGGTACGGAACCCTAAAAATAACCAAATTATTGTTAACACAAGTTTTATAACATACTAGCTGTCCCGGCAACGTTGTTTTGCCATTTAAAAGTATTTCTACTTCATCAGTTGATACATATCTTACCCCCTCTTTTGTCCCCTAAGAGAGGAGGGGGAAAATGTTTACCAGATTGTAAGTTGGAAAACACAGCTAATAATATGAAGTAAGTCCACTAAAGAAAAAAGTTTGATACAAAATCTGACCCCCTCTTTGGTCCCCAGAGAGGGTTGGGGGTTTTTATACACCAGATGTTGAGTTGGAAGAAGACAAATATACAGTGTGAAATTTTAATGGTTGTTTTCCCGCAGTAAAATGATTCTATCTTAGTAGTACAATAGATTTGTGAAGTCTTTTTTGTTCAAATCAAAAAAAAAATTCAGTCGGGTCCATAGTAACTCGCGCCTATCGGCATAAAGTTTCCATAGTACGTCATACAAAATATTTTTTATTTTCAAAAAATAACATGCATGGTTCGATAGTAATACTATAGGTAAATCGTTCTGCTGCGGGAAAACAACCACTAAAATTTCACGTTGTATCTGTGAAAACCGTAAGCAAATCGGATCAGTAGTTTCCGTGTTAAAGAAAAAAAATGGCCAAGTGCGAGTCGGACTTGCGCACGAAGGGTTCCGTACCGTTATTGAGCAAAAGTTGGTAAAAAAAGTGTTTTTTGTATGGCAGCCCCGCTTAAATATTTATTGTTTTAATTTTATTATTAATTATTAAGGGCCCGGGTTACCCTCGAAATTTTCATACATTCTTAATACCAAAATCATTTTCTCATACGAAAATATTTAACATGTTTGAGTTATTTTTCAGCTTAAGATAGTAATTACCTAGGGTCCTGAACAAATTTTTTTTACAAAATATTTAAATACTAAAAAAAAATTTTTTGTGTTTAAATATTTTTTAGTAAATTTACTACTAAATATTTAAAGACCAAAAAATAGACAAAAACACTAAAAAATATATAAATAAATAGTAAATTTACTACAAAATACTTAAATAATAAAAAATATTTTTTTAAGTTTAAATATTTTGTAGTAAATTTACTATTTATTGATATATTTTTTAGTGTTTTTGTCTATTTTTTGGTGTTTAAATATTTAGTAGTAAATTTACTAAAAAATATCTAAACACAAAAATTTTTTTTTTAGTATTTAAATATTTTGTAAAAAAAATTTGTTCAGGACCCTAGGTAATTACTATCTTAAGCTGAAAAATAACTCAAACATGTTAAATATTTTCGTATGAGAAAATGATTTTGGTATTAAGAATGTATGAAAATTTCGAAAGTAGCCCGGGCCCTTAAAGTACAAATATAATTAAGAATATTGTGAGAATTTCAAGTGCCTAGCTGCTACCATTATTGATTACGAGCAAAAAGGGCCAAAAAATGGCGTTTGTTATATGTAAACAAAATAAAATGAATATTTAAGGGGGGCTCCCCCCCTTAAATATTCATTTTATTTTGTTTTTAGTATTTGTTGTTATGGCGGCAATAGAAATACACAATCTGTGAAAATTTCAGAAGTCTAGCTATAGCGGTTTTTGAGTTACAGCCTGGAGACAGACGGACAGACGGACAGACATCGAAGTCTCAGTAATAGGGTCCCGTTTTTACCCTTTGGGTACGGAACCCGAAAAGCCACCTCGCCTTGGTGACGCCCACTATGGTAATATTTTAATTTCGCCATAATTTCAAAACCAAACGTCCAATTTTAATCATTCAAAGACCAAATATTATCTACATAAACTGTACTTAGTGATGAAATAATTTATTTTGATAAGGATTAATAGCATAAGTAAAATAAACGATTTAAATGTCGTCCAAAAAAAAATTCAAGATTTTTAAATAAAAAAATGGTTATTGTGCCTCACTCGACATAGATAGGTATAGTGTGCCGCGGACTTTTTTGTAGATATTTATAAGATTATTTATAAGATTACTTAAAACATTTTATGGTTCTATTTTTTATAGTTTAGGCAGCGTACGCAAAATAAGTAACTTTTCTGGTTGATTTTTTACACCTTGCGTCCGAAAAACCCAAATATCTTACGGAACCCTATTTTTTCCAAAGTAAAATTTAGCCTATGTTCAGCAGAAATAATGTAGGATTTGGTAAAAGAATTTTTCAAATCGATCCAGTAGTTTCGAAGCCTATTCAGGACAAACAAACAAACAAAAAATCAAATCTTTCCTCTTTATAATAGTAGTGTAGACTAGTGAGTTGTGTTAGTGAAATTTAACTGGAATACAATGGCAAAACAATACGAAAGAGAGGCGCGTAGAGGTTGACGTCTGACGATGACATTGACAGACGTCCTAATAAACGTAACAAACTTACATTAACAATTGACATATTATTTTTTCTTTTGTAAACAGTAATGGAATAATAACCGTTCAGGCGTAAGTATGACGTCACTTGGCGCTTACGTCTCTTTAGAATACGAAGGATTAAAATCTATTTTTTAGGTATCTTATAAACATAATTTTGAAAAAACAAAAAATGTTTTGAAATGTTGTCAATTGAAAATTAAAACTCCCTATCTCCAAAACTACTGAACCGATTTTGACGAAACTTGCACTGTTCCCTAAGTTGAACAATGCCTAGTACAACAAAAAAAGAATTAAGAATTACTGAAATCGGACTTGTAGTTCCGGAGATATGCAAACACAAACATAAAAACATACATACATACACGTTTGAAATTTGGCACATAATTTGTTCAGACGCTGATATAGACTAACCTCATAGACAAATCATAGATGTATAAACTGGGCAGTCCTGGAAATATTACATACATACGCGTCGAATTGATAACCTCCTGTTTTGAAGTCGGTTAAATAATCGGCCAAGTGCGAGTCGGACTCGCGCACGAAGGGTTCCATACCGTTTTAGAGCAAAATTGTGTTTTTTGTATGGGAGCCCCCTTAAATTTTTACTTTATTTAAATATTATTATTAATGATTAAAGTACACATATTATATTTAAGGCCTTTGTGAAAATTTCAAGTGCCTACCAGTTGTCTTCATTGAGACCGAGCAAAAAATTTTTGAAAAATCACGTTAGTTGTATGAGAATTGGAAGCCACCCTTAAATATTTAATTTATTTTGTTTTTAGTATTTGTTGTTATAGCGGCAACAGAAATACATAATCTGTGAAAATTTCAACTCTCTAGCTATTACCGTTCTTGAGTTACAGCCTGGAGACAGACGGACATATATCAAAGTCTCAGTAATAGGGTCCCTTTTACCCTTTGGGTACGGAACCCTAAAAATGAATTTATAAAGTGAAGAGACGAAACGTCGGTCTCGGTTCGCTTTGACGCGGACGTCTCGTCGAGACCGACGGTTCGTCTATACTCTATGCTAACAAATTTATTTCTTATCACTACTCGAAACGAATAAACTCACTCGTCGAAACAAATAAAATGCTAAATGCCAATAAAAGTTCACGTAGTCGAGAGACGGTGTGTACCTGCGTGTGTAGGAGGCGTGCACGTGCGCCCACAGCGCGCGCTCGCCCGCCGCGCTGCGCCGCACCAGCCCCGCCCGCGCCCCGCCCCCCGCGCCCGACTCGCCCCCTGCGCCCGGCTCGATGGTGAGGCTGTACCGCCCGGGCTGCTTCGATATGCTGATGACCCCCGCGCCGGCCCCGCCCCCCCCGCACCGCCCGCGTCGCCGGCTCGATGGTGAGGTTGTAGCGGCCGGGCTCCGTGGACACGCGCAGCTCGCGCGCCTCCCGCCCGCCGCTCTCCTCCCCGCCCTCCTCCGCCCCGGCCGCCTCCACCACTAGCTCGAGCAGCACCCTCAGCGCCTCCGCGCTCCTCTCCTCCTCTAAACTCGCCTGGAAAGGAGACAGCGCGACTTATCTTTCGGTCGCGACTCGATGTGAAATTATGAGGACGTCCTCGACGATCCGTGCTAATATTACGAATGCGAATGTGCGTCCGTCGGTCGGTGTGTCCAACCGCTTAAACCGCCGCACCGCGCTGGACCGATTCCGATAAAATTCGGTATGCAGATACTTCGAGTCCCGGAAAAGGACGGAGGAAATAAACTTTAACGATTTGCGCTCAAAGGGCTGAACGGATTTGACTGAAATTCGGTGTTCCAATATTTCGAGAGACGGGAGAGGACGTAGGATAGTTTTTGTTGCGGAAATACGACACACTGTAACTTATACTTAGTAGTATGTGGCGTCTGCTATGTTTGAACTTATTACTCATTCTGTATATTTATTTGCGAGGACCTGTAATTGGCTTCCTATTTTCTAGTATAAGTTACTTACTGTTTTTATTGATAGCTGTTGGTCTTCCTTACAAAATAAAATAAAATAAAATAAAATACGTACGGTTTCCGCACGTTTAACGTCCCTCAGCGAAACGGTAATAAAGTAATCCATAAACGTAGACGGTAGACGAAACCTGTTACCTGCGTGACGAGCTCGAACTCGGTGCAGTAGTAGAGGTCGATGTCGACGAGCTGCCAGTGCGCGGCGGTGAGCCGCCCCCCGTCCCCCGCCACCTCCCCCGGCACGTCGCCCGCCGCCCGCAGCGCGCGCGCGCCGTCCGTCGCCGCGCTGCACAGCCGTCCCCTGTGGACGGTCGCACCGCGCGCGTTACTCTCGCAGACCTCGTCTCGACACCGCCTACTATAATACTATACTACGCAAACTCGAAACTCGAAAGAGTTACGTCTATTGAGCCGCTATAGCTAGACCTCTGAAATTTTCACAGATATTATGTATTTCTGGTGCTGTTATAACAAAAAATACTAAAAACAAAATAAAGTTAATATTAAAAGCGGGCTCCCATACAACAAACGTATTTTTTTTTGTCTTTTTGGCTCGTTATCCATAATGGCAAGTGGCAACATGTAGGCACTTGAAATTTTCACAAAACCGGAAATCCTCAATTATATGTATGTGTAATTTAATATTAATAAAACTGTAGAAATGTGAATTCTGTACATTAAAGATATTCAAAAAATAATAAGCAGGGGGTGTTACTACATCGCTATAGAAGCCAAAACTGTGGTTAGTTTTTTGTCTGTCTGTCTGTCTGTATGTTTGTTCCACTATCACACGAAAACTACTGATCCGATTTGAATGCGGTTTTCGCAAATATATTTGTCTTTTTCCAACATAACATCTGGTGTATAAAAATTTCCCCCCCCCACCCCTCTAAGGGGACGAAAGAGGGGGTTAGATTTTGTATCAAACTTTTGCTTTAACACGAAAACTACTGATCCGATTTGCATACGGTTTTCGCAGATATATGTGCCTTCTTCCAACTCAACATCTGGTGTATAAACTTTCCCCCCCACCCCTCTAAGGGGACCCAAAAGGGGGTCGGATTTTGTATCAAATTTTTTCTTTAATGGACTTACGTCATATTATTAACTGTATTTTCCAACTTAACATCAGTTTTCCCCCCACCCCTCTTAGGGGACAAAGGGGGGGGGGGGAGGTAAGATTTTGTATCAATTACTGATGAAGTAGAAATACTTTAAATGGCAAAACAACGTTTGCCGGGTCAACTAGTATTAAAATAAAATACATAATTAGTCTATTACTGAGACTTCGTCATCTGTCTGTCTGTCTGTCTGTCTCCAGGCGGCAGGCTGTATCTCGAGAACCGCTGTAACTGAACTTCTGATCACAGATTGTGTGACTTATCAGTTATATGCCACTATAACGACATATAAAATTAATACATACTTAGGGAGGCTCCCATCCAACGAACATGTTTTTTTTTGGGTTTTTGCTCGATATCAATAATGCACCAGCAGGCTTAGCATGGTCACCACAGAAAGGGTTTCTTTCTACCAAAGAATAGACAAATTATTGACAGATTTACTAAGGTAACCGCCATTTTGTCACTAAAATCTGTCAGTATGTCCACCCTTTCCCGTTTCTATTGTTGTTATGCTAAGTCTGCAGGTAGGCTCAATTGTACTTTAATAATCAATAATAAAAATAAAAAATATATTTTATTGGGGGTTTCCACTTTCCATACAAAAAACACAATTTTTGGCCTATTTTTGCTCCATAACGCGAACGGTACAGAACCCTTCGTGCGGCGAGTCCGACTCGCACTTGGTAGATTTTTTTGAACGCACGATAGGTACTGCGCCAAGTGTTAGTGTAGGACTCGTTAGTGTAGTCTGGTCACTGGTGTAGTCGACAGTTAGTGCGGCCGACAATAATAATTAATAAAGTACTCTGTGGTAGCCGAGGCCTCGCCCGCAGTCACTCGCTGCGCTATCTAACGTTAGCGCCTTACATCTAAATCGAGTCATTTCAAAAAACCTCTTTAGACTACTTAGCGTTAAATAAATTTTGTAGCTTCTTTAGATTTATGTATTTATCTTGGCCACGCCTCGCCTCTACTCAACTATTTCTGTACTCAATCTTCATAATTTTGAAGTCGGTGCCAGTTCCAAAAGTTTTAAATATTCTGGCAGACTGAAGATTCAGCTATATTTCTGGTACCGACTTCAAAATGATGAAGATTGAGTATAGAAATAGTTGAGTTTTAGCCGAATTCGGAAAAAGGCACTATTAGATAGGAAAAAATATTTAATACTTTTCAGTTCTTATTACTTATAAGGATGTTATTATTGTTTTTTACCTTGGAAGTCGGTTTTAATTTTTTGTTAAAAATAATAATTATTTTGCATGTATGGTTGAAAAGTTGCTGAAAATATATTATTTGTTGAGATTTTTCAACTATTAATTAATTTTCCAATATGTGGGATATGTACGTGGAGGCCAAAGGAAGATCTTCCGACTGAGCGAGATGTTATGCTCGGTCAGGCCGGAGCCCACGTTAAGCGTCTCCCAGACAGACGCGGCCTGCGGTGGCGATGGCGGTGGCGGTCAGTTGGATGACTTGACCGCGTGGCCGCGTGTCGTTCCTAGAACTCTCAAGTCATCCAACTGACCGCCACCGCCATCGCCACCGCAGGCCGCGTCTGTCTGGGAGACGCTTTATAAACATTTCAGCTGTCGTATATAACATACTGACGCGCTCAGAAAACTTCGATAGCGCGATGCAGGAAAGTTAAGCGAATTGTGGGTACCGCCACAAATATAATATATCTCCACTTTCACGTCGTACGGTCGATTACTTACTCTGGTCTATGGTATTACTTTTTCACGGATGATTCGTTCTCCATCGTCATATGCCCTATAATTTTTAATTAGGTAAACAGCCTGTTATTAGTAATAACTAATACCTAAGATGATCTTACAAATAAATAAATATAAGTACAGTAAAAATCATATTCAATGAATTTCAAATAATATTTCATGTAAATATAGCTTTCGATACAGATTTTCCGTGGAAAAAGTCTGTGGAAATACATATTCCGAAATCCAAACTTAATAGTAATTTGGCTTATAATGTTGGTTGAATACTTTTAATTTGTCTACACTACTATAATTATAAAGAGGAAAGATTCGATTTTTTGTTTGTTTGTTTGAAATGAATAAGCTCCGAAACTACTGGACCGATTTGAAAAATGCTTTTACCACTGGAATCCTACATTATTTCTGCTGGACAAAGACTAATTTTATTTTGGAAAGAAATAGGGTTCCGTAAGATATTTGGGGTTTTCGGACGCAAGGTGTAAAAAATCAACCAGAAAAGTGACTTATTTTGCGTACTGTTAGAACGGGTTTTCCAAAAGCCTTTTTAAAAAAAAGGAAATTTATTAATCTGAAAAACACACTTGAAATTACACTTGGAAATTACTAGGTTGAGGAAACGTCCGCGTTGGCCCGAGGTTGAAACTGAACTAACTCTCCGGTCTGGACGGCTGCTAAGAATGAGTGGGTGCTGAATGCTGATGCTGCATCAGCACCTTGTTGGCATTTCTACTAACTAACTAGGGATGTAACAGTACGCTGCCTAAACTATAAAAGATAGAACCATAAAATGTTCTAAGTCATTGTAGATCTTATAAATATCTACAAAAAAGTCCGCGACACACTATACCTATCTATGTCGAGTGAGGCACAATAACCATTTATTTATTTAAAAATCCTGAATTTTTTTTGGACTAGAGTTTAAACGGATATATTTTACTCACGCTATTAATCCTTATCAAAATAAATTATTTTATCACTAAGTACAGTTTATTTAGATAATATTTCGTCTTTGAATGATTAAAATTGAACATTTGGTTTTGAAATTATGGCGAAATTAAAATATTACGATAGTGGGCGTCATTAAGGCGGGGGTGCGCGTGTGGGAAGAAGACTAAGGAACTTATGGACTAGGAAGTTATGGTTCTATCTTTTATAGTTTAGGCAGCGTACGCAAAATAAGTAACTTTTCTAGCTGATTTTTTACACCTTCCGTCCGAAAAACTCAAATATCTTACGGAACCCTACTTTTTTCCAAAATAAAATGTAGCCTATGTTCAGCAGAAATAATGTAAGATTCCAATAGCAAAAGAATTTTTCAAATCGGTCCAGTAGTTTCGGAGCCTATTCGACTCAAACAAATAAACAAAAAATCAAATCTTTCCTCTTTATAATAGTAGTGTAGATTATTATTATTTATTAAATTACAATTATATTTAAGGCTTTTGTGAAAGTTTCAAGTGTCTACCTCTTATCATTATTGATTACGAGCAAAAAAGGCCAAAAAAATCACGTTTGTTGTATGGGAGCCCCCCTTAAATATAAATTTTATTTTTATTTTAGTATTTGTTGTTATAGCGGCACCGGAAATACACAATCTGTGAAAATTTCAGAACTCTAGCTATAGCGGTTCTTGAGATACAGCCTGGAGACAGACAGACGGACAGACAGACATCGAAGTCTCATGAATAGGGTCCCGTTTTTACCCTTTGGGTACGGCACCCTAAAAACCTATCCAACGACACCCCACACGATCGGGTGGATGCAAAAAAATCATCCCCGCTTGATGTGTAGGGAAGATACCATAGGTAATATTTTTTAAAGAATTTATATACCATTTTATCGGCATCATTAGTATATTCTGCTTTTATGTCGAATTACAGCTTTGTAGGTCCTATAGTCTCTGAGCAAAACCGCGGACAGACAGACTGAAACTATAAGGGTTCCTTGTTGAGTATGGAACCCTAAAAATTGAGTTAGCATAATATTATAAATTGCCGGGGTCGATGTATATTACAACGTCACTGTGTTCTGGCTCACCAGGCGGCGGCGAGACGGCGCTCGGGCACGGCGGTGACGCGCGCCAGCTCCTGCGCCACGGGCAGGTCGCGCAGCGCGCCCGCGCCGCCGCGCCGCGCCACGTCCTCGCCCGCGTCCGCCAGATCGCTCAGCAGGCGCGCCAGCGGGTCCGGCCTGCCGCTCAGCAGCTCCACCTGCGCGAGAGGACGGCCTGAGCGATCGTTGCCAACTAGAGAGGGGTGGTTGGTTTAGCAGTCGCCGGCGCGACGAGTACCTGCAGCGCCTTCTCCACGATCCCAAAGCTGGGCTCGAGGTCGAGCGTCCACTGCGGGGCGCCCCAGAAGTTCCTCCACGAGTGTCCGGTGCGAACTCGGCTCGCCATCTGGGGAATTATTTGTGCCGGCTCGGGTTAACGTTTCACACCCTCTAGTCTTGTCTCACGTGGTCTACTCTATAGTCTATGTCAGTGTTTCCCAACCTTTTTCAGCCACGGACCCCTAGGAAGTCGAGCACAGTTTTCACGGACCCCCTTAATAGAATATACAGCAAAATAAATAGGATTATGTATTGTCCAGAGTTGACACCGCGGACCCCCAGGGGTCCGCGGACCACAGGTTGGGAAACACTGGTCTATGTGATATATCTGTGCCAAATAACATAAAAATTGCTCCAGTAATTCGTGAGATAAGCACTTTTGAATAGATTTTGCCGTTTTTTTTCACATTTTTCTGTATCTTTGCTCCTATTGGTCTTAGTGTGATAATATAATATAATCTTTCTGAATAAATTTTTCAATCAGACCAGTATTTCCTGAGATTAGCGTGTTCAAACAAACAAAGAATCAAACAAACTCTTCAGCTTAATGATAATTATATTAACCCATAGATTAGTAGAAAGATTTTTTGGTCAATAAATATTTGTATTTGTATTTGTATATAGATTAGTAGAAAAACTACCTATGGAATTTTCCTGTACATAAAAAAAACACATACCATATCTATGGCAGAACATTGAAAGATGAGAAAGTTGGTGCGCAATCTGTCGATTGGAATCTTCAAGTCTATATATTCTGAAAGTTTCTGGAGTTCTTCATCTGTGGATTTCTGAAATTCAAGAAATACCTACTTAAGTAAGCATATTATTTTAAACATAACATAATATTATTACTTAGTCAACTAAAATAATTGAGAAACAATTATAATTTATTATAAATATTATGTAATTTAAAAAATGATTTGTGAGATTTAGAATATGAACAACAGACACCATTTATTATTATTACAGAGGGAGCTAATAGATATTTTTTTTTAAGAAATAATATTAATTTAATACAAACATATTATCAGGTAAGTACATGGATCTAAACAAACCGCTAGTTTGTTTAGATCCATGGGTAAGTAGGTACTTAATCTATATTGTGATAAAGGGGTGAATATGTACATACAAATTTGACCCGTGCCAGGTGAGCCTGAATAAGAGCTTTATATAGCAATAGTGCAAATGCCTCAATCTCGTCCTCAGTCCAATTCTTGGTAACCATGGACCTAAGAAATATCTTGCTGTCCAAATGGCAGTCCATGATTTATTCAATGTTTTTATTCCTATGAAACTGAAATTACTTAATTAGCTCTTTTTTGTTAGTTGATATGTTTAATGTAAGAATATATTTCGCCTTAAATTAGACGAAATCATGAAAACTATAGTTTGTGCTTAATTATGATGATATTACACCTCCGTTATGAGTAAATCTGTTCTGTGTATTACATAACACTGATCTTTACAAGTACAAGTACGCTGGATAGCTGATAGCCTTTGAAATGACACCTATTTTTTGTGCCTATTTGAAGCGGAATCAGTGCCCCCATTATTCGGGTAGAGGAACTAAATCTGACGTAAAAATGACGTTTGAAAGCCGCCATATTGGCACTGATAGCAGTAGTGAGCATTGAGATACCTACTATAGTAGGAGAGAGCCTTTTATCAGTGTATAAGCGTCAAAGGCGTGTAATGTTATGTCCTACTTACTAGGACATAACAAAGGAGCTGGTATACATATTTCATGTAATAAAAGTGTTAATAAAGGTTTTTATTGAACATTTTATGCTAGATATTGTTGGGTTCTATGGTTCCGCTAAATTATAAACCATAAGAATTGCCAAAGAATGCCTCAAACACTTGGATTTAACATTAAATACGTAAGTTTTGAACAACGTTTTTGGGGCTTTTCAATCGGTATTTTTGTAAGCTAAAAAGGATAATATTTAAGTTTAATAATCCCTTATTCGTGCTATGTAATGTAAGGCATTAGTGCTAAAAATGTCACATTAATTAATAATTTGACTACAAAAATTGCATAGCTTTTTACGTGTGTTTACGGATTCTCATTAGGTACTTGAACTATAGTTTATCGATATCATGAACTAAATGACTTTCCTTTCTGGATTTTAATGTGCTTCGAAATTATCGACAAATAGAAATATTCAAGAAAATAAACGCACACTACTTGTATGAAAATAAGCACAAAATGGCCACGCGATGACGGGTTAAGACTATATCTACCTATATATCCTTAATCTGTGGTAGTGAGAGTATTTGGAACATTGAGATACTATAGGGACCGTGCAGAAACTATAGAGGGCGTCGTAATTCGACAGCAGCGCCACGATGCGAGTAAAAGACGTAACTTGTGAGTGACTTTGACTTCGCATTCTCCTTGACCCTGGATAGTTTATGAGTGTTTTTTTATGTTTTACACTATAAAATGATATAATACTTACACTCCCAAGTGGCCACATGCGGCCGCGAGAACAACGACAGATTTCCAAGAATCCGCGATCGAAATATTAAAGTTAAAGACTAGATGACGCCCGCAACTCCATTGCGCCAAAAATCATTTATCGCGCGAGAACCGTACATTTTCCCGGGATAAAAAGTATCCTATGTCCTTTCCCGGGGCTCAAAGTAAATCCATACCAAATTTCAGCAAAATTGGTTTAGCGGTTTGGGCGTGAAGTGCTAACAGACAGACACACTTTCGCATTTATAATATTAAGTATATTTTTATAATATTAAAGTATAATATTAAGGGTTTCTACTTTCTACCCGTAAACAAAGAACGAAAGAGTGAATAAAAATGTATAAAGCTTATCTAGTTAACTAAGAAAATATCTGAAAAAGTAATTAATAGCACCCATCAGCATAGAAAGTAAAAACTTGATAAATATTGCAATAAAATAATGAAGCTACGCAAAAATACTTATATTAATTACTGAAAATGCTTGTGGATTAATAAAATAAAACAAGTTCACTAAAATAAATGCTTTTATTTCAACCTTCTGCGATTCGATCGATACCATCTTCACAACTTTTGTCTGTCACTATTTTTAACTAATTTCAGTCTGGATCTCATAAGTGTAAACACCATTTAGGTATGTATTCTTTAAATAACACACAAAGACTGCACTACTAATCTTTTTCTTACTTGAAGAATCATCCTTTTGAGAACCAACACTTTGACAAGATGGTTCAAGTTCAATACTATCCTCAGTGTTGAATTCCTGGCAGGACTTCTCCAAATTATCCTTACTTTTGATGCAACTTTATGCCAATTAAATGAGCGGCGCCTATGTATGTATATCAATTAAGATGGAAGCCAGTTTGGATGTTTACTGAAAGAAAGCAATGGTTATAGGTTATGTTCATATTGTTCATAAAAAATGAATTTACGGTTATAATCTACAAAATTTAGTGTTTTTACCAGTCTACACATAACACTCATGGAACTTTTTAAATACTTACGTATATTTTTATCGCCTTTTATCCATTTCTTTCGTTTTTCAATAAGCAAAGCCATGTGAATATTTTGGCAGAAAAATAGTAAAATTTTACATCGTTCGATTTGCCTTTATATTTCTTGTATGCATCTTGTATGTATTAGAACAACAATACATTTCAATTCTTGAAAATACTCAGAATTTGTTAAGAAATCTTCTAATTTTCCGTAGCTTCACTAGAGCTTGACAGTAAAATTTTCGTAAAAGTTTCGGCTATTCGCCACTTGTGGCAGTGTCGTCGCTCTGCACGGTCCCTATAGCAGGCATAGACTTATAATATACTGACGATAGCAGGAGAGAGCCTTATATCAGTGTACAAGCGTCAACAGCGTGTAATGTTATGTCCTACTTACTAGGACATAACAAAGGAGTCGGTATGCATATTTCATGTAATAAAAGTGATAATAAAGGTTTTTATTGAACATTTTATGCTAGATATTGTTGAGTTCTATGGTTCCGCTAAATTATAAACCATAAGAATGGCCAAAGAATGCCTCAAACACGTGGATTTAACATTAAATACGTAAGTTTTGAACAACGTTTTTTGGACTTTTCAATTGGTATTTTTGTAAGCTAAAAAGGATAATATTTAAGTTTAATAATCCCTTATTCGTGCTATGTAAGGCATTAGTGCTAATAATAATAATCTTTATTTGCAAAATATCACATTAATTACTAATTTGACTACAAAAGTTGCATAGCTTTTTACGTGTGTTTACGGATTCTCATTACTTGAACTATAGTTTATCGATATCATGAACTAAATGACTTTCTTTTCTGGATTTAAATGTGCTTCGAAATGATCGACAAATAGAAATATTCAAGAAAATAAACGCACACTACTTGTATGAAAATAAGCACAAAATGGCCACGCGATGACGGGCTAAGACTACATCTACCTATATATCCTTAATCTGTGATTTGGAACTAATACTAGTGGTGACAATTACTGTTATTGGTTGTGGTTACGTCAAATTTAGTTCTCTACCCGAATTAATGGGGACGCTGATTCCGCTTCAAATAAGCACAAAAAGCAGGTCTGTATCAGCAATCCAGCGTAGGTACTTGTATAATAGACATCAGTGTGATATTATTAATAAATAGGTACAGAACAGATTTTGGTAGGCTATAGGTACCTACCTACTCCTACCAAAGAGAATATTATAATTACTACGACTCCTACTACTTCCTAGCGGAGATGATATATGCGTGCTCCGCTAGGAGTAAATCTGTTCTGTGTATGCGTGACACTGACACATGTCACATAATATTTTTTTTCTTAATTATGGCACTTCGGCTATAACCATGGCCAGTGTCAAGTAATGGCGGGTAAACAATATTTTTGTTAGTGTCCGACCGAAACTGATTTTTCAGCCGAAACCGAAACCGAAACCGAAACCGAAACCGAACTTTCGGCCTTACTCCTAGTAGCGGCCGAAACCGAAACCGAAACTTATGGAAACATTTAAGAATTTCGATTATTTTAATGATTTTTTTCATTTTTTTCATTTATTAACACAGTGCAGTAGTGCTCCAAGTATTATACAACATAAGACAAAATCGATGGCCTGGCCATTTTTCTTTAGTTAAGGTATATTAAGTTCAAAGCCCTGCCGAATAACAAAATGGCCAAGCCACCGATTTTGACTAATGTGTAGAGTTATTAGATTCTTCTCGTTCGGCTGACACATTATAATATTATTATTATCAAATATTTTGCTGGGCTTTGGTGTAAAATTAAGGTTTTTAGATTTAGGGCTAAGTATGTAAGGTTAGAAACTTGGCTCTACATGAGATTTTACTACTTTTTGACACCACGAACTATAATAATATTTTGTTCTCATCTTGGCAACATTTTTACATGAAAATGTTTTTGGTGGGATTTCATTTCTTTTTGTAAGTTGGTTTACGTTGTTTTTTCTTTTAGTTCATTTTTTCTTTCTTTTTGGTGTATTTCTTTTAGGTTTCAGCACCCAGAGGGTAAAAACGGAACCCTATTCCTAGACTTCATTGTCTGTCAGCTGTCCGTCTGTCTGTCTGTCTATCTGTCTCTTGGAAGTATCTCAAGAACAGTAGTAGCTGGAGAGTTGAAATTTTCATCGATCATGTATTTCTCTTGCCGCTATAGTAACAAATTACTAAAAATAAATTTAATTTTTTGGGGGCTCTCATACAACAAACGTGGTTTAATTTTTTCCTATTGATATTTGATTATAATTAATAAATAATAGATGTCGCTGCTGGTCGTCTACATCGCTTAATAGGTACTTGTAAATGTACTCTAGTCAATAAGAGATGTCACTGTTAGGTATCTACATCGCACTATTGTTTGACGTGATGATGTTTGATATAGGGACCGTGCAGAAACTATAGAGGGCGTCGTAATTCGACAGCAGCGACACGATGCGAGTAAAAGACGTAACTTGTGAATGACTTTGGCATCGCATTCTACTTGACCGTGGCTAGTTTATAAGTTTTTTTTTTTTTTTTTAATGTCTGTGCCAAAAATTGTGCCGTTTTGCCAAAAATCATTTATCTTTTTAGACAAATCGACAAGATTTAGGTCGTCATTTGGATACAAATTGTCTAAGTAATTCAAAACGACCGTCGTATCCCATGTAGTGTCATACTTGGGAAGTGACGGGCGTAGTCTAAAGACTCCTTTAAAGAATCGCTTTATGCAATCTTCATTTGGTTTTTCGTTACCGAGAATAAGAGATAGGGCTGACCTACAAGAATTTAAAGTTCCAAATTGTGCTCCTATTTCAAATAATTGTGTAAAAAATATTAACAAATCTTCGGTAGAAGCAGACAGACAGACAGACAGACAGACAGACAGACAGACAGACAGACAGACAGACAGACAGACAGACAGACAGACAGACAGACAGACAGACAGACAGACAGACAGACAGACAGACAGACAGACAGACAGACAGACAGACAGACAGACAGACAGACAGACAGACAGACAGACAGACAGACAGACAGACAGACAGACAGACAGACAGACAGACAGACAGACAGACAGACAGACAGACAGACAGACAGACAGACAGACAGACAGACAGACAGACAGACAGACAGACAGACAGACAGACAGACAGACAGACAGACAGACAGACAGACAGACAGACAGACAGACAGACAGACAGACAGACAGACAGACAGACAGACAGACAGACAGACAGACAGACAGACAGACAGACAGACAGACAGACAGACAGACAGACAGACAGACAGACAGACAGACAGACAGACAGACAGACAGACAGACAGACAGACAGACAGACAGACAGACAGACAGACAGACAGACAGACAGACAGACAGACAGACAGACAGACAGACAGACAGACAGACAGACAGACAGACAGACAGACAGACAGACAGACAGACAGACAGACAGACAGACAGACAGACAGACAGACAGACAGACAGACAGACAGACAGACAGACAGACAGACAGACAGACAGACAGACAGACAGACAGACAGACAGACAGACAGACAGACAGACAGACAGACAGACAGACAGACAGACAGACAGACAGACAGACAGACAGACAGACAGACAGACAGACAGACAGACAGACAGACAGACAGACAGACAGACAGACAGACAGACAGACAGACAGACAGACAGACAGACAGACAGACAGACAGACAGACAGACAGACAGACAGACAGACAGACAGACAGACAGACAGACAGACAGACAGACAGACAGACAGACAGACAGACAGACAGACAGACAGACAGACAGACAGACAGACAGACAGACAGACAGACAGACAGACAGACAGACAGACAGACAGACAGACAGACAGACAGACAGACAGACAGACAGACAGACAGACAGACAGACAGACAGACAGACAGACAGACAGACAGACAGACAGACAGACAGACAGACAGACAGACAGACAGACAGACAGACAGACAGACAGACAGACAGACAGACAGACAGACAGACAGACAGACAGACAGACAGACAGACAGACAGACAGACAGACAGACAGACAGACAGACAGACAGACAGACAGACAGACAGACAGACAGACAGACAGACAGACAGACAGACAGACAGACAGACAGACAGACAGACAGACAGACAGACAGACAGACAGACAGACAGACAGACAGACAGACAGACAGACAGACAGACAGACAGACAGACAGACAGACAGACAGACAGACAGACAGACAGACAGACAGACAGACAGACAGACAGACAGACAGACAGACAGACAGACAGACAGACAGACAGACAGACAGACAGACAGACAGACAGACAGACAGACAGACAGACAGACAGACAGACAGACAGACAGACAGACAGACAGACAGACAGACAGACAGACAGACAGACAGACAGACAGACAGACAGACAGACAGACAGACAGACAGACAGGTTAGGTTAGGTTAGGTTAGGTTAGGTTAGGTTAGGTTAGGTTAGGTTAGGTTAGGTTAGGTTAGGTTAGGTTAGGTTAGGTTAGGTTAGGTTAGGTTAGGTTAGGTTAGGTTAGGTTAGGTTAGGTTAGGTTAGGTTAGGTTAGGTTAGGTTAGGTTAGGTTAGGTTAGGTTAGGTTAGGTTAGGTTAGGTTAGGTTAGGTTAGGTTAGGTTAGGTTAGGTTAGGTTAGGTTAGGTTAGGTTAGGTTAGGTTAGGTTAGGTTAGGTTAGGTTAGGTTAGGTTAGGTTAGGTTAGGTTAGGTTAGGTTAGGTTAGGTTAGGTTAGGTTAGGTTAGGTTAGGTTAGGTTAGGTTAGGTTAGGTTAGGTTAGGTTAGGTTAGGTTAGGTTAGGTTAGGTTAGGTTAGGTTAGGTTAGGTTAGGTTAGGTTAGGTTAGGTTAGGTTAGGTTAGGTTAGGTTAGGTTAGGTTAGGTTAGGTTAGGTTAGGTTAGGTTAGGTTAGGTTAGGTTAGGTTAGGTTAGGTTAGGTTAGGTTAGGTTAGGTTAGGTTAGGTTAGGTTAGGTTAGGTTAGGTTAGGTTAGGTTAGGTTAGGTTGGGTTACGAACTGGGGCACTCCGCTAATATGTGCCCCTCGGAGAAAGACCGCAGCGAGCTTTGCCTGCGGTGCAGCAAGCCCGGACATAAGGCCAACACCTGCACATCGGAGCCTAATTGCGCTGCATGTGCAGACGCCGGCCGTAAGGCAAACCACGTCATGGGGGGGAAAACTTGTAATCCCCCATCCACTCGTGGTAAAGCTCTCCCCCTACCAACCGGGAGAGAGCAGGAGGCGCCTGAGGCCGGGATGTCGGAGTAATGCCTGGACATCTCGGACTCTTACAGGCGAATGTCAACCACTCCGCTGCGGCGCAGGATCTTCTCCTGCAGTCAATGGCGGAGTGGCTAGTTGATGTGGTGGTGGTAGCGGAGCCTTATTTTGTGCCTCCCTTGCCGCATTGGGCAGGAGCTACGGATGGCTCCGTTGCCGTTATCTCGAGGCAGGCTAGCGGCCCTCCCCTCATACCCAAAGCGAAGGGGCCAGGTTATGTGGTGGCAGTCCGGGGAGAAATTGCCATTGTAGGCGTGTATTTCTCCCCGAACCAAAATTTAGCGGCACTGGAGCGCTTTCTGGACGCTCTAGGACCGCTCATAAGACGGTTGGCTCCTCTCCCAGTGGTTGTGGCGGGGGACTTTAACGCAAAGTCCTCAGCGTGGGGTTCCCCGGTCACAAACCCTAAAGGGAGAGAAGTGGAAGAATGGGCGATGGTAACGGGGCTGTCTCTCGTCAATCATGGGACAGTCCCGACTTGCGTGCGATGGAACGGGGAGTCAGTGGTGGATCTGACTTTCGCCACGCCCGACATCGCACGCAGGATAGGAGGATGGAGGGTGGTCACGGAGTTGGAGACACTCTCAGACCACCGCTATATTCGGTTTGAGGTGTCTCCGCCCTCCAGGTCAAGTCCGGCGTTGTCCAGAGGTCGTAGCAGATTCCCGCGTTGGGCCTTATCTAGGCTCGACCGGGAACTGGCAGAGGAGGCCGCAATTGTCGGCCGCTGGTGTCTACCGTCGACGTGGCATGGTCAAGGGGTTGATGGGATGGCTGGCTGTTTCGGAGACGTACTCCAAAACGTCTGCCGGGCAGCCATGCCGAGGTTGAATGGTCCACCCCCTCCACGTCGTTCGGTTTATTGGTGGTCGACCGAGTTGACGAACCTCCGCGCTGCCTGCAATGCGGCGCGTCGTGCCTATGTACGCAGCAGGCGGCGCCGACCTCAGGACACGGAGCGAGACGGTCGGCTGCACAGGGTCTACGTCTTGAAGAGGGAGTCCCTGAAGCTGGCCATGAGCCGAGCCAAAGAGGCAGCATGGTTGGAGCTGGTCGAGGGTCTAAATAATGACCCTTGGGGTCGACCGTACAAGAGGGCGCGGGACAAACTCCGCGTCCAGTCGACTCCGTTGACAGAATCGCTCCAACCGGAGCTGCTGGGGAGTATTGTCAGGGATTTATTCCCTAGCCCCCCGGCAGGATTTGCTCCGCCTCACATGGCTCGGCAAACGCCGGACTTGGCCTTGGAGGAAGGTGTTCCGCCACCAGTCACCGACCAGGAGATGGAGGCGGTTCTGTGCCGCCTCCGTGACAAGAAGAGGGCGCCGGGTCCGGACGGGGTGCACGGGAAGGTGCTGTCATTGGCACTCGTGCACCTCGAGGATCCCCTTCGGGAACTGTTTAATCAGTGTCTTCGATCTGGGCAGTTCCCGAAGGATTGGAAGAGGGGCCGACTCGTCCTTCTGCCGAAAGGAGGTCGGCCACCGGACCAGGCGTCGGCGGTAAGGCCGATAGTGTTGCTGAACGAAGTCGGGAAGGCACTGGAACGTATTGTGGCTTCACGACTCGTTCAGCACTTGGAGGAGGGCCCGGGACCGAAACTGTCCAATCATCAGTACGGTTTCCGGGCTCGTCGGTCTACCGTCGACGCCATACGGCACCTACGGTCGGTGACGCAGGAGGCGGAACGCGAAGGGGATGTGGTGTTGGGGGTGTCGCTCGACATAGCCAATGCTTTCAACAGCCTTCCTCACAGCGTGATACTCGGGGCACTGGAGTACTTCGGTGTCCCCTTGTATATCAGAAGGCTGGTGGGAGATTGGCTCTCCGACAGAGAGGTCGTGTGGGAGAACCGGGACGGTGTCCTGGTTTTGGTGGAGGTAGACTGCGGTGTCCCACAGGGGTCGGCACTTGGGCCGGGTCTGTGGGTCATCGGCTATGACTGGGTCTTGCGATGCTGCCTCCTCCCCGGGATAGGTGTCTCCGCTTATGCGGATGACACATTTATCACAGCCCGGGGGAGGACTTATCAGGAGGCGGCGCGGCTGGCCGAATCGGCAGTATCGCTGGTGGTCAGCCGCATAAGACGGCTAGGGCTTCGGGTCCGTTTTGAGAAGACCGAAGCCCTTATGTTTCGCGGACCCGGTAAAAAGGGACCTCCACCAGGTGCACGACTTCGTGTCGGAGGCGAGGAGATCAGGGTGAGCCCCACCATCAAATATCTTGGGCTCACTCTGGATGGAAGGTGGACCTTCGGTCCCCATTTCCAGCAGCTGGGACCGAAGGTCATAAGAGCGGCATCCTCTCTGGGTCGACTCCTGCCGAATGTAGGAGGGCCCAGTCAAGCCTGTCGGCAGCTGTACTCCGGGGTGTGCCGGAGTATGGCTCTGTACGGTGCCCCAATATGGGTGGATGCTCTCACCGTGCGTAATAGGGCCCTGCTGCACAAAATGCAGCGGGTCATTGCGGTGAGAGTCATAAGGGGCTACCGTACAGTCTCTTGGGCGGCAGCAACTGCTCTGGCGGGGGAACCGCCATGGGAGCTCACGGCGAGGGTGTTCGCCGAGGTGAACCTCCTCGTCACTGAGGGGAGGTCAAATGGCGAAGCCCCTTCGTGGGAGGAGCTTAGGCGGTTCCGGAAACTCGGAGAGCAGTGGCTGCTGAGGAGGTGGGGAGAAGATCTGGCGCAGACCCGGTACGGTCAACGTACCGCCGAGGCACTGCGTCCAGTTCTTGCGGCGTGGATGCGCCGCAAGAAGAAACCCCTCACCTTCCGCCTTACGCAGATACTCACCGGGCATGGATGCTTCGGTGAGTACCTGTGTAAGGTCGCCAGGAGAGAGCCAACGCCAGCCTGCCATGAGTGCGGCGCTGCGGAGGACACGGCCCAGCATACCCTCGAGGTATGCGATCGTTGGGCCGTGCAGCGCCACGATCTCGTGGCAGTGCTAGGCGGGGACCTCTCGCTCCCGAGCATGGTGCGCTGCATGCTCGATAGCGATGAGGCCTGGCAGGCGGCGGTCTCTTTTTGCGAATTTGTGATGTCGCAGAAAGAGGCCACGGAGCGGGACAGAGAGAATGATCCCACCTCTCTGCCGCTCCGCCGGCGTAGGACGGGAGTGCGGAGGCGTCGCTATGCGAACCTCCAATAGCTTCCGTCCCACGGGGCTCCGGGTCAGGATGGGAACCTGCCCGGCTTAGCTAGTCCCGGCGCCGAGGGGAACGCTTCAGTTTGCCTAAGCGTTCCCTTACCTTGGTGGAAGTCCGGTCCCCTTTGAGGTTGACCGGCCAGTCGTGGAGGGAGTCCCGTGTTAGATAGATCCGGGGTATCCCTCCTTTATACGGCTGAAGGCGAACCGCAGGTGGTTTTAGTGAGTAGGAGTCTCACATACCCCCGGGGTGCTTCAGCTTAACTGAGGCACATTCCCAACCCGGGGCACCCATGACGGGTTTCCCCTGCGCATCAAAAAAAAAAAAAAAAAAAAAAAAAGGTTAGGTTAGGTTAGGTTAGGTTAGGTTAGGTTAGGTTAGGTTAGGTTAGGTTAGGTTAGGTTAGGTTGGGGGCGATACCGGTCCGTCCACGTCGTGTCCCTGGGCACCTCTCCCGTGCCATCGTGAGCCTTTTCAGGGTGACACGGGGGGGGTGGCTGAACGCCGGTATGGGCGAGTGTTTGTGTGTGTGAATGGCTGCGCCCACAGTGTGACGAAAGGGCCCGCGACCCGGGGTGTCGGAGTAAGTAAAGATGAGCAGTCGTGATAAGAAAAGTATTCTCCGGGTGGGTCCCGGCTCCTCAGGAGTCGGAGAATCCCATGCGCCGTCTTCGGACGGTGGCCGGCCCTCGTATACGGAGGGGCCACTTATTACGAGGAAGGACGAGGGGGCCGCTAAGGCGGCGAAGAAGGGTGAAGGAAGGGGAGGCGCTAAAAAGCGCGCAGACTCCAAACCGGTGGTGGTCTTGACTCCACTGGAGAGAGATGCGCCTATCGATGGTGACGCCAAAGGAGGCACTAAGGAGTGCACGGATCCCAAGCCGGTGCACATTACCGCACCGGCTGGGGAGCCCATAACTGATGAAGACGACACGGATCACTCGCTAGCCGAAAAGGTGCGCCAGCTGGATGTCCTTCTTGGCTCTATCCGTTCGGCTCGCAACCGTTACACCGATTATGACAGCGAGGTCTCCTACTCGGCGTCCGGCAGCAATTTGTCGCTGGACGACGTGGGACTGCCCGCATCTACCGGAAGGACGACGCCTAGTAAAAGGCGAAAACTGGACGAAGACGAAGCGGGGCCGTCTACTAGTAAGTATACGGCACCTGCACCTAAAAAAGGACGCGGCCGGCCACCAACGACCGGCCAGTACGTCGGCTACGCTAAGGCGCAGGCCGAGTACAACCAGAGGAAGGAGGAGGCCCTTCGGCTAGAGGCCGAAGAAGAGGTTACCGAAACAGCGCGTAGGGCTAGGAGGACATGGAAGAACGCCGGCTCCGCCCTCGCTGCGCTCCCCGCTTCATCTCCCGCGCGAGAAGAGGCGTTGGAGAAGACGGGCGCTGACATGGCCAAGTCAGTGAAGGAGGCGTTGGAGACCATTGAGATGATCGGCAAGAAATCTGCTAACCTTAAGGGCACTTTCCAAAAGTACCTTAAGGAGTCGGTGTCGACCATCGCAATGGTCTTCGACGAGATGAGAAGTCGCTCCTCGTCCGAGGAAATACAGAGGCTCGAGGCTCAGAACGCGCGTCTTGAAAAGCAAGTGGCGAACCTTCGCCAGGAGCTGGACGAGATGCGCAAACGGACCTCGCAGCAGGTGACAAAGCCGGCCGAGCAGGACATGAGCCAGCTGTTGTCTGAGGTCTCTCGATCTAACGTGGAGACCTTCAGCAACATGCTGAACGCTCGGCTGGCCGGACTGGAGAGTCGGCTCCTCCCGGAGCCCCGACTGCGACCTCCGCTCGCGGCGGACAGGGCCCGGAGTGCACCGGCCCCCGTCGAGAGCGTCGAGATTCCACCGGAGGAGACACCGGGGCCCCCGAAGCAGAAGGCCAAGGGGAAGTCGGCCCTGAAGAAGTCGCGGCAGCCAGTCGCCGCAGCGGCCCCGCAAGAGGCCCCTGCCGCGCCCGAGGCGCCCAAGGCCAAGAAGGGCCGAAAGAAGAAGCAGCCGTCAATGGCTGCGCAAGAGGCGGCACAAGGGGGAGCGACCATCAGCTCCCCTGGTACAGAGACCCCTTGGACCACGGTAGGCCCGAGGGGTAAGAGGAAGAAGGGGGCGGCTACACCATCTACAGCCGCCCCAAAAAAGAAGAAGAAGAAGAAGCCGAGGCTTCGCGTCCCCGCCACTGCGGCCGTCGCTCTTACAATAGAAGAGTCGGCTGTGAAGGCGGGGCTGACCTATGCGAAGGCTCTCGAGGATGCCCGGCGTGCGGTGAACATTGTGGATCTTGACATTCCACAAGTTCGCTTCCGCCGGGCCCGAACCGGAGGGCGCCTTCTCACCATAGCTGGTGAGGGTGCGAGAGAGAAGGCGGACGCCTTTGCCGCAAGGCTTAAGAGTGTCCTGCCTGCGGAGGTGAGAGTTGGGCGGCCAGCCGCATGCGCCGAGATGCGCGTCGCCGGCCTCGACGACTCCGTGACGACCGCTGAAGTCGTGGAAGCGGTCGCAAGAGCAGGAGAGTGCCTGGCCGGTGATGTCCGGACGGGGCCAATAAGAGAGGGGCCACGGGGGGACGGATCGTGTTGGGTCCGCCTCCCAGTCGCGGCCGCCAAGAAGCTCTCGAGCTCTGGGCGGTTGCGTGTTGGCTGGGTGTCGGCGAGAGTGACGCTGTTGGCCGCGAGGCCGACGCGCTGCTTCCGCTGCCAGGACACCGGCCACGTGGCTGCCAAGTGCCAGTGCCCGGAGGACCGGAGCCGGACTTGTTTCCGGTGCGGAAAACCGGGGCACAAGGCGGCGGAGTGCGGGGCTGCAGCGCCAAACTGCGCCCTGTGCGAGGCCGCTGGCAGGGCTGAAAGGGGGCACGTGCTGGGCGGCAAAGGTTGTCCTTCTGCTGCGAAAAAGCCGGCCCCCGGAGAAGAGAAGGCCCCGTCTAAAAAGGCTCGGCAAAAGCCGAAGCCTAAGGGCGCGCGGGCTCCGCCCGTCTCTGCCGCGATGGAGACGGAGGCCTAGACCCGCGGGCGGCGATCGGGGGATCCCGCCCGCATTAAGGGTCCCGAGAAGACAGCCTCCCTATGGCCCGGGGGGCTCTCGGTGAGGTCAGCGGCTCGAGCCGCTCGAAGAAGGTGCCGGTTGCGGCTGCGCGCGGGAAGGGGCGGAGATGAAGACGCTCCGCGGTACCCGTCCTTTCCCGCACTAGGCGCACGACGGAGGGCTGGGGGGGTTTTAGTGGGTAGACCTCTCGAGGGAGTCCCACATACCCCCGCCCCTTTCCCCCGAAGGGGGTGGGGGATACGTAACGTATTTCCCCTCCTCAAAAAAAAAAAAAAAAAAAAAAAAAAAAAAAAAAAAAAAAAAAAAAAAAAAAAAAAAAAAAAAAGGTTGGGGGCGATACCGGTCCGTCCACGTTCGTGTCCCTGGGCGCCTGGGTGCGCCGCCCCGCCCTTTACACGGGGCGAGGCACTCAGGATGGCTGAACGCCGGTCTTTCCTGTCTTTCTATCTTTTCGTAGTATACTCTTCTTTTGCTTGTTTTATTTTATTTTGTCTATCTTTTCACCACCTTTCTTCACTATCTTTCATGTTTGTTTAACCTCTTCTATAATACATCAGCGTGTGTTTGTGTGTGAAAATCTGTGAGTGTTTCTGTGACGGATGGGCCCGTGGGCCCCGAACCCTAAACTGGTAGCGTCCGGTGACGGGGTGCATTGCGAGTGGGTGACTACGCAACGAGGACGCGGGGCAGACTCACCCCTAATTGATCAAAATATGGAAGGTTGCATCGACAAAAATATTCCCCGGGCGGGTCCCAACCATGTTGGAGAATCCCGCACCCCCTCAGAGGAGGGGGTCTGGCCCATGTATACGGGGGGCGCCACCGCTGCAATGAAGGAGAGTAAGAAGAGTAAGGAGAAAGACGACTTTGGCAATGTATCACTGGACGATGAGAGGCAATGTGATTTGGCTGCTATGACGACAGCAAGTGAGGGTGAGGGTGGATCGCGAGCGGTAACGCCCGCATCCATTGGCGCGGGTCCTTCGCGATTTTATGGAAGACCCGAGAGTGGAAGCGACGAGAGCGGTAACGAGACCGCCGCCTCTCGGAGCCAGGACCGAGACAGTGAAAAGGAGAGGGAGAAGATAAGGGCCACTTACCGGCGCAAGAGGCGCGGAAGTGACCTGGAGAACAGCCCTGAAAAGGACAAAGGAGCGGCTGTTAAGCCCTCATCAAAAAGAGGGAGAGGCAGGCCGCCCACCACAGGCCAATATGTTGGCCTAGCCAAGTCGAAGAGGGAGTATCTCGAACTCAAGGAGAAGGAGATAGAGATGGAAGCGGAAAGGGAGGTCCTTGAAATAACGAAGAAGTTACCGGGGCTACGGTCACACCGGCTCTCGGGGACTTCATTCTCGGATTGTGTGATGACAGAGGACGAAGTGGTCACAACGGCGAAACTGGGCTCTGCCATAACCCAGAGTCTGGACGCCATCCTTGCTGTGACCCAAAAGTCCAAAAACTTAAAGGGGACATCGATTGCGGCCTTGAAAAAGGCGGCCTGCACTATACGGGAGGCGAGCTCCGCCCTCCTCAGCAGGTCAGCATCGGAGGAGACAAGAGCCCTGGTTGAAGCAAACACCCGCCTCTCCAGAGAGCTCGACGAGATGAAGAAGGAGCTGGAGGCCGTCAAGCGCAAGTTCGCTGATGCACAACTACAGACGGCTCCCACTACCATCCAAGAGCCGAACATGGAGGAGATGCTGCAGCGAGCAATGCGCGAGGCGGTGTCTCTTATGAACGCCCGAATGGACGCGAGACTAGAAGGACTTGAAGCTCGGCTTCTGCCGGAACCTCGCCTGCGGCCCCCGTTAGCCGCAGATAAGAAGAGGGATAGTGCCGCTTCCACATCATCCGGTACTAGGCCCCCACAGGCTGAAAAAGAAAGAGAGACTCCGCCTCCGTCGCAGCCATCAGTCTCTACACTGATGCCTCCGACGAACCCGGGTCCCAAACCGAAAAGGACGAAGAAGGTGCGAAAGTCTGCCGCCGCCGTTGAAGCTGCAGCCGCGAGGCGTGACACAGCGACAACGGCGTCAGGGTCACAGCAAGTCGCCACTTCCTCTTGGACAGAGGTAGTGAAAAGAGGGAAAGGCAAAGCACCAAAGACGGCGGAAGAAAAGAAAAAGGTGCAAAAGAGAAAGGAGAAGAAAAAGAAGGATAAACAGCTTCGCGCTCCGAAAACCGCAGCTGTAGTGCTCACGCTGCGCCCGGACGCGGAGAAGAACGGTGTCACCTACCAGAGTGTAATCGACAAGGCCAAGCAGCACTTGGATCTGGCTGCGCTGGATATACCAGCGGTAAAATTCAAGCGGGCCGTGACCGGGGCTCGTATGTACGAAGTCTCGGGTACGGCCTGCAAGGAGAAGGCGGACGCTCTGGCTGGCAAATTAAAGGAAATAGTGGGAGAAGACATGGTGCACGTATCGCGGCCGCAGAAATGTGCCGAACTGCGAATCACTGGTCTCGATGACTCGGCATCAGCGGCAGAAATTGCGGCTGCTGTTGCGAGAACGGGCGGCTGTCGCGCCGAAGATGTTAGGGTCGGAGAGATCCGCGTAGACAGGAGAGGTCGCGGCTCGGCCTGGGTCAAATGCCCGGTCGAGGCCGCAAAACAAGCGACAATGCCGACCACTAAAGTTTATGTCGGCTGGACCGTGGTGCAGGTGACCCTGCTCGCCTCGCGAGTGATGCGGTGCTATAAGTGCCACGAAGAGGGACACACCCGGGCGACGTGCTCGTCGGAGATCGATCGCAGTGAACTCTGCTTCCGCTGCGGTCAACCTGGCCACTCGACCAAGCAGTGTGGGAATCCTCCTCACTGTGCACTGTGCGAGGCGAGAGGGAAGCCGGCGGACCACATCGTAGGCAGTCGACAATGCGACAAGTCTGCCCCTAGTAAGAAGAAGCGGAAAGGCCCTGAGAAGAGCCAAGCACCGAAAAAGGCCGCCACAACACCTTCGGTGGCCAATAGTGCCGGAGCGGACTCAATGGAGGCCCAATAACGGCCACCATACGATTTCTTCAGGGCAACCTGAACCACTGCGCCCAGGCGCAAGATCTATGGGTTCAGGCTCTTCTGCAGTGGGAAATCGACGTTGCCGTTATTGCGGAGCCGTACCGCGTCCCGGCCAGGAGCGAATGGCTCGGGGACATCGACTCGACGGTCGCCTTGATCTTCGGCCCCAAAATCGTCCCGCCCTCTCCGAGGAACACGACAAGGGGTCACGGATTTGTAGTCGCCATTTTGGGGACCCTCACCGTAGTGGGGGTTTACTTTTCCCCGAATAGGCCGATCGTCGAGTTCGAGGCGCTCTTGCTTCGCTTGACCGCCGTCGTAGAGGGGTCGACTCAACCTGTTGTCGTCGCTGGAGACTTTAACGCGAAGTCATCGCTGTGGGGCTCTCCGGCGACAAATGCGAGGGGTCGTTTGATGGAGGAATGGTTGGTTGCCACCGGTTTGGTCCTGGCGAATCATGGGGCAACCAGCACATGCGTCCGGCAGCAGGGTGAGTCCATAGTGGACCTGACCCTAGTCAGCCCAGCTATCGCCCGGCACGTCACCGAATGGCGGGTCCTGAGTCGCACTGAGACTCTATCGGACCACCTCTACATTCGCTTCGTCATTTCTCGCTCGACGGAGTCAAGCCGCACAATTTCACCTGGTGCTGGCCCGAGGTGGTCCCTGAAGAAGCTGGACCGCGACATCCTCAAAGAGGCTGCGGCTGTCGCATCGTGGGCACCTCTCCCATCGGAGGACGTAGAGGAGTGCGTGGAATGGCTAACCGAGGCGGCGCACAACATCTGTGACGCCTCGATGCCCCGCGCTGGTCCGGTTCCGCCCAGACGCCAGACATACTGGTGGAGCCCGGACCTGAAACGCCTTCGAGAGGAATGTGTGGCAGCTCGACGCCGCTACCTACGGTACCGCAGACGGCGGATCAGAAATGCGGAGGAAGAAGACGCCATCTACGATGAATACCGCACAGCGCGACATCACCTGCGCGACGCCATCAGAGCGGCGAAGAGAGAGGCTTGGGAGGATTTCCTGAGAACTCTGGAGCAGGACCCGTGGGGCAGACCCTACAAGTGGGTGAGGCAAAAGCTTCGCCCTGCTGCCCCACCGCTCACTCAGTCCTTGCAGCCGGAATTCTGCAGATCTATTGTTTCGGCCCTATTTCCAACTAGGGCCGAGTGGTCCCCACCATCCATGGCACCACCAACTGTGGAGCTCGAAGAGGAGGAGGAAATCCCCCCAGTCTCAGCCGGAGAACTGGCAGCGGCGGTACATAAAATGAGCCTTCACAATAAGGCCCCTGGCTTGGATGGAGTCCCCGGTCGTGTCTGGGTGCTAGCGATGGAGCACATGGAAGCGCGTGTGCTCGCCGTATTGAACTTGTGTTTGGTACAGGGGCGAGTTCCACGTCGCTGGAAGACTGGCAAACTCGTGCTACTCAGAAAGGCCGGGCGACCGGAAGACCAGCCGTCTGCCTATCGCCCCATAGTGTTGATCGATGAGATCTGCAAGACGTTTGAGAGAATCATCGTCGCACGCCTCAACCGTCATCTTGAGAGCGTTGGTCCCAACTTGAGCGATGCTCAGTTCGGGTTTCGATCTCGTCGATCAACAATAGACGCGGTGGCGCGGATTCGGTCGATAACGGAGCAGGAAATCTCTCGGGGCGGGGTAGTGTTGGTTGTCTCGCTGGACATCACCAATGCTTTTAACACCCTGCCTTGGGAGACCATAAAGGAGGCCCTGAAGTACCACCGAGTGCCCAGATACTTACGCCGAACCATCGGTGACTATCTGTCGGAGCGGTCGGTGCAGTACCCTACCGAAGAGGGATGGGAAGTGCAGGAAGTGGACTGCGGCGTCCCACAGGGCTCGGCTCTCGGTCCGGAACTGTGGGACCTTGGATTTGACCATGTGCTTCGTGGTGCCAACCTACCCGGCGTCGAACTGGTCGCGTACGCGGACGACACCGCGGCGGTCTGTCGCGCTAAAACGCCCCGCGAAGCCATCATACTGGCGACGGCAGCGGTAGCGCAGGTGGTGCGCAGGATCCAGGCGCTGGGCCTGACGGTGGCGCTGAACAAGTCGGAGGCTATCATCTTCCATGGGCCCCGTAATGCGCCGCCGCCTGGCCTGGCAATGATAGTTGGAGGGACTTCGATCCCGATTGCGTCTACCATGACATATCTCGGACTGGTCCTCGATAGCCAGTGGACATTCAAAGAGCACTTCCGCCGGCTATCTGAGAAGGTGACAAAGGCAGCAGGAGCCCTGGCCTCGCTGCTCCCGAACCTCGGGGGCCCGAGCCTCACTTGTCGGCGCCTGTACATGGGCGTGATACGCTCCATGGTGATGTACGGTGCGCCGATATGGGCCGAGGATCTAGCAGCTGTGAACAGGCAGGTCCTGGGACGGCTACAACGGATAATGGCAACGCGAGCAGTGCGCGGGTACCGCACCATCTCCCGGGATGCTGCGTGCCTGCTCGCCGGAAGCGTCCCATGGGACCTGGACGCCAAAACCCTCGCCGACGTCTACTGGCGTAGCGCAGAGGTCCGCGCGGGGGGCAGCAACCCCCTTCCGGACGCCGTACGTCGGTGGAGGGAAGAGGCCAACGACAGGGCCTTGGAAGAGTGGGAAGAGAGGCTCTCGGAGCCACGAGTGAGCGTGGACCTGATACTGGCCATCCGCCCAGTGTTCAGGGAGTGGGTGGATCGGAAGAACGGCGCACTATCATTCCGCCTTACACAGGTACTGACCGGGCACGGCTGCTTCGGTCGGTACCTGTGCGAGATAGCCGGAAGGGAGGGCACGACCCGTTGCCACCACTGTGGAGAGGACAGGGACACGGCCGCGCACACCGTAACGGCCTGTCCCTCATGGACACCACAACGTGCGGCCTTAACGGCTGCCATTGGACCGGACATAACACTGCCAGCTATGGTACGCGCCATGCTGCGCAGTGAACTGGAGTGGAAGGCGGTCGAGGACTTCGCGGAGGAAGTAATCGCTGCAAAGGAGGAGGCCGAGCGGGAAAGAGAGAGGGAGGCGCTCGACCCCCAACGACAAAGACGGCCAAGGCGACAACGCGGCATCCAAAATGACGACTTGCCGCCATAGATGGGGATCTCGGGGCGACGGTATGGGGATGCCGCCGCCCAGCGAACGAGTCCCCGAGAGGGTCGCGATGCGCTGTGTACTCTTCGCGCATCGCGACACCAGAGGACGGACTGCCTATGCAAGCCCTGGTAGGGCCTCTGTTCGGCGGTAGGAGCTGATTCGCTCTAACGAAGAGGAGCCTGCTATTAGCACGCGGGCAGACACGTTTGCAGAGCCACGGAGTTGAGCTCGCGCGTTCTCGCGACCCTGCAAGGTGGTACGAAGAAGAGTACCGACGGGTTTTAGTGGGTAGGGCTGCGGCCGCTTTACCATCTTTACGGCCGCAGCGAGCCCCACATACCCGTGGGGGAGTCCCCAATTCCCCCGGGATGCGTCAGTGCATTTCCCGTCGCAAAAAAAAAAAAAAAAAAAAAAAAAAAAAAAAAAAAAAAAAAAAAAAAAAAAGGTTAGGTTAGGTTAGGTTAGGTTAGGTTAGGTTAGGTTAGGTTAGGTTAGGTTAGGTTAGGTTAGGTTAGGTTGGGGGCGATACCGGTCCGTCCACGTTCGTGTCCCTGGGCGCCTGGGTGCGCCGCTCCGCCCTTTACACGGGGCGAGGCACTCAGGATGGCTGAACGCCGGTCTTTCCTGTCTTTCTATCTTTTCGTAGTATACTCTTCTTTTGCTTGTTTTATTTTATTTTGTCTATCTTTTCACCACCTTTCTTCACTATCTCTCATGTTTGTTTAACCTCTTCTATACATCAGCGTGTGTTTGTGTGTGAAAATCTGTGAGTGTTTCTGTGACGGATGGGCCCGTGGGCCCCGAACCCTAAACTGGTAGCGTCCGGTGACGGGGTGCATTGCGAGTGGGTGACTACGCAACGAGGACGCGGGGCAGACTCACCCCTAATTGATCAAAATATGGAAGGTTGCATCGACAAAAATATTCCCCGGGCGGGTCCCAACCATGTTGGAGAATCCCGCACCCCCTCAGAGGAGGGGGTCTGGCCCATGTATACGGGGGGCGCCACCGCTGCAATGAAGGAGAGTAAGAAGAGTAAGGAGAAAGACGACTTTGGCAATGTATCACTGGACGATGAGAGGCAATGTGATTTGGCTGCTATGACGACAGCAAGTGAGGGTGAGGGTGGATCGCGAGCGGTAACGCCCGCATCCATTGGCGCGGGTCCTTCGCGATTTTATGGAAGACCCGAGAGTGGAAGCGACGAGAGCGGTAACGAGACCGCCGCCTCTCGGAGCCAGGACCGAGACAGTGAAAAGGAGAGGGAGAAGATAAGGGCCACTTACCGGCGCAAGAGGCGCGGAAGTGACCTGGAGAACAGCCCTGAAAAGGACAAGGGAGCGGCTGTTAAGCCCTCATCAAAAAGAGGTAGAGGCAGGCCGCCCACCACAGGCCAATATGTTGGCCTAGCCAAGTCGAAGAGGGAGTATCTCGAACTCAAGGAGAAGGAGATAGAGATGGAAGCGGAAAGGGAGGTCCTTGAAATAACGAAGAAGTTACCGGGGCTACGGTCACACCGGCTCTCGGGGACTTCATTCTCGGATTGTGTGATGACAGAGGACGAAGTGGTCACAACGGCGAAACTGGGCTCTGCCATAACCCAGAGTCTGGACGCCATCCTTGCTGTGACCCAAAAGTCCAAAAACTTAAAGGGGACATCGATTGCGGCCTTGAAAAAGGCGGCCTGCACTATACGGGAGGCGAGCTCCGCCCTCCTCAGCAGGTCAGCATCGGAGGAGACAAGAGCCCTGGTTGAAGCAAACACCCGCCTCTCCAGAGAGCTCGACGAGATGAAGAAGGAGCTGGAGGCCGTCAAGCGCAAGTTCGCTGATGCACAACTACAGACGGCTCCCACTACCATCCAAGAGCCGAACATGGAGGAGATGCTGCAGCGAGCAATGCGCGAGGCGGTGTCTCTTATGAACGCCCGAATGGATGCGAGACTTGAAGGACTTGAAGCTCGGCTTCTGCCGGAACCTCGCCTGCGGCCCCCGTTAGCCGCAGATAAGAAGAGGGATAGTGCCGCTTCCACATCATCCGGTACTAGGCCCCCACAGGCTGAAAAAGAAAGAGAGACTCCGCCTCCGTCGCAGCCATCAGTCTCTACACTGATGCCTCCGACGAACCCGGGTCCCAAACCGAAAAGGACGAAGAAGGTGCGAAAGTCTGCCGCCGCCGTTGAAGCTGCAGCCGCGAGGCGTGACACAGCGACAACGGCGTCAGGGTTACAGCAAGTCGCCACTTCCTCTTGGACAGAGGTAGTGAAAAGAGGGAAAGGCAAAGCACCAAAGACGGCGGAAGAAAAGAAAAAGGTGCAAAAGAGAAAGGAGAAGAAAAAGAAGGATAAACAGCTTCGCGCTCCGAAAACCGCAGCCGTAGTGCTCACGCTGCGCCCGGACGCGGAGAAGAACGGTGTCACCTACCAGAGTGTAATCGACAAGGCCAAGCAGCACTTGGATCTGGCTGCGCTGGATATACCAGCGGTAAAATTCAAGCGGGCCGTGACCGGGGCTCGTATGTACGAAGTCTCGGGTACGGCCTGCAAGGAGAAGGCGGACGCTCTGGCTGGCAAATTAAAGGAAATAGTGGGAGAAGACATGGTACACGTATCGCGGCCGCAGAAATGTGCCGAACTGCGAATCACTGGTCTCGATGACTCGGCATCAGCGGCAGAAATTGCGGCTGCTGTTGCGAGAACGGGCGGCTGTCGCGCCGAAGATGTTAGGGTCGGAGAGATCCGCGTAGACAGGAGAGGTCGCGGCTCGGCCTGGGTCAAATGCCCGGTCGAGGCCGCAAAACAAGCGACAATGCCGACCACCAAAGTTTATGTCGGCTGGACCGTGGTGCAGGTGACCCTGCTCGCCTCGCGAGTGATGCGGTGCTATAAGTGCCACGAAGAGGGACACACCCGGGCGACGTGCTCGTCGGAGATCGATCGCAGTGAACTCTGCTTCCGCTGCGGTCAACCGGGCCACTCGACCAAGCAGTGTGGGAATCCTCCTCACTGTGCACTGTGCGAGGCGAGAGGGAAGCCGGCGGACCACATCGTAGGCAGTCGACAATGCGACAAGTCTGCCCCTAGTAAGAAGAAGCGGAAAGGCCCTGAGAAGAGCCAAGCACCGAAAAAGGCCGCCACAACACCTTCGGTGGCCAATAGTGCCGGAGCGGGCTCAATGGAGGCCCAATAACGGCCACCATACGATTTCTTCAGGGCAACCTGAACCACTGCGCCCAGGCGCAAGATCTATGGGTTCAGGCTCTTCTGCAGTGGGAAATCGACGTTGCCGTTATTGCGGAGCCGTACCGCGTCCCGGCCAGGAGCGAATGGCTCGGGGACATCGACTCGACGGTCGCCTTGATCTTCGGCCCCAAAATCGTCCCACCCTCTCCGAGGAACACGACAAGGGGTCACGGATTTGTAGTCGCCATCTTGGGGACCCTCACCGTAGTAGGGGTTTACTTTTCCCCGAATAAGCCGATCGTCGAGTTCGAGGCGCTCTTGCTTCGCTTGACCGCCGTCGTAGAGGGGTCGACTCAACCTGTTGTCGTCGCTGGAGACTTTAACGCGAAGTCATCGCTGTGGGGCTCTCCGGCGACAAATACGAGGGGTCGTTTGATGGAGGAATGGTTGGTTGCCACCGGTTTGGTCCTGGCGAATCGTGGGGCAACCAGCACATGCGTCCGGCAGCAGGGTGAGTCCATAGTGGACCTGACCCTAGTCAGCCCAGCTATCGCCCGGCACGTCACCGAATGGCGGGTCCTGAGTCGCACTGAGACTCTATCGGACCACCTCTACATTCGCTTCGTCATTTCTCGCTCGACGGAGTCAAGCCGCACAATTTCACCTGGTGCTGGCCCGAGGTGGTCCCTGAAGAAGCTGGACCGCGACATCCTCAAAGAGGCTGCGACTGTCGCATCGTGGGCACCTCTCCCATCGGAGGACGTAGAGGAGTGCGTGGAGTGGCTAACCGAGGCGGCGCACAACATCTGTGACGCCTCGATGCCCCGCGCTGGTCCGGTTCCGCCCAGACGCCAGACTTACTGGTGGAGCCCGGACCTGAAACGCCTTCGAGAGGAATGTGTGGCAGCTCGACGCCGCTACCTACGGTACCGCAGACGGCGGATCAGAAATGCGGAGGAAGAAGACGCCATCTACGATGGATACCGCACAGCGCGACATCACCTGCGCGACGCCATCAGAGCGGCGAAGAGAGAGGCTTGGGAGGATTTCCTGAGAACTCTGGAGCAGGACCCGTGGGGCAGACCCTACAAGTGGGTGAGGCAAAAGCTTCGCCCTGCTGCCCCACCGCTCACTCAGTCCTTGCAGCCGGAATTCTGCAGATCTATTGTTTCGGCCCTATTTCCAACTAGGGCCGAGTGGTCCCCGCCATCCATGGCACCACCAACTGCGGAGCTCGAAGAGGAGGAGGAAATCCCCCCAGTCTCAGCCGGAGAACTGGCAGCGGCGGTACATAAAATGAGCCTTCACAATAAGGCCCCTGGCTTGGATGGAGTCCCCGGTCGTGTCTGGGTGCTAGCGATGGAGCACATGGAAGCGCGTGTGCTCGCCGTATTGAACTTGTGTTTGGTACAGGGGCGAGTTCCACGTCGCTGGAAGACTGGCAAACTCGTGCTACTCAGAAAGGCCGGGCGACCGGAAGACCAGCCGTCTGCCTATCGCCCCATAGTGTTGATCGATGAGATCTGCAAGACGTTTGAGAGAATCATCGTCGCACGCCTCAACCGTCATCTTGAGAGCGTTGGTCCCAACTTGAGCGATGCTCAGTTCGGGTTTCGATCTCGTCGATCAACAATAGACGCGGTGGCGCGGATTCGGTCGATAACGGAGCAGGAAATCTCTCGGGGCGGGGTAGTGTTGGTTGTCTCGCTGGACATCACCAATGCTTTTAACACCCTGCCTTGGGAGACCATAAAGGAGGCCCTGAAGTACCACCGAGTGCCCAGATACTTACGCCGAACCATCGGTGACTATCTGTCGGAGCGCTCAGTGCAGTACCCTACCGAAGAGGGATGGGAAGTGCAGGAAGTGGACTGCGGCGTCCCACAGGGCTCGGCTCTCGGTCCGGAACTGTGGGACCTTGGATTTGACCATGTGCTTCGTGGTGCCAACCTACCCGGCGTCGAACTAGTCGCGTACGCGGACGACACCGCGGCGGTCTGTCGCGCTAAAACGCCCCGCGAAGCCATCATACTGGCGACGGCAGCGGTAGCGCAGGTGGTGCGCAGGATCCAGGCGCTGGGCCTGACGGTGGCGCTGAACAAGTCGGAGGCTATCATCTTCCATGGGCCCCGTAATGCGCCGCCGCCTGGCCTGGCAATGATAGTTGGAGGGACTTCGATCCCGATTGCGTCTACAATGACATATCTCGGACTGGTCCTCGATAGCCGGTGGACATTCAAAGAGCACTTCCGCCGGCTATCTGAGAAGGTGACAAAGGCAGCAGGAGCCCTGGCCTCGCTGCTCCCGAACCTCGGGGGCCCGAGCCTCACTTGTCGGCGCCTGTACATGGGCGTGACACGCTCCATGGTGATGTACGGTGCGCCGATATGGGCCGAGGATCTGGCAGCTGTGAACAGGCAGGTCCTGGGACGGCTACAACGGATAATGGCAACGCGAGCAGTGCGCGGGTACCGCACCATCTCCCGGGATGCTGCGTGCCTGCTCGCCGGAAGCGTCCCATGGGACCTGGACGCCAAAACCCTCGCCGACGTCTACTGGCGTAGCGCAGAGGTCCGCGCGGGGGGCAGCAACCCCCTTCCGGACGCCGTACGTCGGTGGAGGGAAGAGGCCAACGACAGGGCCTTGGAAGAGTGGGAAGAGAGGCTCTCGGAGCCACGAGTGAGCGTGGACCTGATACTGGCCATCCGCCCAGTGTTCAGGGAGTGGGTGGATCGGAAGAACGGCGCACTATCATTCCGCCTTACACAGGTACTGACCGGGCACGGCTGCTTCGGTCGGTACCTGTGCGAGATAGCCGGAAGGGAGGGCACGACCCGTTGCCACCACTGTGGAGAGGACAGGGACACGGCCGCGCACACCGTAACGGCCTGTCCCTCATGGACACCACAACGTGCGGCCTTAACGGCTGCCATTGGACCGGACATAACACTGCCAGCTATGGTACGCGCCATGCTGCGCAGTGAACTGGAGTGGAAGGCGGTCGAGGACTTCGCGGAGGAAGTAATCGCTGCAAAGGAGGAGGCCGAGCGGGAAAGAGAGAGGGAGGCGCTCGACCCCCAACGACAAAGACGGCCAAGGCGACAACGCGGCATCCAAAATGACGACTTGCCGCCATAGATGGGGATCTCGGGGCGACGGTATGGGGATGCCGCCGCCCAGCGAACGAGTCCCCGAGAGGGTCGCGATGCGCTGTGTACTCTTTGCGCATCGCGACACCAGAGGACGGACTGCCTATGCAAGCCCTGGTAGGGCCTCTGTTCGGCGGTAGGAGCTGATTCGCTCTAACGAAGAGGAGCCTGCTATTAGCACGCGGGCAGACACGTTTGCAGAGCCACGGAGTTGAGCTCGCGCGTTCTCGCGACCCTGCAAGGTGGTACGAAGAAGAGTACCGACGGGTTTTAGTGGGTAGGGCTGCGGCCGCTTTACCATCTTTACGGCCGCAGCGAGCCCCACATACCCGTGGGGGAGTCCCCAATTCCCCCGGGATGCGTCAGTGCATTTCCCGTCGCAAAAAAAAAAAAAAAAAAAAAAAAAAAAAAAAAAAAAGGTTAGGTTAGGTTGGCTCCGATAGGGGGCGATACCGGTCCGTCCACGTTCGTGTCCCTGGGCGCCTGGGTGCGCCGCCCCGCCCTTTACACGGGACGAGGCACTCAGGATGGCTGAACGCCGGTCTTTCTCTATCTTTCTCTCTTTGGTATTAGCTTTCTTGTTTTGTTCATTATATTAATATTTATTTACTCTGTCTTTCACCATCTTCTCTTCTCTATTTTTCCTTGTATTTATTCCTTCTATACACTTTACAATTATGTTTTGTCTGTGTGTGTGATTGATGATGGATGGGCCTTTTTACAGCCCCCAAGCCTACGCCCCGTCCCGCAATAGGCTGCATGGCAAGTGGGTGACTTTGCCGCTAGGACGCACTCTATTTTTGTTGTTGGCCACGGGTTCCGCTCAACCCTAATGAGCACCTTTTTGATAATGGAAGCACACGAATTTGATAATGGTCTCCGGGTGGGTCCCAGAAATGGAGAATCCCACACCTCCGCCGCTGCCACGGCGGAGGTCTGCCCTTCGTACTACGGGGTGGGCACAAATTCGTTAGCTGGCGGGCGCAATGCCTGTTCAGTAACCGACGACTCTCGCACGAATGAGGACACTGATTTGCTTAATGATTTGGCTGCAACGACGACCACGGCGCACGTTGACCCGGGACCGGCGCACATTACCGCACCGGAAACCGGCTTAGCGACGGCTCCCGGGGGCCCCTCTGCCCCCAAAACCGACGACCATAAGCGACCAATAAGGACTCCAATCGTTCAGCTGGAACGAATGGTTGAAATCGAAGGCATGACACGGGTTGCAACACCTATGCCCGTTGTCAGTAAATTCTTCGGAACAGACGAAGGAACCTCAGACGACCAAATGAGCGGCAACGAGACCGCCGCCTCTCAGGGTCGCGAGGAGGAGTTGGAACGGCTGAAGCGACGCTTTCGGAAGAGGCGGGGAAGCGAAGTGGAAGAGTCCGACTCGGACAAGGATAAGAATGCGGCCCCCCCGAAGGGTAATAAGCGCGGAAGGGGCAGGCCGCCAACTACCGGTGAATACGTGGGCATGGCCAAGGCGAAACAGGATTACCTTGCCGCTCGGCGGGAAGCCGAAAAGGCCGAAGCCGAACACGAATTTATGGAAGAGACAAAGAGGCTCCGAGAGTTGCGTTCACAGCGTCAATCGGTGTCCTCCTACACATCGGACGTGATGATGGAAGAAGATGACGTGGTCACTAGGGCGAAACTGGGCTCCCAAATAACTGCGGGCCTGGACTCCATCACCAAAGTGGCCAAAACGTCAAAAAACTTGAGTGGACCTTACGTAAAGGCTCTCAAAGACGCCGTGCTCGTCATTCGAGAGTCATGCGCGGCCCTCCTCAGTCATTCCACCTCTGAGGAAACAAGAGCTCTGGAGACGGCTAACAAACGCCTCTCCAGAGAAGTCACGGAATTGAAAGAAGAGCTCGCGATAGTTAAACGCGAGCTCCTTAACTTGCGACCACAGGCTGCCGCTCCGACTCCTCCGTCCAACATCGAAGAGATAATGGCACGGGCGGTACGGGAGGCGGTCTCTCTGTCTAGCGCACGGCTGGACGCACGACTGGAGGCTTTGGAGACACGTCTTCTCCCAGCCCCGCGTTTGCGCCCACCACTTGCCGCTGACAAAAGAAATGAGAGCGTGGGGTCTGCTCCAACATCGGCAGAACCACCGCAACAAGAGACTGAGCCGGAACCAGTGGTATCGACATTAATGCCACCACTGAATCCTGGTCCGGCTCAAAAGAGGAAAAAGAAAGCAAAGAAATCCGCAGCTGCCATAGAAGCAGCTGCGTCGAGACGTGACGCTGCACCAACACCAGCAGCGCCGGGCCCAGCTTCTTCTCAGACGTGGACAGAAGTAGTTAAGAGAAAGGGAAAGGTGCAGAAGAAAATAGTAGAGGAAAAGAAGTCTGCACCTAAAAAGAAAAAGAAAAAGAGAAGCGGGAAACTGCGCGCCCCCAAGACTGCTGCGGTGGTCATTACTCTCCAGGAGGGCGCAGCAGAGCGCGGAGTGTCCTATAAGGAGGTGATGGACAAGGCCAAGCGACAGGTTGACCTGGTTGCATTGGAGATCCCGTCCGTCAAATTTAAGCAGGCCGTGACCGGAGCTCGAATGTATGAGGTATCCGGCACAGCTTTCAAAGAAAAGGCGGACGCCCTAGCACAAAAGCTGAGGGAGGTCATGGACGGGACAGAAGTCCGCATATCTAGACCCCAAAAGTGCGCAGAGCTGCGCATCTCAGGGTTGGATGATACGGCCACAGCAGACGAGGTAGCGGAGGCAATCGCTAGAACGGGCGGCTGCGCCACCGAAGATGTAAAGGTCGGTGTGATCCGGCGCGAGCGGAACGGCCGAGGATCGGCCTGGGTGAAGTGTCCGGTCGAAGTTGCAAACAAGGTCACGGCACCCAATACCAAGACCTACGTTGGGTGGACGGTGGTGCGCGTGGTGCTTTTATCCGCGCGCCCCATGCGTTGTTTTAAGTGCCACGAGACCGGGCACACCCGAGCGACTTGCCCGAAGGAGGTCGACCGCAGCCAGCTATGCTTCCGCTGTGGCCAGCCCGACCATTCAGCTGCGCAGTGCGAGAATGCACCGCACTGCGCTCTCTGTGAGGCAAGCGGAAAACCGGCTAACCACAGCGTGGGTAGTAAAACCTGCGGCAAGCCTGCTCCGAAGAGGAAAGAGAGCTCGAAGAAAAGCCAAGTGTCTCAAGAGTCCGCCACACTGACTACGGCGGGCACTGAAACCAGAGCGGCCCCGATGGAAGCCCAATAACGGCGACCCATCGCTTCCTGCAGGGCAATCTGAACCACTGCGCCCAGGCGCAGGACATCCTGGTTCAGAGTATGGCGCAGTGGTCGATTGACCTAGCCTTTTTGTCGGAGCCATATCGCATCCTCTCCAGAAACGACTGGATCGGAGACGCGGATGCAACGGTCGCTCTGGTCCTTGGACCAAGAATATCTCCCCCTCCTCCCGGGAGAACAACGAGAGGCAAAGGATTTGTAGTCACCAAGCTGGGGGCCCTCACCGTGGTGGGGGTTTACTTCTCCCCCAATAAACCCCTGGCCGACTTCGAGTCCTTTCTACTCCGGCTGTCCACTTTCATCGGTGGAGCATCGGGTCCGGTGATCGTCGCCGGAGACTTCAATGCAAAGTCAACGCACTGGGGCTCCCCGGCGACGGATGCAAGGGGTCACGCGGTTGCTAATTGGATGGCCTCCGCAGGGCTAGTAGTGGCCAACCGGGGCACTGTAAACACGTGCATCCGAAGACAGGGCGGGTCTATCGTCGACCTGACTCTAGTGAGCTCGGATTTTGCCCGTCGCATCACCAACTGGCGGGTAGAGGAGGAAACGGAGACGCTCTCGGACCATCGGTTCATTCGCTTCGACATAAGTGCACGCGCGTCGGAGCTGGGCCGCACAATCACATCCGGCGGTGGCCCCAAATGGGCCTCGAGACGTCTAAACCGTGACCTTCTTGAGGAGGCTGCCATTGTCGCATCCTGGGCGCCTCTACCTTCAGACGACCCCGCTGAGTGCGCGGAATGGCTGAACGAGGCAATGCGCAACGTTTGTGATGCCGCGATGCCGCGAGTAGGCCCGTTTAAGCCGCGGCGCCGGATATATTGGTGGCGCCCTGAGCTATACAATCTGCAGAAGGAATGCACGGCTGCACGAAGACGCTACAAGCGTTACCGAAGACGGCGCAGAAGAGTCCAGCAGGAGGAGGACACCCTCTACGAGGTTTACAAAACAGCCTGCGCTGTTCTTCGGGACGCCATACAAAAGGCGAAGAAAGACAGCTGGGATGAGTGGCTACAGACGCTCGAGGACGATCCATGGGGCAAACCCTACAAATGGGTGCGCCAGAAACTCCGTCCCGCTGCTCCACCGTTGACCCAGAGCCTCGATCCAGATCTTCGCAGCAGGGTCATCACGGCTCTTTTCCCCTCCGGGGCCGAGAGCAGCCCAGTAGCGTCTATCCAACAAGAGGAGACCTCCGATGAGGAGGAAGAAATTCCGCCTGTCACGTCAGCGGAACTGGCGAAGGCGGTCCACAAAATGGGCCTAAAAAATACGGCGCCCGGCCTCGACGGCATACCGGGACGAGCATGGGTCCTCGCAATGAAGGAGATGGAGCCGCAGGTACTCGCCACTTTGACCAACTGTTTGGTCCAGGGTAGAGTACCGCGGCGATGGAAAACTGGGAAGCTCGTGCTGTTGCGGAAAGCCGGACGGGCCGAAGATCAACCGTCGGCCTACCGCCCTATTGTACTCCTAGATGAGATCGCCAAAATACTAGAGAGGATCTTGGCGGCGCGTCTCGCCCAACACCTTGAGAGCGTCGGCCCCAACCTGAGCGAAAACCAATATGGGTTTCGCTCAGGGAGATCTACAATAGGAGCGGTGGCGCGACTGCGTGATTTAGTAGAGGAAGAAGTGTCCCAGGGTGGGGTTGTGCTGGTTGTGTCCTTAGACATTTCCAACGCCTTCAACTCCCTGCCCTGGGCAACCATCAAAGACGGACTCAGACGGCACGGCGTTCCGAGATACTTGCGCATCACCATCGGCGATTATCTCTCGGAGCGCTCAGTGCAATTCCCGACTCAAGACGGCTGGGAAGAAGAAGAAGTCGACTGCGGCGTCCCACAGGGTTCAGCTCTGGGACCGGGCCTGTGGAACGTCGGTTACGACCCGGTGCTTTCGGGCGCCAATCTACCCGGCGTGGAAGAAGTATGTTACGCTGACGATACCTGCACCGTCACCCGTGCCAAAACTTACAGAGAGGCCGTCATCCGTGCAACGGCAGGTGTCGCTCAGACTGTACGGAAGATCCGAGCTCTAGGACTAAAGGTAGCGCTGGAGAAGTCCGAAGCTATATGCTTTCACGGGCCCAGGAACTCTCCACCCCCCGGATTGGCGATTGTCGTCGGTGGGACTCAGATTAACGTCACACCATCCATGACGTATCTGGGTCTCGTCCTGGATAGCCGATGGACATTCAAGAGGCACTTCGAGAAGCTTCAGACGAAGGTAGTGAAGTCCGCCGGAGCATTGGCTTCGTTGCTCCCGAACCTCGGGGGCCCGAGCCTCAGCTGCCGGCGATTGTATATGGGGGTTGTGCGCTCCATGGCCATGTATGGGGCGCCGATCTGGGCAGACCATCTGCAACAGGAGAATCGGCTTGCACTGGGCAGGCTGCAAAGGATAATGGCTACCCGAGCCGTCCGTGGCTACCGCACAATATCTAAAGATGCGGCATGCCTGCTCGCGGGAGCCATCCCTTGGGATTTAGATGCGCGTGCCCTCGCCGACGTATTCTGGCGTTGCGCAGAAGCCCGCGCGGGGGGCAGCAACCCCCCACCGGACGCCGTACGTCGGTGGAGGAACGACGCTAGAGACACTGCCATAGAAATGTGGAAGGAGCGGCTGGAGAACCCACAAGTCAGCATAGACTTGGTGCTGGCCATCCGCCCAGTACTCAAGGAATGGATCGACAGGAAGACGGGAGCACTCTCATTCCGCCTCACACAGGTGCTGACCGGGCACGGGTGCTTCGGTCGGTACCTGTGCGAGATCGCCGGGAGGGAGGAGACAACGCAATGTCACCATTGTGACGAGGAAAGGGACACGGCCGAGCACACTGTGACGGCCTGTCCCTCTTGGATTGGACAACGCGCGGCCCTCACGGCCGCAATTGGACCTGACATAACGCTGCCAGCACTGGTGAGAGCTTTGCTGCGCGGCGACACGGATTGGAAAGCGGTGTATGACTTCGCCGAGGAAGTCATCTCCGCCAAAGAGGAGGCCGAGCGCTTAAGAGAAAGAGAGGCGCTCGACCCCAGAAGACGGCCAAGGCGAAGACGTCGTGCCAACAATGGAGATAACAACGTCCCGCCATAACCGGGGTGCTCAGGGCGGCGGTATGGGGATGCTGTCGCCCATTGCACTGAGTCCCCGAGAGGGTCGCGATGTGCAGTGTGCTCCTGCACATCGCGACAAAACGCAGTGGAACGGCCTAAGCAAGCCCCTATTGGGGCCTCTGCTCGGTCTGGGGAGCGGGTAAACCGTTCCCATCGAGAGGAGTCTGCAGCCCACTAAGCAGACGTCCGCTGACGAAGTTGTGGTGTCGTACAGTTCCCGCGACTTCGTCAGGAAGCGGAGGCTAGGAGCACCGTAGAGAGGTTGGCTCCGATAAGGTTCTTGCAGGGGAACCTCAACCACAGCGCTCAGGCGCAGGATCTGTGGTCTCAAGAGGTACTGAAGAGGTCGATCGATGTCGGTGTGATTGCCGAGCCGTACCGGATCCTCCATAGGGGTGACTGGTTGGGCGACGCGGACTCGACGGTGGCTTTGGTCTTCGGTCCCAAATTCGTGCCTCCGCCTTCTAGGAGCACGACCCGGGGCCATGGCTTCGTCGTCGCGGACTTGGGGGCCCTCACCGTTGTGGGGGTCTACTTTTCCCCGAACAGACCCATCGCCGAGTTCGAGGCGTTTCTTCACCGGCTCACCACCTTTGTGAGTGGGGCAGCAAATCCTGTGGTCGTCGCCGGAGACTTCAACGCGAAGTCCACGCGTTGGGGCTCCCCGGCCACGGACGCGAGAGGCAGAGTCATGGCGGATTGGCTCGCGATTACCGGCCTGGTCGTGGCTAACAGAGGTGCCGCTAGCACGTGCGTCCGGTGGCAAGGGGAATCGATTGTGGACTTGACATTAGTCAGTCCATCAACCGCTCGCCAAATGAGCGGCTGGAGAGTCCTCGAAGAGGTCGAGACCCTCTCGGACCACCTCTACATAGGCTTCGACATTGCCTCCACGTCGGAAACCGGTCGCCGTATTCCATCCGGTGGCGGCCCAAGGTGGTCCCTGAGAGGTCTGGATCGAGACCTTCTCGAGGAGGCGGCGATTGTTGCGTCGATGTCCCGCCTCCCGTCGGACGACGTCGAGGAGTGCGCGGAGTGGCTGAACGAGGCGGCTCGCAACATATGCGACGCCTCGATGCCCCGTGCTGGACCGGTCGTGCCTCGGCGGCAGACCTACTGGTGGCGCCCGGAGCTCAAGCAACTCCGGCTAGAGTGTGTGGCTGCCCGCCGCCGATTCCAGCGTTACCGCCGGAGGCGAAACAGGGTGGAGGCTGAAGAAGAGGCCATACATGAGGGCTACCGCTCGGCGCGTCATGCTCTACGTGAGGCGATAAAGGCGGCAAAGAAGGAGGCATGGGAGGAGTTCCTGAACACCTTGGAGCAGGACCCGTGGGGCAAGCCTTATAAATGGGTGAGACAGAAGCTTCGCCCCGCTGCCCCACCGTTAACTCAGCACATGCAGCCGGATCTCCGTCGCTCCGTACTCTCGGCCCTATTTCCATCCGGGGCCGAGCGGTCCGCACCATCTATGCGACCACCAAGTGCGGAGTCTGACGACGAAGAGGAAGAGGTGCCGCCTGTGACGTCCGCAGAGCTGGCAGCGGCAGTGCACAAGATGAGCCTGAAAAACCGGGCTCCTGGATTGGACGGGGTCCCCGGTCGCGTCTGGGTGGTGGCCTTAAAACACATGGAGGCGCAGGTGCTCGAGCTCTTTACCAAGTGTCTGGTGCAGGGCCGAGTGCCGCGCCGTTGGAAGTCGGGAAAGCTGGTGTTGCTGCGCAAAGACGGACGACCGGAGGACCAGCCGTCGGCCTACCGCCCTATTGTTCTTATCGACGAGATCTGCAAGACCCTGGAGAGGGTGATCGTGGGGCGCCTCAACCGCCATCTGGAAGGCGCCGGCCCGAACCTGAGCGACGCTCAGTTCGGGTTCAGATCTCGTCGTTCGACGATAGACGCGGTAGCGCGCGTACGGCAGATTTCGGAGGAGGAAATCTCTCGGGGTGGGGTGGTGTTGGTTGTCTCGCTGGACATTTCCAACGCGTTCAACACTCTGCCCTGGGAGACAATAAAGGAAGGACTCCGATACCACCGAGTGCCGAGATATCTTCGCCGAACCGTCGGCAACTATCTGTCCGAGCGCTCGGTACAGTATCCTACAGAAGATGGCTGGGAGGAGTTGGAAATGGACTGTGGCGTCCCGCAGGGTTCGTCGCTCGGTCCTGGCCTATGGGACATAGGGTACGACTCCGTGCTCCGCGGCGCCAATCTTCCGGGCGTAGAGCTCGTCGCGTATGCGGACGATACAGGGGTCGTGTGCCGCGCCAAAACGCACCGCGAAGCGACAATCCTGGCGACGGCGGCAGTCGCACAGGTGGTGCGAAGGATCCAGGCGTTGGGACTGACGGTGGCGCTGAACAAATCGGAGGCCCTGTTGTTCCACGGGCCCAGAAACGCGCCTCCGCCGGACCTGGCAGTGATAGTAGGAGGAACCAGAATACAGGTGGCATCAACAATGACCTATCTCGGCCTGGTTCTCGACAGCCGGTGGTCATTTAAGGAACACTTCCGCCGGCTGTCAGAGAAGGTGAAAAAGTCCGCCGGTGCCCTTGCCTCGCTGCTCCCAAATCTTGGGGCCCGAGTTTGGCTTGTCGGCGTCTCTACATGGGCGTTGTCCGTTCCATGACAATGTACGGGGCGCCGATATGGGCAAGAGAACCTGCTACGGAGAATAGGCTGGCCCTGGGGCGGCTGCAGCGAGTGATGGCGACGCGCGCGGTTCGCGGGTACCGCACTATATCGCGGGACGCGGCGTGCCTCCTCGCTGGTAGTGTCCCATGGGACCTCGACGCTCGTGCCCTCGCCGACGTGTACTGGCGTGGCGCTGAAGTCCGCGCGGGGGGCAGCAACCCCCTCCGGACGCCGTCCGTCGGTGGAGGGGATCGAGCCAAGGACGTGACGATTGAGCTCTGGGAGGAGCGACTCCTGGAGCCTCAAGTCAGCGTGGCATTGGTGCTGGCCATGAGACCGGTGCTAAGAGAGTGGTTGACCAGAAAGTACGGCGCGCTCTCGTTCCGACTCACGCAGGTGTTGACCGGGCACGGTTGTTTCGGCCGTTACCTGTGTGAGATCGTGAACCGAGAAGAGAGCACGCGCTGTCACCCACTGTGACTGTGACAGGGGACACGGCGGAACATACAGTCTCTGCCTGTCCCGCCTGGACTGGACAACGGGCGGCCCTCACGGCCGCCATTGGATCTGACCTTTCGCTGCCTGCGCTGGTTCGCGCCATGGTGGGCAGTGAACCCGGATGGACAGCGGTTGCAGAGCTTCTGCGAAGAAGTGATCGCCGCAAAGGAGGAGGCCGAGCGAGTGAGGGAGCTGGAAGCGCTCGACCTCCGCCGAAGAAGACGGCCGAGGCGACGACAGGTCATTAGTAATGACCACTTGCCGCCTTAGCCGGGGGGCTCGGGGCGGCGGCATGGGGATGCCGTCGCCCAACGAGTCGAGTCCCCGAGTGGGTCGCGATGCGCTGCGTATTCTTCGCGCATCGCGACACCATGGAGAGATAGGCCTATGCAAGCCCCGGGAGGGCCTCTGTTCGGCTTTTAGGAGCCCAGTGCTTCGTGGAAGAGGGGCCTGCAAAGAGCAGGCATAAACCTGTAGGGCCGCGGACGAAGGCTAACGCGTGCTCGCAACCCTGCATGGTATGAGAAGAATACCGTCGGGTTTTAGTGGGTAGGGCTGCGGTCGGCGGTCGTAGAGACCGCAGCGAGCCCCACATACCCGCTGGGGAGTCCCCGATCCCCGCGAGATGCGTCAAGGCATTTCCCGACGCAAAAAAAAAAAAAAAAAAAAAAAAAAAAAAAAAAAAAAAAAAAAGGTTAGGTTAGGTTAGGTTAGGTTAGGTTAGGTTAGGTTAGGTTAGGTTAGGTTAGGTTAGGTTAGGTTATTTTTTTTTTTTTTTTTTTTTTTTTTTTTTTTTTTTTTTCCATCCCCCTAACATAATTAGGTATGTTTGTATTCTTTTTTATTTCTTATCATCTTTTTTGTTTCTTTTCTCTTTTTTAATTCTTTTGTTTTTCTCTTTATTTTGTTACAACATTTCTTAGTTTTACAGCAGTTATACAATACTAGTCTAATTTTACATTTTCATCAGTCCAAGTTATTTATTTCTTTTACATTTTCTTATAATCTAACAGCAATAACACAAATTTCTAGTTTTAAAAGTTCCATTTTTAAATATTCTAAATTAAAATTCCAAATTAAACACATTCAATAATATTAATAAAATAATTTCCAGATTAAAATTTCAATTTAAGATGTCAAAATATATACAAACAAAATAAAATTACTACACAAAATAAAATCACAATGTAAATACAATAATAAAATTTCAAATGCACAATGTTTAACTAGCCTAATATCACAATAAAATAAAAACCTACACTAATTATTATCACAGTTTAAGATATCACAGTTTCTTCTATTTACTACATCCACAATCTTCTTACAAAACGAAAGGAAGATTTCCCTCTTCTTTCCCCCCAGGATGGTAGGCAGATTCTCACCCGTCATCGATATGCCCAATTTCTGTTCAATATCAAATCTATTGCTAGTAAAAATTGGGCAGTCGAGTAACAGGTGAGGAACCGTCTCCTCAACTCCTGGCTGACACAGGCACGACGGATCCTCCTTCAACTTAAATCTATGCAAGTAGAAGGCGAATCCGCCGTGTCCAGTCAGAATCTGTGTGGTGTAGTGTGTGATGTCTATCTTTTTTACTATTTTGTATGCAGCAGCAGCGCTTGGGAAAAAGAGCTTCGTGGTTCCGGCCGTCCCTCCCACCTCATATCTCCTGTCCCATTCATCAATCGTATCCTCTCTCAAGATACGCTTGACAAATGAAACAGGACACAAATCGTAGTCGGGTTTCCTCTTCGATCCCAGCGCGGCCTCCTTGGCTAATTCGTCAACTCTTTCATTCCCTCTCAACCCTGCGTGCGCCTTGATCCAAAACAAGGAGACCTCCCGCCTCTGCGATGCAGCTTTTCGGAGGGCCGCCCTTGTTTGCACTGCCAGGGGATGAGGGGAACTAAGAGTGACAGCCTGGAGAGCCGATCTGGAATCGCTGAGGATTCCGACCTTCGCCAGTCCACTCTTGCAGGCTATATTTACAGCTCTTTGGAGCGCTAGAAGTTCGGCTTGGTAGACGGTGCAATACGGCGGCAATGCAAGCTTGACGGCCTTTGTCTCGGCCTCACCGTTCCATACGGAAAGTGCGGCTCCGACTCGACCCTCAATCTTGCTGCCATCCGTATAGATCCTATGGACGTGGCTGCTAACCACGTCTACATATGAGTCCTCATCTACCAACCCGAACCTCAGCTCTACCTGCTCTGCCGGATGTGGGTCCTCAATCGCAGGAGCCATTCGCTCCACCTCCCTGTCCCTCAGTACTGGGTGTGGTACTCCCTTCTTGGCCTCATAAAGCCTCGATGCTTCGAGT
>FR989928.1:19938382-20335251 GCA_905404155.3 Plebejus argus | reverse complement strand
ACACGATCTCCCGATCGGAGAGGTACGCCTTAAACAGTCTCCTGAGATACGGAGGCACCTCCTGGTACTCCAGTGCCTCCTGTATTACGCTGTGGGGGAGACTGTTAAAGGCGTTGGCGATGTCCAAGGACACCACCACCACCACCTCCCTCCTGCGTTCCGCCTCCTGCGTCACCGACCTGAGGCGCCCTATGGCGTCGATGGTCGACCGACGGGCCCGAAACCCAAACTGTGCATCCGACAGTCCAGGCCCAGAGCCTTCCTCCAAGTGCTGAACGAGGCGAGAGGCTAAAATGCGCTCAAACGCCTTACCCACCTCGTTCAGCAAAACGATCGGTCGTACCGCCGACGCGCTGTCCGGTGGCCGCCCGCCCTTCGGTAGCAGGACGAGGCGGCCCTCCTTCCATGCCTTCGGGAACTGCCCGCACTGAATGCAGCGGTCAAACAGTTCCCGAATACTGTCTTCGAGGTGCACGAGAGCAATTGCGAGTATTTTCCCGTGCACCCCGTCCGGACCAGGCGCCCTCTTCTTGGATCGGAGGCGGGACAAAACCGCCTCCATTTCAGCGTCGGTGACGGGTGGCGGAACACCCTCCTCCATCGAGCCCGGCGTCCGTCGGGCCATTCGCGGTGGAGCGAATCCTGCCGGGGGCTTCGGGAATAACTCTCGAACTATATTCCCCAGCCGGTCTGGCTGGAGCGTCTCCGTCAGGGGGGCCGACTGGGTGCGAAGTTTGTCTCGCGCCCTTTTGTACGGTCGGCCCCAGGGGTCTTTATCTAACCCCTCCACCAGCTCCAGCCACGCTCTCTCCTTGGCCCGACTGATGGCCAGCTGCAGGATCTTCCGCTTTGCTACGTAGACCCTGTGCAGCCGGTCATCCCGATCCACGTCCTGGGGGCGGCGCCGCCTGCTGCGAGTATACGCTCGACGCGCCGCATTGCAGGCGGTTCGAAGGTCAGCCAACTCAGTCGTCCACCAATACACTTCCCGTCGCGGAGAGGGTGGACCCCAAACTCTAGGCATAGCTGCCTGACATATGTTTGTGAAAACCCTGCCAAGACAGCCAGCCATCTCATCCACCCCCATGCCTTCCATCGACGGGAGGCTCCAGCGACCGACGATGGCCGCCTCCTCCGCCAGCTCCCGGTTGAGCTTGGTAAGTGCCCAGCGCGGGAACCTGCTACGCCCCGTGGACTCTGACGCCGGACTCGGTGCGGAGGCTGAAGACACCTCGAACCTAATGTAGCGGTGGTCCGAGAGTGTCTCCACCTCCGTTAACACCCTCCACCCCTCCACCCTACGCGCAACGGCGGGAGTGGCGAACGACAAGTCCACCACTGAACCGCCCGTCCGCCGCACGCAGGTCAGAACTGTCCCCGTATTAAGAAGGGACAGTCCCGAGGCTAAGGCCCACTCCTCTACTTCCCTCCCCTTCGGATCAGTGACAGGGGAACCCCACGCCGAGGACTTGGCGTTGAAGTCCCCCGCCACTATTACGGGAAGGGGGGCCAGCCTCCTGATCAGCGGCCCTAGAACATCGAGGAATTGTTCTAGGGCGGCTAGGTTGCGGTTTGGGGAGAAGTACACCCCGACGATGTACATATCTCCCCGAGCGGCAACTATGTATCCATCCCCCCTCATTCTGGGTATGAGGGGGGGGCTAGTACCTGGCCTCGCCACTATTGCCACGGAGCCCACATTGTCCCCAGCCCAGTGTGGCAAGGGAGGAACGAAGTAGGGCTCCGCCACGACCGCCACATCAATCAACCACTCCGCCATCGACTGCAGGAAGAGGTCCTGAGCAGCGGCGGAGTGGTTCACATTAGCCTGTAGGACGCCGAGATGACCAATCATTACTCTGTCATCTCGGCATCATGCGCCACCAGCCCTCTCCCGGATGGAGCCGGGGCGGAGGGAAATTTCCCACGTACTGATGGGGGGTTACACGCTCTACCCCCCATCACGTGATCTGCCTTCAGGCCAGCGTCGCTGCAGATTGCGCAGTGAAGCAGGGACGACTCACATCCGGAAGCTTTATGCCCCGGTTTGCCGCAGCGATAACAAAGGTCGCTGCGGTCTTTCTCGCAGCTGCAAAATCCGGCCATGTGGCCCTTACCCAAGCATCTGTAACAATGCCTGGGTTTGTGGCCCTCATGGATAAGCCGCACCCTGCTCCAGCCAACGCGAATCGCCCCAAGCTTTATGAGTCGCTTGGCAGCGACCACAGGGCAAGAGACACGCACAGTGCCCACGCCTCTAAAATTAAATTGTGGTTCGCCGACCCACACTTCTCCACGGGAGCATCCGCCCTCAGCAGCCATTGCCGCCCTTATGCCCTCCTTCGTGGCAGTCTCATCCAGACCCGTCAACCTAAAATCGGTTTTCATGACGGGCCTGACCACATCCGCAACCTCACTCATGAGCTCTCCCATTTTCTTCGCAAGGGCGTCCGCCTGCTCACCGCTGGCGCGCCCTGGAACCTCTATGAGGCGAGCTCCTGATGCCGCCGTCTTAATCCGAATGGGCCCAATACCCATCTCGTCGAGATTGAGCTGCTGTTGGGCCCGAATCAGCACCGACCCGTACGTCTCCCCTTTAGCCGCTGCCTCCGGCCGCAGTTTTACAACAACAGCCGAGGAGCTGGGGAGAACCAACTTTGCCCCCTTTTTCTTTTGGGAGAGAGCAGGCACCGGAGCATCCTGTGCCTTCTTCTTCTTCGGTGCCCTACGCCGAACAACCTCGGTCCACTTTTCGCTGGGCACCGAGGCAGGAGCAGGTGCTGCAACCTCCGCCGACTTCTCCACCACCTCAGACACTTGGGTCCCATTGGAGGCGACTGGGCCAAAACTGGACCAATCACTTCCCTTCTTCTTCTTCCCCTTTGGAGGGGGTCCCTGTCGCACCGGAGGACGAACTGGCAGAGCCGGAAATTCTTCACGGCTCTTTTGAGCCTGTTTCGGAGCTTTTTCGGGTGCCGCAATTGCCACCTGGGCCGATCGTACCGCCAAAACCGGAGACACTTCCCTCGGCGTCGGCAAAACTCCATCATTTTGGGTAGCCCTCTCTTCTCGAGCTGCCCTCTTCTTGTCGCTCGCCAACGGCGGGCGAATAATCGGAGGAGGCGGCAGACGTGCCTCCAGCGACGAAAGACGACCGTCAATCATGTTGCCGACAAGTCGAGCAACACTTTTTTCCAAAATGCCCAGCTGTTCGCTGGACATCTGGTTGGACGCTGACGGTTGTCCTTTCGCCGCCGCCTTTGCCTCCTCAAAATCGCGTCTGTAGGCACGCACCTCTTCCCGGAGGATTTCCACCTCCCGTCGAAGCCTACCATTGTCAGCACGGAGGCGACGCGTTTCTTCTGCCTCTGTGCGGGACACCAACGCTTCCAGGACTGTTTTCACAGCCCCAGTAGCCTTTCTTATTTTGCTGGCATACCCACCCTTCAGGTTGGTGGATCTGCCAGCAATACCGAGAATCTCCTGGAGGTTAGCCTCGGCGGCATCCACCAACTCATCTGCCCCCATTTTGTCCACGTCCAGGTCAAGAGGACCAGGTGGGACGGCTTCAAGGGCGACCTCAGACGCCGGTTTTAAAAATGCCCTTTTGTCAAGGGCGGCCGCGAAGTCGGCTTCTCGGTCTCGTCGCGCCTGCCGAGATAGCCGGGTCTCTACCCCACGAGCTCTCCCACGCTTAGACGAGCACTTCCGCCCCGTCGACTCAACCCCATCTTCCGGATCCTCCGTATCGGATATCTCGGAGAACAAGCGTTTCGACTTGCTTCTACTCCGAGATATCTCCGACTCCGAACCGGAGTGCATACTCCAATTGAGAGCCTCCTCCAGAGTGATCCCAGCACGAGTGCGACCCCTCTGGCTAATTCCCTCGCTACCGCTCAGGACACCACCAAAGTCGAGCCTAAGGCCCCTTCCGGGGCACTTCTTGCCCTCCCCCCCACTGCTCCTCTCATCTCCCTCAGCGTCCTCCATACCTTTCGGCATGGTGCCGACTTAAAAGTTGGTCACCCGCCAGAAAACTCTGGCAGGCGACGACGATGCGTATCACCAAAAACTGGTGTATCCTAACACCTATACTTATAAATAATTAAAAGTAAATAATAAAGAGCAGCCGCCAAAAAATAAAGTAAAAATACACCTAAATAATAAAACTAACCTATTAATATATATACACCCCCCTTTCAGGGGTCGCCCCCACAAAATACCCCGGGACAAACTCGTCAACCGAAGGCACTCTATATTGACGACCTACTGAAAATTACGCAGAAAACTGCAAAAACACCTAATTTGAAATTACTTCCGAACCCCTGGGGATTTCGGAATAATTTCACCACCAAAAAATCGCTAGTCGCTGTACGCATCAAAGGACACCATGAACTTAAAAATCCGTCAGCTGGCATGGGCTTCGCCTCGGAAAATTCAAGCTCGCCCCCAACCTAACCTAACCTAACCTAACCTAACCTAACCTAACCTAACCTAACCTAACCAACAACACTTAAAATAAAAACTATCTACATTCACAATATAAATCATACATAAACAATCTAAATTTAACTTAACCACTTTAAATAATTCATAATAAATAATTTAATTTTCAAAATTCCCATCAGGTTCGTTTCCGCTCATTTGTTAGATACATTCAAGAATTGATAACCCTATTCTACCGATAAGACAAACAACCAGCATTCAGACAAGGGACTCCACCCATAAAGCAATGGCCGCCTCCGCATAGTCCGAGGTGTGACAGGGAATTTTTATTTCTTTAAAAGTTAATAATTTAAATACATTAATTAAACAGTAAAAATATTCTAAAAACTAAATTTAAAATCGAATTTAATATTAAATAACTAAAAATAGTATTATAACAAAGTTAAAATAATTTAATATAGTAAATACGCTAAGTTTATTACCTAAAATCTAAAAAACTAAAACATTAAATTAATTTAAAAACGTAAAGTATAAATATAATATATCCTCCATAATCTAAATTAGCTTAAAAAAAAAAAAAAAAAAAAAAAAAAAAAAAAAAAAAAAAAAAAAAAAAAAATCTACATTTAACCAAACAAATAATACTAAATTACAACCCTCAACACCCGGACTATATCTCGTAGATCAAACCGATAACGCAGCGATAACACCATAAGCGCGAGCGAGACAAGTAGTGTTGACGCGCGTGATACCCGTCTCGCTCACCGCCCCGCCCACATAGTCTGGGGTGTGACAGGGAACATTGTTTCTTTAAATAAGTCAATTATTAAAACACATTAATTAAACAATAAAATAATCTAGAAAACTAAAATTTTAATTAAAGTAGATATATAATAAATTAAAATAACATAATAATAAAATTAAAATCATTCAAAATAGCATATAACTCAAGTTTATTATTTAAAAATCAGAAACTAAAACATTAAACTAATTAAAACTTTTATTATAAATAATATAATATATTCCTCATAATATAAATAAACTAATAATTAATATTCAACAAATATACTAAATTCAACCTTCAACACCCGGACTACATTCCGTAGATCATAACTGATAACGCAGCGACAACACCATAAGTGCGAGCGAGACAAGTAGAGTTGACGCGAGCGATACCCGTCTCGCTCACTGCCCCGCCCACCGATACGTTCAGGGCTGCGGATCAAAACTTTGTGCTAACCCTAGTATACAATTAAAATAATTAAAAACTTAGTAAACTAATGAATTACATAAAATAATAAAAGTAATAGGCCTGAACAACTTAAAAGATTGTAAATTAATAGTAAATAGTAATAAACAATAACTAGGTAATCAAAAAACTGTTTGCGGCTTAAAAATTTTTGACTAAATTAAGGCACAGAAGTACATATAACAGAATAGCTTAGAGTTTGGAACAAAAACAAACATTAAATAGATAAAACAAAATTAACCTGTGAATTTTTCATACAAAATTAAATACACAAACTTTCAAATTTTCAAGTCAAACCATTTCATTTTATTTCCATTTTTACATCTAAATATATATTAAAAACAAAAATTTATAAATAATCAATAGTTTCTTCAAAATCAAATAACTCTAGTATAATACTGCAAAATTAAATACATTTCTTACGTCACGGAAAGTTCCATTGATTAAATTTCTTACAGGTGACAGCCCTGACACGCCCACTTGAACATAACACGCGGTGTGTGGTCTGGTAGTCCGAGAACCGCCGCGCGGTAATACTGTAAAAAATAAACGAATAAAACATTAAATAAATAAACACAAATATAACTAAAAACAACTTTTAAAATTAAACACAAATATAGAATAAATAACATACTAAAAATTTTCTTTAATAAACTATAAAAATAACAATAAAACATCGAAGAAAAATATTAAATAAAAATATTAAAATCACAAAAAATTTAATTTAGTAAAATATAATCAACTGATAATCAGATAAAAAATTTTTAAGAGTTTTAAAAACTTAAAATTAAAACAATAAATAAAACTAAATTCTAAGAGAGCGCCGGCTCTTCAACTATAAGAGATCGTACGGCGATAAGGAAGTAATAGGGTTTTTGCCATTTAAAAATCATAGGCGCTCAAATTTCTGCTTCATACAATAGAACTAAGATAGTAAGACATTGCTTTTTAAAATAAATAGGCGAAACATTATTTTATAAAAATTAGAATAATTACACTAGATAGACGAAGACCAGAAGTAGAAGACGTAAATAAAAGACAAGATCGGGTCGGACCGACAAATAAGCTTAGAATAAGCGAATTCTTGACCGGCGAAATAGCACTGACATTGTAAAACAGACAATAATAGACTAGCGGCTTCCCTATTGGAGCGCCTGAAAAAATTAAGTGGTTAATATCTGTGACGATTGCTTTTTGCTCTTAGTGACTCACATTTTAGATATACGTTCATATTATATTGTTGACCGATTGTACCCTATTGGGACAATCGACTAGGATAAGTTTCAGTGTAAAAATTATTTGAATTGTGACGTCTGTTTTACAGCTTTAATCGTATTTTATATATACATTATATTAGTGTAGTTATTTTAACTTGACCGGCTGATCCCTTTTGGGACAGCCGATTAGAATATTAAGTTTATATAATCCTATACAAGTTTTATTTTTACAATTTTACAAATTGACGCACTCCCCCTTCACTTTACTAAATACGTAAAACATAATTTCTTTTAATTTTAAAATGGCAACGGTTCGGACTCCGCATAGTGACTCCAATAGAAACCCCAGATATGGACCTACCTCGGACGTGCAAGACAGCAGCGCGAGTGGCACTATTAACAACAGCCCAGTAATAGAAAATAGCCCAAAAGCGGCAGTAGACACAATGGAAGCGCTGCTGGCTGACACGTCTAAAAAGGTGAAGCGCAGCATATATCTGCTAAACCAGACAAGGAATATGAAAGCCGAATTAAAGTCTGGTATGGCAGATAATCTTGCTATTGTCCAAAAACAATTATTAAAAATGTTAAAAATGATAGAAGAAGAGAATAGGGAAAGAAGAGAAAAAGGCATAAGAAAGGAATGTAACTGTCTATTTATGGTTGAAAGGGTGTTTGAATGTTTTAAAGAGCAATATAAGATGGATCTTGTGGAAGTTAGGGATTATTTAGTTGACGCAGCAGCGCTCAACGTGGATAGTATCCACGTTAAGATAGACGACGAAATTGGAAAGGTAGTAGAGAGCGTTTCGGAGAAAGTAGACGAGGCGGTCAGCACCTTGAACGATGCGGTCCGGGGGCGGGAGGTCACAGTACAGAATGACCCGGAACGGGTGACGCCTCCGACCTACGCGAGCGTCACCCGGGGTAGCGGGAGAACCCAAAATCAGGAACCCAAGTACAGGACCCTCCACTCCCTGATCGTAGCGGACAAGGAGGCATTTATGCCGACAACAGAGATAGTACAGGAAGTAGGAAAAATTGTAGAGGCTAAAAAAGAGGGTATACAAATAGACAGAATAAGGAAAGGAAAAGAAAGAAAGGTAATAATAGGATTTAAAGACAAGAAAGTAAGAGATAGGGTTAAGGAGAAAATAGAAAACGCGAAGGGACAGTTGGAGGCACAAACAATGGAGAATAGGGACCCCCAGGTTGTGCTGTACGGGGTGCTGAAAAGCAACACGGATGACGACGTTATCGAAGCCATCAGGTCGCAAAACAAGCACCTCGTAGAGGACATACTGGGAGGGACAGAGGATAGGCTTAGTGTGAAATATAGGAAAAGAGGAAAGGATGATCACACTCAGCACGTGGTGTTGACTGTGTCACCGTCACTGTGGGCGCGTTTCACCGAGGCAGGACACCTATATATAGATGTTCAGCGTGTCAGGGTCGCCGACCAGTCCCCCCTAATTCAGTGCTCGCGCTGCTTGGGGTACGGACATGGAAGGCGATTCTGTAGCGCTGCCGAGGAGAAATGCGCACACTGTTCCGGGGCGCACCACCAGTCTGAGTGTGATAATCTGAAAGAAGGTGTTAAGGCATGTTGCACAAATTGTATGAAGGAACAGCTGGATGAGATAGGGCATAATGCATTTAGTGCGGAGTGTCCGGTTCGAAAGAAGTGGGATGCTATAGCGCGTGCAACAGTCGCGTATGTCCCTGATGACAAGTAGGCGTGTTAGTGGTGTCATAAGCTGGAATGTGTTATTGATGTAATTTAATTGTAAGATATTAAATTAACCAATAGTAATGTAACATCTTTTAATGCTGTGTGTTTGAAAAAAAAAAAAAAAAAAAAAAAAAAAAAAAAAAAAAAAAAACTTTGCACATACATGGTATTATCATGAAGATAAGAACAGCATGTAATGGCTTAAGATATTTTATTTCCGTATTTTAAAAGTATTGTTTGTATATTATGTTTATATGTTTATTAAATTATTATATATTATTGTACTGTAACGTTATATGTAATATTAAAATGACAACACACTGTTCATTGAATTATTGTAAATGACACCAACTCCATAACTCCATGAACAACGATTGCAGGCGCTATAGGATCATCACAATGTTGTTAGCACAAAATATTAAAATATTCTGTGTACAACCAATTCCCGGACACTCCGTACTGTATGATGAGCTCTGAGCATAAAATTGTAAGAGTGCAAAAAGGTTTTTTGAATCTCATGACCATTGCCAACTTTAGAATACGAATTACATGTAATTAGACATAATAAGCAAAAAATAATTATTATGAAAATTATGTAACAGAACAAAGAAATATTGTACTTAGAAAAAAGATAAATGTAAGAAAGAATGTAAAAGAAACATTTAAGAAAATGTATGTAAGAAAGTCAAAATTAAAATATTATGAAGAGGACAATTGTATTAGTATAGAAGAACCATAAATGAGAAAAATGTAAAATTAAAATTAATGATGTAATAACGCTATATAAAAACAAAATAAGGGCAATTTGATATTCTGAATCGAAGTATATAATATGTATAGAAATAAGAAAAGTGTTATAATGCAAAAAATTTAAAAATACAAGATGGAGAATAGTTGTAAAAACAATAAAAGTAAATAATTGTTAAAAATTTTATAAAAATGTAAAAATTGTAACAGAGTAAGCAATTGTCCTTTCTTATTGAAGGGGGAACAAGAAGTCCCGTAAAAGGGGCGTTTAAAAAAAAAAAAAAAAAAAAAAAAAAAAAAAAACCTAACCTAACCTAACCTAACCTAACCTAACCTAACCTAACCTAACCTAACCTAACCTAACCTAACCTAACCTAACCTAACCTAACCTAACCTAACCTAACCTAACCTAACCGAAGTGTCTGCTGTACTGGAAGCAATGAGCTTACACATACTCAACACCGGAGACATACCTACGTACGACACCGTCAGAGGGGGTAAAAGGTACTCCAGCTTCGTGGATGTGACAGCGTGCTCCGACGATCTGCTGATCCGAGTGGGTGACTGGAGGGTAGAGGAGGGTCTGACGAGCTCGGACCACAACGGCATATCCTTCGGCATCACACAACATAAATCCACAGGCACGAACATAATACGTACCACACGCATCTTTAACACTCATAAGGCGAGCTGGACTCAGTTTCATGAGAAACTGACCCAGCTGATGTCAGACAGACAATTGACTGTACAAGCGATAGACTCAATACACAGCACACAACAAATAGATGACGCAATAGACAGTTACACAGAAGCCATAACGCAGACATGCAGAGACACTATGCCGACCAAAAAACACACACAGAAATTCACCTTGTCGTGGTGGAATGATGAGCTCGCGCAGATGAAGAAGGAGGTCGCCACGAGGAAACGCAGGATCCGAAACGCAGCGCCTGATCGCAGAAACCGCGTGGTTGGGTTGTACCTGGAAGCGAAAGAGAAGTATGAGAAGGCAGTGAAAGAGGCTCAAGTAGCTAGCTGGAAGGAGTTTTGCCGAAAACAGGATAGGGAGGGGTCTGGGAGGGCATCTACAGAGTGCTGAACAGAGTTGGAGGGAGGGAGGAGGATCTGCCCCTAACAAGGGGTAGTGAGACCCTCGACGCCCGAAGCTCCGCGGAACTGTTGGCGGAGACCTTCTACCCCGCGGACCTGGAAAGTGATGAAAGCGAGGAACATCGACGGACGCGCCGGCGGGCGGAGTCCTTGGACTCCGAACCGCCGACGGGCCCGGACGACCCTCCTTTCATCATGGAGGAGTTGAAGAGAGCCGTAAGGTCCTTCAACCCCAAAAAGGCCCCCGGGGCGGATGGCCTCACGTCCGACATCTGCCAGCACGCTGTAGATTGTAACCCGGAATGGTTCCTTGCCCTGTTGAATAAGTGCCTCACTGTCGGCTACTTCCCCGAAAAGTGGAAGCAGGCGACAGTGGTGGTGCTGAGAAAGCCGGGCAAGGAATCATACCGGGTACCAAAAGCCTATCGACCGATCGGCCTCCTTCCTGTTCTCGGCAAAATCTTCGAGAAGATGCTGGTCGCCCGACTTAGGTTCTACTTGCTGCCCAAAATAAGCCCCAACCAGTATGGCTTCATGCCCCAAAGGAGCACCGAAGACGCCCTCTATAGGTTGGTGAACCACATCAGAAAGCTGAGGGAGGAGAAGAAAATTTCTGTTGTGGTATCACTGGACATAGAGGGGGCCTTTGACAGTGCTTGGTGGCCGGCCATAAAGGTTCGGTTGGCTGAAGTTGGGTGTCCGGGGAACCTGAGGCGGGTGTTCAGTAGCTACTTGAGCGGAAGAAGAGTGAATGTGAGATATGCAGGAGTGGAAGTGAGCAAGGGGACCGACAAGGGGTGCGTACAGGGGTCCATCGGTGGACCAATCCTGTGGGATCTCTTGTTGGACCCCTTGCTAACTTTGCTTGAGGAGATGGAGGTGTTCAACCAGGCGTTTGCAGACGACATTGTTTTGGTGTTTGAGGGGACTACGGCTCTAGAAATAGAACGGAAAGCCAATGCCGTATTGGAAAAAATTAAAATATGGGGAGAGAAAAATAAATTAAAATTTGCACCCCACAAAACGTGTGCCCTTCTATCAACCCGTAAACTAAAATATGACGTGCCTAGACTCGCTATGGGGGGTGTCGATATAAAATACTACGACAACGTAAAAATACTCGGCCTTACAATTGATAGCGGCCTCACATTTAACGCCCATGTCACCAACGTATGCAAGAAGGCCATAGCGCGATATAAGCAGCTAGCCAAGGCTGCTAGAGTAGGCTGGGGGCTTAACCCCCAAATAGTTAGGACAATATATATGGCCGTGATAGAGCCGACTATTTTGTATGCATCAGCAGCGTGGGCACCCACCGCGGAAAAGATGGGGGTCCAAAAAAGGCTCAACTCCGTTCAACGGGGTTTTGCCCAGAAGATCTGCAGAGCATATCGAACCGTCTCCCTGAACTCTGCAATGCTGTTGGCTGGGATACTCCCTCTTGACCTCAGAATACTCGAAGCATCGAGGCTTTATGAGGCCAAGAAGGGAGTACCACACCCGGTACTAAGAGACAGGGAGGTGGAGCGAATGGCTCCTGCGATTGAGGACCCACATCCGGCAGAGCAGATAGAGCTGAGGTTCGGGTTGGTAGATGAGGACTCGTATGTAGACGTGGTTAACAGCCACGTCCATAGGATCTATACGGACGGCAGCAAGATTGAGGGTCGAGTCGGAGCCGCGCTCTCCGTATGGAAGGGCGAGGCCGAGACGAAGGCAGTCAAGCTTGCATTGCCGTCGTATTGCACCGTCTACCAAGCCGAACTTCTAGCGCTCCAAAGAGCTGTAAGTGAAGCCTGCAAGAGTGGAATGGCAAAGGTCGGTATCCTTAGCGATTCTAGATCGGCACTCCAGGCTGTCACTCTTAGTTCCCCTCATCCCCTGGCGGTGCAAACAAGGGCGGCCCTCCGAAAAGCTGCATTGCAGAGGCGGGAGGTCTCCCTGTTTTGGATCAAGGCGCACGCAGGATTGAGAGGGAATGAGAGAGTAGACGAGTTAGCCAAGGAGGCCGCTCTGGGCTCGAAAAGGAAGCCCGACTACGATCTGTGTCCTGTTTCATTCGTCAAGCGTATCTTAAGAGAGGATACGGTTGAGGAATGGGACAGGAGATACGAAGTGGGAGGGACGGCTGGAGTCACGAAGCTCTTTTTCCCAAGCGCTGCTGCTGCACACAAAATAGTCAAGAAAATAGACATCACACATCACACTACACAAATACTGACTGGCCACGGCGGATTCGCCTTCTACCTGAACAGATTCAAGTTGAAGGAGGATTCGTCGTGTTCGTGTCAGCCCGGAGTTGAGGAGACGGTTCCTCACCTGTTACTCGAGTGCCCAATTTTTGCTAGCAATAGATATGATATTGAACAGAAATTGGGCACATCGATGACGGGTGAGAACCTGCCTTCCATCCTGGGGGGAAAAAAGAGGGATGTATTTCTCTCTTATTGTAAGAAAATTGTTGAGTATGTAAATAGTAAAAACTGTGATAAATTGGTGTGATATTAGTCGTAGGCTCTAGATATAGGATTTAAACTGTGATATTAGGGTAAATTGAATGTTTGTGCCGTAGTTTTATCTTTTCATTGACATATTATTGTATTGTATTATTAACTCATTGAATTTTATTTTATTTTAGTATTGTAACATATGACTTGGTTTTTACCGTATTATTTTATAGACTTTTAAACTGCAACTGCAGCTACGAATTCATACTAGTTATTTTTCAAAAAATGTATTGTAAAAAATCTGACATGTACTGGGTACTTCACATAATATACGATAAATATATAAACTTAAGGACGAAAACTATTGTTAGAAATAAATCATAAAAGAAAAAGAACGAAAATTGTAAAATTAGTTTTAAGTACATTGTAAAAGAAACAAGAAAAAGAATAAAAGAGCAATATAAAAAAATACAGCAAATAACAATCCTTAATTATGTTAGGGGGATGGAAAAAAAAAAAAAAAAAAAAAAAAAAAAAAAAAAAAAAAAAAAAAAAAAAAAAAAAAAAAAAACAAACCTAACCTAACCTAACCTAACCTAACCTAACCTAACCTAACCTAACCTAACCTAACCTAACCTAACCTAACCTAACCTAACCTAACCTAACCTAACCTAACCTAACCTAACCTAACCTAACCTAACCTAACCTAACCTAACCTAACCTAACCTAACCTAACCTAACCTAACCTAACCTAACCTAACCTAACCTAACCTAACCTAACCTAACCTAACCTAACCTAACCTAACCTAACCTAACCTAACCTAACCTAACCTAACCTAACCTAACCTAACCTAACCTAACCTAACCTAACCTGTCTGTCCGTCCGTCCGTCCGTCCGTCCGTCCGTCCGTCCGTCCGTCCGTCCGTCCGTCCGTCCGTCCGTCTGTGTGTCTGTGTGTCTGTGTGTCTGTGTGTCTGTGTGTCTGTGTGTCTGTGTGTCTGTGTGTCTGTGTGTCTGTGTGTCTGTGTGTCTGTGTGTCTGTGTGTCTGTGTGTCTGTGTGTCTGTGTGTCTGTGTGTCTGTGTGTCTGTGTGTCTGTGTGTCTGTGTGTCTGTGTGTCTGTGTGTCTGTGTGTCTGTGTGTCTGTGTGTCTGTGTGTCTGTGTGTCTGTGTGTCTGTGTGTCTGTGTGTCTGTGTGTCTGTGTGTCTGTGTGTCTGTGTGTCTGTGTGTCTGTGTGTCTGTGTGTCTGTGTGTCTGTGTGTCTGTGTGTCTGTGTGTCTGTGTGTCTGTGTGTCTGTGTGTCTGTGTGTCTGTGTGTCTTATGCATAGACTTATATATTACTCAGGACCGGGTCAATCGCGCGTTGCAATGATGCAGATTCGTAGGGGTCAAAACGCTCCGTTTGACTCCTACGTGACTTAGTCGTCTGTGGTCCGCAGAACAAATCAGGTGGGTCATCGTATGCCTTACAGTGCCATAAAAATGGCTAATTGTGTAGTAAAAGGCTGCAAAAATTATATTAAAAAAGTTAAAAAAGCACATGGAATATCTTATCATCGGTAAGTATCACAAACTGTTTGTTTATGTAAAGAAATAATTAATTTATAATTTTACTACCGATGTCCGCCATTATCGGCCATGGCTACTGTTTTACCGAGTAATGACGCAACCCCTACGTTCCACTTGGCGTTGAAAACGATCAAAACGCTAAACATAGGAGGCATTTTCAGCGTTTTGATCGTTTTCAACGCCAGGTGGAACGCGGGGTTCGTCGGTAAAACAGCATTCGCACGCGGCCGAATATTGTGTCGCACTACGTAGTTCAATCGATTTTTCATATATGGCTCTCTATTTCCTTGTATGAAAAACCTATTAGCAAAATGTTCTCGTAGGCATATCCTGACATATAAATCGATGGTCTTATGGCATGAAGCATTCCGTTTCATCGTAACTTTTATTTTGTAAGTATTTCCGGACTAGCTTCTTACAAACATTAGGTTAATCTACACTACTATTATAAAGAGGAAAGATTTGATTTTTTGTTTGTTTGTTTGTTTGTTTGTTTGTTTGTTTGAGTCGAATAGGCTCCGAAACTACTGGACCGATTTGAAAAATTCTTTTGCTATTGGAATCTTACATTATTTCTGCTGAACATAGGCTATATTTTATTTTGGAAAAAAGTAGGGTTCCGTAAGATATTTGAGTTTTTCGGACGCAAGGTGTAAAAAATCAGCTAGAAAAGTTACTTATTTTGCGTACGCTGCCTAAACTATAAAAGATAGAACCATAAAATGTTCTAAGTAATTGTAGATCTTATAAATATCTACAAAAAAGTCCGCGACACACTATACCTATCTATGTCGAGTGAGGCACAATAACCATTTATTTATTTAAAAATCCTGAATTTTTTTTGGACTACATTAAAATGGATATATTTTACTCACGCTATTAATCCTTATCAAAATAAATTCTTTTATCACTAAGTACAGTTTATGTAGATAATATTTGGTCTTTGAATGATTAAAATTGGACGTTTGGTTTTGAAATTATGGCGAAATTAAAATATTACGATAGTGGGCGTCACCAAAGCGCGTGCGGGGAAGACAATATTCTGTTGTAGAAATGAAAATTCTGTACTTAGAAGATATGAAATGACACCCGAAATTACACCTTTGTCACTACATCGCTATAGAAGCCAAAAATGTGGTTAGTTTTTTGTCTGTCTGTCTGTCTGTCACTCTTTCTCTCTGTCTGTATGTTTGTTCCAGCATCACACGAAAAATACTGATCCGATTTGAATGTGGTTTTCGCAGATATATTATTAATCTTCTTCCAACTTAACATATGGTGTATAAAATTTTTTCCCCCCACCCCTCTAAGGGGACAAAAGAGGGGGTCAGATTTTGTATCAAACTTTTTTCTTTAACACGAAAACTACTGATCCGATTTGCATACGGTTTTCACAGATATATTATATTTGTCTTCTTCCAACTCAACATATGGTGTATAAAAATCCTCCCCCCCTCCCCTCTCAACCCTCTCTGGGGACCAAAGAGGGGTCAGATTTTGTATACAACTTTTTTCTTTAGTGGACTTACTTCATATTAGGTATTAACTGTGTTTTTCAACTTAACATCTGGTGTATGACCTCCCCCCCCCCACACCCTCTTAGGGGACAAAAGAGGGGGTAAAACATGTATCAACTGATGATGTAGAAAATATACTTTAAATGGCAAAACAACGTTTGCCGGGACAGCTAGTCTTATTATAAAGATATGGGCCTAAAAAGTAAAAGAACCGTTTTGTAAAAGACAATCTTGGTTGGGGTATTGGACATATTTTGTCCTTACGACGCTTACTAATCGCGATGAAAGGAGTGTTACGGTGTTGAAGAAGAACTGCATTGACTACTATTATAAAGAGGAAAGATTTGATTTTTTGTTTGTTTGTTTGTTTGTTTGTTTGAGTCGAATAGGCTCCGAAACTACTAGACCGATTTGAAAAATTCTTTTGCTATTGGAATCTTACATTATTTCTGCGGAACATAGGCTACATTTTATTTTGGAAAAAAGTAGGGTTCCGTAAGATATTTGTGTTTTTCGGACGCAAGGTGTAAAAAATCAGCTAGAAAAGTTACTTATTTTGCGTACGCTGCCTAAACTATAAAAGATAGAACCATAAAATGTTTTAAGTAATTGTAGATCTTATAAATATCTACAAAAAAGTCCGCGACACACTATACCTATCTATGTTGAGTGAGGCACAATAACCATTTATTTATTTAAAAATCCTGAATTTTTTTGGACTACATTTAAACGGATATATTTTACTCACGCTATTAATCCTTAAAGATAGAACCATAAAATGTTTTAAGTAATTGTAGATCTTATAAATATCTACAAAAAAGTCCGCGACACACTATACCTATCTATGTCGAGTGAGGCACAATAACCATTTATTTATTTAAAAATCCTGAATTTTTTTTGGACTACATTTAAACGGATAATATATTTTACTCACGCTATTAATCCTTATCAAAATAAATTATTTTATCACTAAGTACAGTTTATGCAAATAATATTTGGTCTTTGAATGATTAAAATTGGACGTTTGGTTTTGAAATTATGGCGAAATTAAAATATTACGATAGTGGGCGTCACCAAAGCGCGTGCGGGAGGAAGACAATATTCTGTTGTAGAAATCTTTTCAGAATAGAAGATGGAATGCCATCCCAGCCAGTAGCAGCATTGGATACTACTTCGTCCGGATCAGTGTGGTGCAGTGTAAAAGAAGAACATAACGGAGTGGAGGTAGTTTTTATGTTGTGGATAGAAGACTGGCTAGCAGGTATCTTATCAGCAAAATTTTTACCAATATTTACAAAAAATGAATTGACATCGTTACATGATTGAATGTTTGTGGAAGATGCTTTTAATAGTTGCAAGGAAGGATAATTTGTTTTGTTAAATTTGTAGCCTGTCTGATGGTGTCCCACAGTAGTTATCTTCTTTTTGTGTTCTGTAATATATTTGTACAAAACTTTCTGTAACGCTTATAAGTATTACGAAGTATTTGATTGTCAGGGAACTGTTTACATTTCTTGTTTAGGGCATCTCTGTTTTTCATACATCGTAAAAGACCGGGGGTAATCCAAGGTTTTAAAATTCTTTTATTTGATGGTACTTTTTAGGGTTCCGTAGCCAAAATGGCAAAAAGGAACCCTTATAGATTCGTCATGTCTGTCTGTCTGTCTGTCTGTCCGTCCGTCCGTATGTCACAGCCACTTTTCTCCGAAACTATTAGAGCTATACTATTGAAACTTGATAAGTAGATGTAGTCTGTGAACCGCATTAAGATTTTGATGCAGAAATGGAAAAATTATTAAAAATTTTAGGGGTCCCCATAGGTACATCTGAAACAAAAAAATTTTTTTTTCATCTAACCTATGCGTGTGGGGTATCTATGGATAAGTCTCCAAAAATCATATTGAGGTTTCTCATGTCATATTTTTCTAACTTGAATAGTTTGCGAGAGAGACTCTTCCAAAGTGGTAAAATGTGTGTCCCCCCCCCCTCTAATTTCTAAAGTAGGGGCATGATAATTCTAAAAAAAATATATGATGTAGATTACTATAAAAACTACCAACGAAAATTGGTTTGAACGAGATCTAGCCAGTAATTTTTTTTATACGTCATAAAATATGGTAAACCTTAATCTAAATTTCATTAAATCGACTGAAATATAAAAATAAATCAAAAACCTTTTAATTTCAGAAAAAGAAACCTTATTGCTGCTGCGGAACCCTTCATGGGCGAGTCCAACTCGCACTTGGCCGCTTTTTTTTGTGTAGAGTTTTCATTGATAGTTAAGGCCGTCACAGACTTAGCTATAATATATACCGTACTAAACACACTGAGACCAGAAATATATATTATAGCTGAGTGTGTGGTCACGCGAAAATTGTATAGAAAATATAAAGTAATATGCCTAGCTATAAATATATGAATATATTATATTATAGCTAAGTCTGTGACGGCCTTTATAGCTAACATATCTATTATTGCAGATGCCAATATATTGGGGTCCTGAATTTGAAAGTAATGGTCTAAATTCAGGTGTGAAATTGATTGATCAAGTGATTCATAAATAATTAATATTGTATTTGTAGCTTGGACTTGAAGTTGTTTTTCTAACAAAAGGTTGGGTGATAGATACTAATGTTGCGTAATGATCAGTTATTGAAGATTCGATGAATGTGTCAATGATGTCAAAAGGCGCTGCTGGTAAAGGAGAACTGTCAAACACATGTCAAAAATGACGTTTTTGTATGATAGAAGCGTTTAGTTCCTTTTTTCGCCACATTCAGTAAAGCCTTGTCGAACTATAGGAATAGGAGTAAAGTAGTTATTCCATTACACTAAATTTAGAAGTTCTAAATAGGATTCTAAAAAGAAGACAAATTAGAAGCTTCTTATTCCACTTGTCCTAATTTAGTAACTAAATCAGTTGCACAGATTAAAAATCAGTTGTGACGACGCGGCGATTTTGGCCAGACGTCTTCATAATGGTTCCAGTTCAGTCAAACCAACAAAAAATTGGTCTTCTCATAGGCTTAGCTGTTGGCTCAATGAAAATCAAAATAAATAAAAGGCGAAAAAGATGGTTGAAAGAATTTTTGCTCCACGAAAAATTATGAATCATGAACTTTCTGAACTACTTGGAACCAGCAGACTTTAAAAATTAATTACGAATGGATTCCAGATCGTATAACATAAAATATTATATTGACTTTAATACAATAAAAGGTTGAAACCATCTGGCAGCACTGATTTAGTCAGTTAGGAGCCACATTTTTGCCGATTTAGTACACTAATTAGGATCCTAGCTTTCTAAATGTTATTCCACTTCACTAAATTATTTAGTGACTAATTTAAGATTTCTAAATTTAGTGTAATGGAATAACTACTTAAATCTGTTCTGTAATCTGTGATCTGTCAGTGTCATCTGTCTACATATATTAATCTCAGCGTTGCCATTTGGCAACTTTGGTTGCCATTTTGGCAACATTTGACCCTTCGTGGCAACCAAATGGCAACCGAGCTCAAATGGCAACTTTTTGGCAACTTTCCGACTTGTCGCGCGATCATCGGTAAAAAAATATCGAATATATTTCGCAGATGAACTGAACGCATTTTTATTCCCAAATGAAAACAATACTTATAAGTTATATAATAGACAAACAAATTGTACCCATATTTTTACCGACAAAAGGTCTATTTTGGTGAAGCTAGAGATAAAAGTAATTTTATGTATAGTCCGACAAGGCTTTACATGAATGTGGCGAGAAAAGGAACTAAACGCTTCTATCATACAAAAACGTCATTTTTGACACATGTTTGACAGTTCTCCTTTACCAGCAGCGCCAATTGACATCTTTGACACATTCATATCATTCATATAAAGCCTTTTTTTTTTTTCTTCGTTTTTGGCAACTTGACACAAATTATGTGTATTTGTGCCACAGACAAGGTAAAAAGTTAAGGAATATGGCGGGAAAACCGTCTTCCTCCTATAATATTCAGCATCGTTTTCATGTAATATCGTCAGGTCATAAGTCTAGTCAAAGTCTAAATAAAAGTCAATAAAGTCAAGGAGTCAAGTCGGTCGATTCAGTAAAGTGGTAGACGCTTTACTGAAACTTTCGATGGAGTTTTGGAGGGAATACAAAATCGCACGTTTCTGGATAATGCATCACTTTCCTACACTTGTGCACGATAACGAATGTCTAATGGTTAATATTCTACCAATATTACACATTAAAAACCCAACTTAACACAATTTTAGAAAAATAATACAAAATCACAACATCACTCTTTCACATTCCCGACAAAACTCCAGCATAATATAAAGCCTTGTCGGACTCTACAACAAAAATGGAAGAAACTTTGTAGTTTGTGACCACAGATAAAATATAAAATACGTAGTGTTTTAAATCTATTGGAAAAGGATTTTTTTTCGTGGTTTTCTAATACTTTTGTTTTTAAATCGTTTTAAATTTAAGAGGAAAAAAAAAATTGTGGAATCAATAATTATTTGATAAATAATTGATTCCACAAATTTTTTTTCCTAACAAAAGAATTAATATTTTTTTAAAACATGATTCGATTTAAATTTTTATCAACCAAAATGCAGAGCAATATAAGCCTGTCAAAAAAGTCATGACAGGCGGAAAAATTTTCTAAACGTAATCACGCTTAAATGGTGTATTTATTTATTTGTATTTTCACAGAGAACGCTTATTACATTTTAAATATTGCTTTGCCCACTTTGCACATTTTTATCTCGAATTAATAAAATTCTCATATTTTTTATTTCATTTAAAAATTTTCCCGCCTGTCATGACTTTCTTGACAGACTTGTAAAACAGTACTCAATGTCAATAGGTAGGTACTTTATATATTTTTATAACAGAACGTTTTTTTTCTGTTTTTTTTTTCTAATGGCAACATTTGGTTTCAAATGGCAACATTTGAACCTACAAATGGCAACCTGGGCTGAGTATACTCTGGCAACACTGATTAATCTGTGGATGGTACTAGGATAACTACTTAGGTAGGTACAGCGGATTAATAATTTTATTGTAGTGGAAAGCGTACGGTAATGTTTTGTATGTCCTCGTAATCCGATTGTGTGAATAATGAGCAACGACTCTTACGAGGTAACAATACGTCTCGCCCGCCAAGAGGATCTGAGGCATCGTATGGAGCTCGTGCGACAGGGATTCTCTGCTCACTTTTGGGACGCATTTTGGTTTTTCCTGTTACAAGAGGTAATATTATGTGTTCTATATTGGTATATAATAATCTAGAATCTAGATCTCCTATAGATTTATATATTATTATAAAGAACTAAGTACCTACCTAGGTACTATATCTAAAGGATCGAACACTACTTAGTTACATATATTTTATAATAATAATAAACTCTTTATTTGCACACCATAAAAATAGGTATACAAAATGAGAATGAGAAACAATTTTTAGGAAGAGCGCGTCTTTAAGCGGTCTCTTCCAGACAACCCTAAGAAAAGGATATAAAAATAAATAAAAGGATTATGACAAATATTTCAAGCACAGGACAAAAAATATAATAATTATTGTAGTTATAACGGTGCAGGGCTGCAGGCTCAGATTATCTGAGCACTCAACATAACCTTGCACTACTATTTACTAAAAATGGTCTTTTTATTATTATCGTTAAAGCATCTTTATTTTTCTGAAATGTTTTTTGTTATAACTCAGTACCTACTTGCCATTCAACAAAATATATAATACATTTCGATTATCCGAACAAATCGTTTTTTACATTCATTTCTCATTTTCCCAAATTAGTTTTGGTAAAAATCAATGTTCTAATGTAGATTTATGGTAATTATTGTGAAAGATGGATAATGGATATTCAGTATTCCTCAAGTGCTTAGGACAAATTATTTTAAGTATCTTTATAGTTACCCAAATAAATAAATTTTGCATTCTCACAACACCAATTCGTGGCCTTTGTTTTCCTGCAACGGAACTGAGCAAGTCTCATTTGTATCATCCACTTCATGGGTTAAAGGTCTACCAACTAGGCCTCATGAATTATTATTAGTCGAAAGTAACATTCTCTAATAGCTTCTGATTACTTTAATTAATAAACAGCCCCATTTTGTAGGGTTTTTTCTGTTGTGTATGCACACTGTGCTACTAGTAGATGTGTACAATTGCTGTATGTTGTGGTCAGCTAACACTGGAGTGCTGCATACTGGGCGCGGCGGTGCTGTTCATATTCTGTGGAGTGTCGGCAGCGGGTTGCCTGTTGCTGTTGCCTGCAGCTGCAGCTGTGGTCGCTACATCCATCCTCATTACCCATGAGGCTATGGCTCAAAAACATACACAGGTAATAATATATAATAATAATAATAAATAATTGTACTCTTTAAACTTTTTAACAACACAAAATAATCAATAAAATAATCCACAGCCAGGCTGGCTGTGGATTATTTTATTTTATTTTTTGATTTTGATTTATTTATAATCAGCATTAACTGATTAAAGCTATAAAGTTAAAGTTCTAACAATAACATATTTTGTAAGCTAGGGTGTAATTAGACTATTTATTTTTGTAACCAGTCAATGACTTCACTTCTGAAATTACCACTTTCATTCAGCTGCCATTTATTATTATTATATGAAATGAAATGAAAATATACTTTATTGTGCACAATCACATATTTTACTATAACCACAGAATATATAATAGTACTCCGTACAGAAGTTTATCTTAGAAAATGTATCCAACGAAATGTCTTCTTCAAATCTATAAACATATGGTACCATTTAGAATGACTCAGAGTTCAGCGTCTGTTCGTTTCAGTACCTACAAAAATTTATTACAAGCCAATTTAATTCTTATACCTACGGATAACGATCCATATTACACTGAACCTATACATTGAGCGGCCCGCTCGAATGTACTATTGTGCCGCTAGGGCAGCTAGGGCTGAATGTACCAAAAAAATACCTGCGCGTGGTGCGCTATTAATATTATCATTTAATTATAAACCATAATACACATAACCATTTTTGTGATGATTAATGGAAATTTCTTTAGATACTTATCATATTCAGTTTAATGAGAGTAATTAAGTAAAAAAAAACGAAAATGGCGTAACAGACGTGCCAATAGAGCAACCAAAAAGATACGGGCGAAATACTTTATTGGCATTTAAGTATATTATTTTATGGAAGTGACCAAATAAGTATGTCACCATGGCAACGTCCATCGCGTATACGGCAAAACAACGGGACAGCTAGTATACTTAGGGCCGATTTTTCAATCGTCAGATAACTTTTAACTAAAGAATAAATATGACACGTTGACATTTTTTTCATATAAAATCTGTCAAAACGCCAAATTTATTCCAGAGGTAAAATTTATCTGACGATTGAAAAATCAGCCCTTAATAAGTATTATATTAATAAGATTTACGTTTAATGTATTACGTACATAATGTAGTAAGAGGTACCTATTCAAATTACAAATAATACTTTGCATGAGTCATATTATATTACTTACTTTTCAGCGTCCTTAGGTAACCAAAAAAAAGATAAATTTGTATCGCAGTCAGTTTTTAAACAATTGAATACAGCACCACACTTTTTAGGGTGTTTCTTTTTATTTTCCATTTTAATAAAAACAGGTCAAAACTTAAAAAGTATGTCCGTCGCTGCTCGCTGGCGCAGCCCCACTGAATTATACCCTGCGCAAGGGCAGCCGCGCGTAGGTATATTTTCGATACCTACGCGCGGAGTGAGACAGGCCTGCTATAACACACACATAAAATAGAAAGTAAAAGTTCCAGTGTAAAAGATCTCGGTTTACTCATAGACTCCACTCTCGATTGGCAAACCCAGACTGCTTCAGTTTGTCAGAGGGTTACCGATACCGGTAACCCTCTGACAAACTGAAGCAGTCTGGGTTCGCGCGTTAGAGCGAACGCAATATACATTGCGTTCGCTCTATCGTCATAAAAACTTTTTACCGACGCACATCAAAACTCTGCTGGTCCAGTCCCTCATATTTCCCATCATAGACTATGGTGATGTGTGCTATTTAGACCTCAATGCGGACAAGCTCGATAAATATGACCGACTCATTAACAACTGCATCAGGTTTATATACAATCTCCGGAAATATGACCACGTATCTTCCTATCGTACGAAGCTTCACTGGTTGCCTGTACGACAACGTCGTTCAGTGCGAGCTCTGTGTATGCTCTATACATTCCTGAACTCCCCTAATTCTCCTGCTTACTTAAAGTCACACTTCCAATACCTCTGCGATAGTCACGAAAGAACCCTCCGCTCCTCAAATAATGCTCGTCTCCTTTGCCCACCTCATCGCTCCAGTCTAGTCCATTCCTCCTTCCATGTCCAGGCTATTTTACTGTGGAACGCCCTACCTACGGAAATCAGGTTAAGCCCAACCAGAGAAACGTTTAAACGTAGAGTCCGACTGTTGTATCTAAGGGAATTGGCAGAATCTTAAGAAAAATAAATTAATATAGTACTCATTTTTAGTATGGATATATGTATAATGTGTACTTAATATGTAAGTATTTGTATAATATGTATAATATGTAGAGTGTGTTGTATATTATATATAAATATATATTATACTAGCTGTCCCGGCAAACGTTGTTTTGCCAAGTATATTTTCTACATCATCAGTTGATACATGTTTTACCCCCTCTTTTGTCCCCTAAGAGGGTGTGGGGGGGAAGGTCATACACCAGATGTTAAGTTGAAAAACACAGTTAATACCTAATATGAAGTAAGTCCACTAAAGAAAAAAGTTGTATACAAAATCTGACCCCTCTTTGGTCCCCAGAGAGGGTTGAGAGGGAAGGGGGGGGAGGATTTTTATACACCAGATGTTGAGTTGGAAGAAGACAAATATAATATATCTGTGAAAACCGTATGCAAATCTGTGAAAACCGTATGCAAATCGGATCAGTAGTTTTCGTGTTAAAGAAAAAAGTTTGATACAAAATTTGACCCCCTCTTTTGTCCCCTTAGAGGGGTGGGGGAAAAAAATTTTATACACCAGATGTTAAGTTGGAAGAAGATAAATATATCTGCGAAAACCACATTCAAATCGGATCAGTATTTTTCGTGTGATGCTGGAACAAACATACAGACAGACAGAAAGAGTAACAGACAGACAGACAGACAAAAACTAACCACATTTTTGGCTTCTATAGCGATGTAGTGACAAAGGTGTAATTTCGGGTGTCATTTCATATCTTTTATGTACAGAATTTTCATTTCTACAACAGAATATTGTCTTCCTCCCGCACGCGCTTTGGTGACGCCCATTATCGTAATATTTTAATTTCGCCATAATTTCAAAACCAAACGTCCAATTTTAATCATTCAAAGACTAAATATTATCTACATAAACTGTACTTAGTGATAAAATAATTTATTTTGATAAGGATTAATAGCGTGAGTAAAATATATCCGTTTAAATGTAGTCCAAAAAAAATTCAGGATTTTTAAATAAATAAATGGCTATTGTGCCTCACTCGACATAGATAGGTATAGTGTGTCGCGGACTTTTTTGTAGATATTTATAAGATCTACAATTACTTAGAACATTTTATGGTTCTATCTTTTATAGTTTAGGCAGCGTACGCAAAATAAGTAACTTTTCTAGCTGATTTTCTACACCTTGCGTCCGAAAAACTCAAATATCTTACGGAACCCTACTTTTTTCCAAAATAAAATGTAGCCTATGTTCATCAGAAATAATGTAGGATTCCAATGGTGAAAGAATTTTTCAAATCGGTCCAGTAGTTTCGGAGCCTATTCGACTCAAACAAACAAACAAACAAACAAACAAACAAACAAATCTTTCCTCTTTATAATAGTAGTGTAGATAAGTATCTATACGTATAATAAAATCGTAGGAAAGTCAATTCTGTACATTGAATATTTTTGAAAAATAATACTTGGGACGTGATCTACAATCGATATGGAAGCCAAAAATATAGTTTTTAGAATTTTTGTCTGTTTGTCTGTTTGTCTGTATGTATGTCCGGGATAAACTCAGAAAGTACTGAATGGATTTACTTCAAATTTTGCACGAATATTATATAGAGGTCGGGTCAACACATAGGCTATATATTATGACGAACCCCCCCCCCCCCCCCTTATTCCTCATGAAACTTTTGTTCATAATTAAAAGGTATCGTGGAGTTTGTATTGCGTCTTAATTATCCTTTGTAGGAACAAACTAAGTCATCTATACATATTGTAATAAAATCGTAAGAAAGTCAATTCTGTACATTGAATATGTTTGAAAAATAATACTTGGGACGTGATCTACTATACTAACGCGGACGAAGTCGCGGGCAACAGCTAGTGTATAATATGTATAATAATATATTTATCTATACATATAATAAAATCGTAGGAAAGTCAATTCTGTACATTGAATATTTTTGAAAAATAATACTTGGGACGTGATCTACAATCGATATGGAAGCCAAAAATATAGTTTTTAGAATTTTTGTCTGTCTGTTTGTCTGTATGTATGTCCGGGATAAACTCAGAAAGTACTGAATGGATTTACTTCAAATTTTGCACGAATATTATATAGAGGTCGGGTCAACACATAGGCTATATATTATGACGAACCCCCCCCCCCCCCCCCCCTTATTCCTCATGAAACTTTTGTTCATAATTAAAAGGTATCGTGGAGTTTGTATTGCGTCTTAATTATCCTTTGTAGGAACAAACTAAGTCATCTATACATATTGTAATAAAATCGTAAGAAAGTCAATTCTGTACATTGAATATGTTTGAAAAATAATACTTGGGACGTGATCTACTATACTAACGCGGACGAAGTCGCGGGCAACAGCTAGTGTATAATATGTATAATAATATATTTATAGGTTATTATATTGTATCAATATATCGTATGCCTAGTATTAGTTATTATCTTCATCAGTATGTATTGTATATTAATTAAGTATTTCCTAAATGTGTGTTCTTTTTTCTACACAGAAAGCACCTGTGTTTTTAGTTTTGTCTCTGTTACCACCCAATGGTTGACTGGTAGAAAATGCCCTATGGCATTAAGTCCGCCATTGTACATTGTGCATAAAGTGTTAAATAAATAAATAAATAAATAAAATAGAAGACATAAAATGATGAGAGTACACAAAGGCGGCCTTATTACTAAATAGCAATTTCTTCCAAACAACCTTTGAAAGAAAGGAACAAATTGCTGGAGAAAGGGTGTTGTTATAATAATTTAAAATAACTCATAAAAACTTAACATTATAAATTACCTATAAATACTATCCTATACTTATAATAAATACAGACATAATACATATACTTATACTAAATATAATAAAATAAATATTTTATCAATAATACTATTAATAAATTGTGAACTATGTATCACTTCCCTCTAATATTTTATGATCAAAGCGCACGGCCGTGCGCGGCCAAGTTCCAGGAGGCCGCGCGCTTGCCGTGCACTATTTACACGAACCGTTTCGACGCACTTTTTTTTTTTTTTTTTTATTAAATAAGGGGGCAAACGAGCAAACGGGTCACCTGATGGTAAGCAACTACCGTCGCCCATGGACACTCGCAACATCTGAAGAGCTGCAGGTGCGTTGCCGGCCTTTTTTGACCCCCCTGTAGCTCAGTGCCTATTGCGAGTGCAAAGATAAAATTATACCTACGTAATTATATACAAGTACTTAAGCAGTATACCAAATTTCATAGATATAGCTTCGGTAGATCCTGAGATATCTGCCTGTAAAAATAGCTAATTTTGACACTGACTCACTCACTCACTCACTCACTCACTGACCGGTAATCAAAACCTCTAGGCCACTTCCAATTATTGTCCTAGCGTTATGAAATTTGGCACACAGGTCGGGTGTTATATGTAGATTACCAAAAAATTCAAAAATTTTAGAAATTTAAGAAATTGGTCAAGCGTGAGTCGGTTTATCTACGAAATTAAGAGACCACTTTCAATTGACCTATCGTTATGAAATTTGGCACACAGGTCGTGTGTTATAAGTAGATTAACAAAAATTAACAAATTTAAGAAATCGGTCAAGCGTGAGTCGGCTCATCTACGAACTATAGAGGAAACTTCCTAGCGTTATAAATCGCACACAGGTCGAATGTTATGTGTGGATTAACAAAAAATTGCGAAATTTAAGAAATTGGTCAAGCGTGAGTCGATTCATCTACGAACTTAAGATGCCACTTCCAATTGTCCTAGCGTTATGAAATTTGGCACACAGGTCGTGTGGTATATGTTGATTAAAAAACAATTAAGAAATTTAAGAAAACGGGCAAGCGGGAGTCGGCTCATAGACTACGAACTATAGATAAAAATTCTCATGCACCAGTGATACAATGAGAATACGATGAGGAGGGTGGGAGGAGGAGAGGGGGGGGGTATAAAATATTGTCATGTATAATGCACACTGTACTTATTAAATAAAATATACCGTTTAAGTACTTAAAAATTTGGCTTCTATTGATAGTTTAACAAATACCACTAGCGCTGCAATCCATCGAAAGTATTGTTTATTTCGGGTGTGGCACAAAAAATAGATAAGATTTTTTGAAAAAAAGGATTGAAATCCCATCAAAAACATACCTGTGAAAATGGGGCCAAGTTCCTATCGGGCCATTTTTGGCCCAAAAAGAGTTGAAATCCAATCCAATGCCAAGTTCAGATGCACTTCATCGATCGTAATCATCTTCATCAACAGCCTAATCCATAATACTTCTAAATTTGAACTTGGCAGGTTTTCGTTCTATACGTAACACATCTTGATGAATTGTATACTTAATTATATAATATAATTATGTAATTAAATTAACCTGCCAAGTTCAAATTAGAAGTATTATAGATCAGGCTGTTGATGAAGATGATTACGATCGATGAAGTGCATCTGAACTTGGCATTAGATTGGATTTCAACTCTTTTTTGGGCCAAAAATGACCCGATAGGAACTTGGCCCCATTTTTACAGGTATGTTTTTGATGGGATTCACACGAAGGGTTCCGTGTACCACAAAAATTGTGTCTTTTGTATAGCCTTAAATTTTTAATTTTATTTTATTATTAATTGTTAAAGTACACATATTATTATAATTGAGAATTCCGTGAACATTTCAACTGCGTTGTCATTATTGATATCAAGCAAAAGAAGGCCTAAAAATCACGTTTGTTGTATGGGAGCCCCTTAAATATTAATTTTATTTTGATTTCAGTACTTATTTGTTGTTATAGCGGCAACAATCTGTGAAAATTACAACTCTCTAGCTATTACCGTTCTTGAGTTACAGCCTGGAGACAGACAGACGGACAGACAACGAAGTCTTAGTAAGAGGGTCCTGTTTTTACCCTCTGGGTAGTGGATACGGAACCCTAAAAACTATGATAATAATATGAAATATCCAACTAATCTAACTAATGTTATAAATGCGAAAGTGTGTCTGGTCTGGCGTCTGTCTGTTCCTACCTACAGATTATAGAAGTATCAAGTAACTTCTTCAAGCTTTAGAAGTTTCAAGAAGTTTAAACTTCTGAATTGATTTTGATGAAATTTGATATAATATAGAGATTAGAGATACTTTGAGCACCGGGAAAGGACATGTTAGAATACTTTTTATCCCTGAAAAATGTCATCGCTTTATAACGAATTTCTACGCAACGGAGTCGCGGGCGTCAACTAGTTTTAAACATAAAAAATTCTATCAATTTAAAAAAATCAAAAGTTTATAGGTATTAAAAAAAGACGGGTTGCACTCCGGGAGTGCCGGCAGAAGTGAAAACTTTATTATTAACAACACTTTACAATACTCTCCAACCGTCTTTAACGGTTTTCCGATCAGCACACACACGTGACCTGACGCGAGTTTCACAGTTTTTACCCATCCCACAAAAGTGCTCAACGCCGCTAAAGAAGTTTTCATTTCAATAAATGTTTCAACTACAAATGGTTAACCAATTCGTTCTGCAGGCTTAGCATGTTCACCATAGAAACGGTTTCTTCCTACGGAAGAATAGACAAAGTGACAATTAGAATTGTCTAATTCTATTGGAAAATCCGCCATTTTGTCGATAAAATCAGTCAGTATGTCGATTCTTTCCCATTGTCTACTGTTGTTATGCTAGCCCTGCAGGACAGAAAATTCTCCTAGCTACCAGCGATCATATAATATAATATTTTACTAGATGATGCCCGAAACTCTGTTGCGCCAAATTCGTTTATCGCAAAGGAACCGTATATTTTTCCAAGATCCTATGATTCGTATGTCCTTTCCCGGGACTCAAAGTATCGCGAGCCGCTGCGGTCAGCGGAGCTCACGCACACGAACCCTAATACTCGATGTTATTTGTTTCCAGAGTGTGAGTAATGAGTTGTTTGGTGTTGTAGCGGAAGTGCGGGGGGCGCCGGCGTCGGGCCCCGACCGCCGCCGAGCGCTGCACATCCGCTACAGTCTCGCGCCCCCCGCCGCCGAGAGTGACCGCTCCGAGTACGCGCAGGTGAGTGGTGCAGTGTGCACGGCTGCCGACGATCGTACATGGAGCGGACTCCATCTATGTTTAAGTTATTACATCTGACTTCCAGGTGGTAGGAACTGTGAGTGTCTCTGAGTTGTGGGGACCGCGAGAGGACGGCTGGTTACACGCGTTCGCCGTCCATCCCGAGTGAGTGTTTATAGTTTTGCTTTTCTGCTATGTTAGCTACTTAACTTATATATATTATACCACTTTCCTCGAAATTCATACTAATCAATTCGACGGACCGGTCACCGCGCGAGCCGGCTCCCGGAACTAGAACGCCCACTTTGACCCAACTTCGTCGTGGGTCGTTTTGAGCGTCGCCTGAGCGAAAATGATGACGTCATGAGTGACGTATTCGCCGATTCGAGATCAAAACGACCGCGGTCGTCAAATGGAACGGCAGAAGGGGACGTTTTGAGCGTTTTGATCAAAATTAACGTCTAATGGAAAGCGGGGGTTAATTATTGACAATCGACAGACCCGCGACTCGCGAGATACGGCGCCGCGCGCCGGGTGCCGGTGGTATTGCAGCAACTCGCCCTCCGGCCAGAGCGATCGACTAGCTTTTGATAATAATAATCGAACGCTGTAGGTTTAGTTTTGTCCTCGTGGCTCGTACTCGTGAACGTGAGGAAGATTGCGGATCGAGTCAGCAGTGATGGTGTGTGCAGGTGGCGGCGGCGCGGCGTGGGTCGCGCGGTGGCTGGGGGCGCGCGGGCGGGCGGGGCGCGGCGGCGGCTGGGCGCGCTGGGGGCGGCGTGCAGCGCGCTGCAGGGCGGTGCGCGGGGGGCGCTGGCGGCGGCGGGGTGGGAGTGCGTCGCCTGCTACTGCCGCCCGCTGCTGGGCGCGGCGCTGGCGCTGCCGCTGGTGCGCCTCACGCTCCCCCTGCCGCCCGCCCCGCCCGTCTAGACTCCATTCGCCTCCACCCGACTACCGCAGTGAGTTCCACGTCCTAATAAATAAATAAATAAACACCTCGTCGTTGCCTCTTACGGCTTCAGGTAGTTCTGCGTAAGAAACTCCTATTATACTATTATACTAATTTACGGTGGGCTACGAATAATAAAAGCTAATTACCTAAACGTAATTCCCATATTTCAACCGTTTTGAAATTGGTTCTTTTTCGCATACTAAAATATGACAATAGCTACGAAACACTAACATATTTTAGGAAATAAAGCCGATGACAATAATTGTCACTTGTATATAAAAACATAAAAATGTGTACCAAATACATGCATAAAATAGGTATAACATGTATTCGGGTCACATTTTGTATATTCGCGGACATTTTCGACACAGTTGCTCTTCCTTAGTTTTTATTATTCGTAGACGGGCCTACTTTATAACTTCTAACTTCCAAGTATGTGAAACAATTGAATTCTTTATACAAGTACATAACTTCAACCACCGTATTAAAGCAGTTAATTGAGGATATTGATAACTTTTTGCCACACAAAAATTTTTTAACGACTTTCATAAATTTAAATTAGATATGTATTAAGTATCCTTTCGTAGTTAGCTGACATTATAAAAACCCCAAAAAGTTTTTTTTTTATTAACCACCACCCAACCAAACTAAGTCATGATACGGTGTGTACGTGGTCCTTGTAGAGAGCTGAAAGACCTTTTTTTTTACTTGTGTATGCGCATGCGCCGTGTGCGTCCCCCCAGAAAACCCAATCGAGCTAGGTGTATTTTCAATATATCAGAATTTAGAGCAAAATTGGAGCACCTCTACAGTCAAGTAAATAAATTGGAGCATTAATACGAACGACGCTGCGAGCTAAAAACCGTGGGCTTGCTGGCGTCCTGTCCCGTCAGCACGCCCAAGCTAGATCTCGGGAACCGTTGAGAGTACTATCGTGTATTGTGGTTCAAATTTTCGAGCAAAATTGGAGCACTCTGCTCCCGTGAAATCAACTTCGAAACTAGAATGTGAAAGGAGTTAGACGTGATTAACCGGTGGGCTTGCTGGCGTCCTGTCCCGTCAGCAAGCCCACGCAGATCTCTGAAACGGTAATGATTTGGATTATGATTAAAAACTCTACAATAGAGCCCTATTTAGAGCACTCTGCTCCAAAAAAAATATTAATGTAGCTTCAATAGTTCTCGAGTTACAGGCCTTTGAAAACGGGCTTGCTGGCGTCGCGTCCCGTCAGCAAGCCCATTTGGAGCGTGGAAACTACTGAACGGAGAGTCGTCAAAAATATCTCAAATCGTAGCTTAGAATGAGAGAACTATGCTCCAAATAGATCAAAATCCTAGGTTCTACGGTTTTCGCGCTATCAGCGAAAAACACTTCAGCCGCCAAAATTTGTCGATTTTCACAACCGCGCGACGTTGCCGTTCCGTGCAACAAGCAAATGTTGTTGCACGGAACGGCAATTATTATAGCTAAGTCTGTGACGGCCTATAGCGATGGACGTTGCCATGGTGACATACTTATTTAATATTTAGTCACTTCAGTAAAATAATATGGGCGAAATACTTTATATGGCAAAACAACGTTTGCCGGGACAGCTAGTCTACACTACTATTATAAAGAGGAAAGATTTGTTTGTTTGTTTGAGTCGAATAGGCTCCGAAACTACTGGACCGATTTGAAAAATTCTTTTGCTATTGGAATCTTACATTATTTCTGCTGAACATAGGCTACATTTTATTTTGGAAAAAATTAGGGTTCCGTAAGATATTTGAGTTTTTCGGACGCAAGGTGTAAAAATCAGCTAGAAAAGTTACTTATTTTGCGTACGCTGCCTAAACTATAAAAGATAGAACCATAAAATGTTCTAAGTAATTGTAGATCTTATAAATATCTACAAAAAAGTCCGCGACACACTATACCTATCTATGTCGAGTGAGGCACAATAACCATTTATTTATTTAAAAATCCTGAATTTTTTTTGGACTACATTAAAACGGATATATTTTACTCACGCTATTAATCCTTATCAAAATAAATTATTTTATCACTAAGTACAGTTTATGTAGATAATATTTGGTCTTTGAATGATTAAAATTGGACGTTTGGTTTTGAAATTATGGCGAAATTAAAAAATTACGATAGTGGGCGTCACCAAAGCGCGTGCGGAGGAAGACAATATTCTGTTGTAGAAATGAAAATTCTGTACATAAAAGATATTGTTACGTGCTAAGGTTCGATGATTCGGAGGAAAAGACCTGGTGACTCTCTTGAAGACTTTTATTTGCACTACACTTAACACTTACACTACACTTACACACACTAGATCACTATGTCTAAACACTAAGCACTAGGTTCAAACACTATGCACTAAGTTCAAACACTAAGCACTATCACTGGTTCACTCACTAAGTCACTTGTTTCTCACTTCCGAAGTCGCTTTGATTATCGCTCACTCGAAAACATTCGAAGACTGGCTGGCCGGCCCGTCTAGCCGCGTATTTATACGGATCGGGGCGAGCTCTAGACCTTACGAGAATATTCCACAAAATTCGCATCAACATGTAAACAACCGTGGGAAAATTCTCGAGCAGGTACGCGCAGGTAACAAAAACATACAAGTAGCGGCATCTGGTATTGAATAGGGGATTTACGCTGTCTGTGATGGTTTCGCCTGGTTGCCGCTAGATGACACTACGTGTCCGCATTCGTAACACTACTCCCCTCTTAGAGATGCTCGTCCCGAGCATCATTGTTACTGCCATGGTAACGCGCCAGACGGTCTATGTGTACCACTTTGAATGTCCCTCTTGGTTGCTTTTGAATCCTATAAGTCACATCATTCAATCGGGTAACCACTTTGTATGGGCCGTCCCACTTGGTCTGCAACTTTGGAGATTTCCCTTTTCGACGAGTTGGGTTATGCAGCCACACCAGTGTCCCTTCTTCGAAGCCGCTCGTGTTCGATTTCCGGTCGTATCTGGTCTTCATGTTCTCACTTGAATGTAACCCATTCTCCCGAACCGTGGCGTGTATATAGCGCATCTTTTCCCTCAAATCACAGACATAGTCTTGTACGGTCTTTGGTTCCTCCGGTGACCCTCCTGTCAAGAGGTCTACTGGTACTCGTAGTTCTCTACCGTAATTGACATATGCCGGGGTAGCCTTTATGCTCTCATGCTCGGCGGTACGGTACGACAGAAGGAAGAGCGGTATGTACTTGTCCCAATCCTTTTGTTTTTCATCTACCAATTTCGCCAAATGCCTCTCAAGGGTCTGGTTAAATCTCTCAACCATTCCATCAGACTGTGGATGGTACGCGGTGGTCCTCGTTTTATGCATTCCCAAGATTCTGCACACTTCCTGGAAGACCTGCGATTCGAAATTCCTGCCCTGATCGGAATGGATTTCCAGAGGCACACCAAAGCGAGATATCACTTCTTCCACAAGCTTAGAAGCAACTGTCGTAGCTTCTTGGTTTGGTATGGCGAACACTTCAGGCCACTTGGTGAAGTAGTCCATGACGACCATGAAATACTTGTTTCCCGACTCCGTTACAGGAAATGGCCCAGCTACATCAACTGCAATTCGTTCCCACGGTGCGCCAACGTTATACAACCGCAGGTTCCCACGGCTCCTGGTCTGTGGTCCCTTCACTGCAGCGCAAGTAGTACATTTGCGGCACCAATCCTGCACATCATCTCGACAATGCAACCAGTAGAATCGTTCTCGCACTTTTGTCAACGTCCTCTTGACACCCAGATGACCTCCTGATACGCCATCGTGCATTTCACGGAGAATATCTGGTACTCTCGCTCTTGGGACGACTATCTGAAGATGGAACTCTCTGCCGTTAGTCTTCTCCCATTTCCGGTAGAGTATTCCGTTTTGAAGTACCAGACTCTCCCATTGCGCCCAGTACGCCTTAGTGACAGCGCCAGTGGGTGCAACCTCACTCCAGATTGGTTTTACGTCACCCCGTTTCTTCCATGTGATGATGTGCCGAAGGTCGTCATCTTTTTCTTGAGCCTCCCTCATGGCATCATTCTCCCATGGACCCAAAGGACTTGTTCTCGTTAACTTTATTGTCACTTCATTAGATTCCTGCTTAACACAATGTTTGCAGTCTTCTGAACACGGCCTTCGTGAGAGTGCGTCGGCGTTCCCATGCGACTTTCCGCTGCGGTGTTCGGTCTTGAAGTCGTACTCCTGGAGCTGCTCAATCCATCGTGCTACTTGACCTTCTGGGTTCTTGAATTGCAGTAGCCACTTCAAGGCTGCGTGATCAGTTCGCAGTAAAAACTGTCTGCCGATGAGGTATTTGCTGAAATGTTGTAGCGTCTTTACCACAGCCAAGAGTTCTCTTCTTGTCACACAGTAGTTTCTCTCTGGCTTGGATAAAGATTTGCTGAAATATGCAATTACAACTTCTCTTTCACCCTGTTTTTGAGATAACACCCCTCCAATGGCTGTGTTGCTTGCGTCCGTGTCGACTATAAACTGACCTTCAGGTTGTGGATACCCCAGGATTGGTGTTTCGCACAGATGTTTCTTCAGTTTCTGAAAAGAATCTTCAGTAGTCTCGTCCCAAATAAACTGTCGTTTATCTTCTGTCAGCCGATGTAATGGCTTGGCTATCTCCGAGAATCCCTTAACAAAACGCCTGTAGTAGGAGCATAGGCCGAGAAATGCTCGCACTTCGGTTTTGTTCTTAGGGGTTGGCCAATTTTGAACTGCTTCCAGTTTTTCCGGGTCCGTCTGGATTCCATCACTTGAGATAACATGGCCGAGATAATTGACCTTACTCCTGAATAAACGACACTTTTTCGGATTCAACTTTAACTTGGCCCCCTCTATTTTGGCGAAAACTCGTTCTAAGTTTCGCAAATGGTCCTCGAAGTCGCGGCCAACAATGATGACATCGTCCAAGTAGACTAAGCAAGCCTCTCCAACTAAGCCTGCTAGTACACACTCCATAAGTCGCTCAAACGTGGCAGGTGCGTTGCACAATCCAAAGGGCATGACGTTAAACTGCCATAAACCTTTACCGGTGGAAAAAGCTGTCTTCTCCTTGTCTTTTGGATGAATTTCCACCTGCCAGTATCCAGATTTCAGGTCCAGGGTCGAAAACCATTTCATGCCACTCAAGGTATCCAGAGTGTCGTCGATCCGAGGTAATGGGTAGCTGTCCTTCTTAGTGACATCATTGAGACGCCTGTAGTCCACACAAAATCTTGTGCTGCCATCTTTCTTCTTCACTAATACAACAGGCGAGCACCATGGACTTGCAGACGGTTCAATAATCTTATGCCTTCTCATGTCCTCCAAAAGGCCTTCCACTTCCTTCTCCTTTGCAATTGGTATCCGTCTTGCTCGTTGACGAATCGGGTTCTCGTTTCCGGTATCTATCCTGTGCTGAACCATCGACGTTCTTCCAAGGTCACCTTCCTGACTGGAGAAGATATTCGCGTGGCGCTGTAAAAACTTCTTAGCTTTCATCCTCTGCGAATAAGTCAGATTACTCTTGCAGTCATCGAGTAGCTCAGTCACTAATCCATTGTTGCTGCTGTTTGCTGGGTCTGCGTCCGTCGTCGAACTGCACTTTCTCATCCAGATAACTTCCTCGCACTTTCCAATGACGTCACCTTTGTTCAAGCAGATCTCGCGTTCACCAAGATTCAAAACCCGGACCACAGCGTGACTGCTTCCACTCACAAGGGTTCTTGCCGTCATCAGTTTTCGTGCTGATGTCTTGGTGGGTGTGTCTTCGATCAACACGCATCTGTTGGACTTGTTCTTTCCAGCTGGCGGTAGTTTCACCAGCACCCGGGCTTCCGCTCGTCCAGGTATAAGGACTTCCTTTACACATGCGACTTTCCCGCAGGCGCCTCCAAGGATGAAAATTTCTTCTTCGCCACACTTGAAAACTCCGTCAGCGACATTAATCCTGCAGTTATGCTTCTTCATGAAATCTAAGCCCAAGATGCAATCATCCATTATTTCAGCCACGATAACGTCATGAGGGTATGAGGACCCCCCTACATTAATCATAACTGACATTTCTCCGAGAACGGGTATTGGCTGACCGGAGGCAGTAAGAAGCCGACAGTTAATTTTCCTCTTATGTCTCCTTGCGGCCTTTACCAGATTTGGGTTCACTATCGTTCTAGAGGCTCCTGTGTCTAGAGTCATTTTGCAATCCATCCTGTTAATAGTCCCCTGAATCACAAGACTATTCCCGCTGCTTGCTTGGGAGACAACAGTTATTGGGGCTTCCTCCGCGTCAGCCAGTACTCGCCCCTTAGTCCTGGCTTTTATTCGTTTCCCTGCTCCCGGGCAGGGGACGAAGCACTTTGTTTCTTCAGCTCCTCCATCTGTTCCTCAAGCCTTTTCATTCTTGCCATCTGGGTATCCTTCTGCGGGCAGTTGAGCTGAAGATGACCCCTTTCGCCGCACTTGTAGCACATGGCTCCAAAACTTCTCTTCGTGGGAGCCTTGACCTCCTTGACTTCCTCAGAGACCTCGCGGATTTTATAGGTCTGCCGTATGTCACGCCGGACAGCCTCGACCTCTAGAGCATGCGCCAACGCTTCCTTTAGCGAGGTGTGGTGACGTAGCCTTACTGCAGCTCGGACTTCCAGATCCCTGATTCCGTCGACAAAGGCTTGAATAGTGTTTGAGTCAACCATCTTGGAGTCTGCTCCTGGATGTGCCTTCTTGACCAGTTTTTCAATTTCCAACGCCCATTGTTGTAGTCCCTCTCCTGAGCGTTGGACTCTGTCACGAAGTTGGGCACGGAACACGTGCTCCAGGTGTCGCTCCCCGTATCTGGATTCAAGCGCCTCCATCAGATCTTGGAACCCGTTTCCTGTGTGTGCTTCCAGGACCGACAAAGCTTGCCCTCTGAGCGCAACAGTGAGAGCGGTCAGGCATTGGTCTTCAGTCCATCCGTTGGCAGTAGCAACCGTCTGGAATTGCTGACGATAAGCGTTCCAAGAAGTAGTACCGTCGTATGGTGGCACTTTAACTTTTGGTCCTTGTACCACTACTCCTGTAGTTCCACTCGACGTCGCGACTCCTGTGGTTTCCAGGCGCACTTTCCACTTCTGTAGTTCTGTGAGGCCACTTTTCACATTTTCCATATCCACTCCTAGGCCGGTAACGCGTTCTTCCATTATGTCGACATCTTTCCGAAGCTTGGTCACCGTGTCACCAACATCCTTTATTGCCAATAGCGCTTTTTCTTGGAGGTCCCTTTGTTGCTCTTGAGACTCCATCATTGCCCGAATGTCAGCCCTTTGAGAATCTTGCAGAGCGCCGAACTTGTGTTCCTGGGCCTCTTGCAAAGCGCTGAGCTTGCGGTCTTGTGACTCTTGTAAAGCCCGGATTAACCCAATTATGCTTTCCAATTGAGGAGCCATTTGGGGGGCCGTAGAAACTGCGGGCGAGGCATGGTGGCTGGAGCCAGTTGACGGGGCTTGAGCAGACGGGGCCTGGTGGGCGGGGCCAGTGGGCGTGGCATGAGTGGGCGTGGCCTGAGTGGGCGTGGCCTGGTGGGCGGAGCCAGTGGGCGTGGCCACACCCAAAGTGGGCGGGGCCTGAGGGGCGTGGCCAGTGGGCGGGTCCCGGTGGGCGGGGCCAGTGGGTGAGGCCTGCCCCGCAGTGGGCGGAGCTTGGTCCCCAGTGGGTGTGGCCTCCGCAGCCTGTTGCGTCCTTGTCCTGACACTTCCCTCGAAGTCTTCTCCCGGAGTCACTGGCACTGCGACGTTGTCCTCACGCTCCCCTTGAACTCCTCTCTCGGAGTCGATGGCAGCAGCTCGCTGTGCCCTTGTCCTGACACTCCCCTTGAAGTCCTCTCTCGGAGTCAATGGCATCTCCAAATCCCACTTCTGACACCAGTTGTTACGTGCTAAGGTTCGATGATTCGGAGGAAAAGACCTGGTGACTCTCTTGAAGACTTTTATTTGCACTACACTTAACACTTACACTACACTTACACACACTAGATCACTATGTCTAAACACTAAGCACTAGGTTCAAACACTATGCACTAAGTTCAAACACTAAGCACTATCACTGGTTCACTCACTAAGTCACTTGTTTCTCACTTCCGAAGTCGCTTTGATTATCGCTCACTCGAAAACATTCGAAGACTGGCTGGCCGGCCCGTCTAGCCGCGTATTTATACGGATCGGGGCGAGCTCTAGACCTTACGAGAATATTCCACAAAATTCGCATCAACATGTAAACAACCGTGGGAAAATTCTCGAGCAGGTACGCGCAGGTAACAAAAACATACAAGTAGCGGCATCTGGTATTGAATAGGGGATTTACGCTGTCTGTGATGGTTTCGCCTGGTTGCCGCTAGATGACACTACGTGTCCGCATTCGTAACAATATGAAATGACACCCGAAATTACACCTTTGTCACTACATCGCTATAGAATACAAAAATGTGGTTAGTTTTTTGTCTGTCTGTCACTCTTTCTGTCTGTCTGTATGTTTGTTCCAGCATCACACGAAAAATACTGATCCGATTTGAATGTGGTTTTCGCAGACATATTTATCTTCTTCCAACTTAACATCTGGTGTATAAAAATCCTCCCCCCCCTCCCCTCTCAACCCTCTCTGGGGACCAAAGAGGGGTCAGATTTTGTATACAACTTTTTTCTTTAGTGGACTTACTTCATATTAGGTATTAACTGTGTTTTTCAACTTAACATCTGGTGTATGCAGTATGACCTTCCCCCCCCCACACCCTCTTAGGGGACAAAAGAGGGGGTAAAACATGTATTAACTGATGATGTAGAAAATATACTTTAAATGGCAAAACAACGTTTGCCGGGACAGCTAGTAGTTACATAAAATTTGCCGGCTACTCAGTTTCATGGCCCACAAAGCGCGAACCACAAACTGTGTTTTTTTTTTCAGGTTTATATAATCCGCATTCGAGAACCGACGAAAAGGCTGGCAATGAATCTTAATATATTATGAAGCTTTAATTTTCGCAAAATTTTAGAAATTAAAAATATATTTTGTACATGTCCGGTGTTTCATTGTTCAGCTCGGAATGGAGCCGACTCATCTCGCTCCCTACGGTACGATTAACGATACGTAATACATATTTCAGTTACAGAGGATGTAGTGCGAGTTTTATTCGATCATACGCATCGAACACGTTAACGCGAATTTGTATGGGATCAAAGCAGCGCCATCTACTGGCTAACGTGGATACCGCTTTGATCCCATACAAATTCGCGTTAACGTGTTCGATGCGTATGATCGAATAAAACTCGCACTACACCCTCTGTTCGACCACGTCTACTTTGCGTTTGTTTTTTTTTTGCTATGAACCCCGCATGCTATCAATTCTGATGTCGTCAGACAGAAGTCTGCTTCTGATGAGTCTCAGATGCCGTCGATCGGATGGCAAAAAATTGTATGATCAGAAATTCGGACCGCGCACTATACATTTTGTACTAGACCCCGCACACCTATTAGAAGTGCTCAAGCTTACGGCCTGGCCACGGGGATCGGCGCGGCGGTGCGAACGGCGACGCGGTGGGCGAGGCGACCATTCTCGCGGCGCCGTTTGCAGGCCACGGGCAGTCACGTTCGCCGCCGCGACCAGTAAGGAAGTCCGACAGCAAAATGTTTTTATCGAAATTATCTCAATATTGCTTAGAAAGTAATAGTTTTTTGGTTCAAGACATAATATTTGGAAGAGATTGTGGTGTACACGATTTGAATAAGAATCGGGGTATAGATGGAGAATTCCACAAGAAGTACCTACGAGAAATACAGAATATATCCAGAAATTTTTTTTGATTATACCAGAATGAGTATTCAAATCAAATCAAATCAAACCTTGATTATATTATATATTGATATATAGTATTGAAACCTTCGATTATATTCTTATGAATATTCAACCAGAATTGTAAAAAAAAAGTTAATGCAAATAGAATAGAAGTCTGTGTTCATTTTTCGCGGCAAAAACGACTAAACTTTTTTGATCACTGCAATTTTCGCCGCGACTGCCGCCCGACTCCGTGGCTCGCGCCGTACTGATTCATACTTTTGTGGTACTCGCCCGCCGCGCCGCAAGACGTCGCGCCGCGCCGGCGCGAACCGCTCGGTACATTTCGCCGGTCCCGGCGCGTGGCTTGATTGGTACATTGCTATACGTTTGTTTCAGTCGCAAGACGCTTCGCCGTTCGCACCGCGTGAATATTCACATCGGCGAATGTTCCGTGGCCAGGCGGTTAGATTTAAGCGCTGCGCCCCCCCATGTTTTCTATGTAAGAAGTAAAAGCATAATATTGACTTAACATAAAAAAAAGATCTAGGTGAAGTTATTTAAAAGTGGTAATGTTACATTTCTAGTAAAGGAGATGGACTATACTTAACGCTAGCGCCAACAACGATGCTGACAAAAATAGTTTCATCATAATTCTAATCGAAAAAGACTTATCCAACGACACATCTTGTTCCTAGATGCTTCTAGGTTTAATAATATTATTCAAATCAAATCAAATCAAATTCTTTATTTTGCATATGTGAGTTACATACAGGTCTTACGCTTACTTTTAGTTTCATCACATAGGCCGCTTTGGGCATGCAAAAGTCTGAATACAAACAATTTTCGCCCATTGTCATTAAGGAATAATAAAATTGAAAATTTTAACGTCATAATAAGTAGACGTATTTTTTTTTTGCTAAGTATAAAATACAAGCTCGAAAATTTTAAAAAAATATATTATGTAACACAGTAATTATCTTGTTTATAGTACACACTTATAAAAATCATAATCTCTAATAATCACATATTCAGTCTCTTCTTATAACAGAACTATAATAATAATAATAATAAAACATTTTTGTGTAAAATAATTCCAAGACTAGATTATAATGGCTGGCAGTGTAACAACCACGTCGACATATTGTCAGTACCACGTACACTACCACAACGCAACTACAAAAAGCTGCAGCGACACCATTCACACTGCTTGACGATTTTGCACGCACAGCGCTTACTACAGCTTCCCAAACTGCACACTATCGAACCACTGTAAACTTATAGACGGGGACGAGATTACATTCCCAATATTATACTATATAATTAACTGTGTACAAAAATTGTATAGGCAGTATCACAGCCTGTTAGTAAACTTTCTCTTACTTTGCATTACAAAACACTTACGTATAATATAATAATATGGCACTTTCGACTATGAGTTTAGTGTATTTCATGTTATCTCACTACAATATGAACAAAATATTATATTATTAAAAAAATATCATATAAATAACATACATTTCTAAATAAGTAACTACAGCTTTAAGCAATAAATATATACATACAAAATATAATATTATAACTGGGCCCGCAATATACCTATAGTCCTATAAGCAGAAAATATGTATCTCGAAATTATGTGCGTTTCGAGATATATAATATACATAAACATTATTTATAAGTATTTGGCTAAACGTGATGTCCCGAAGAACGGTGGCGAGAGCGCTTAGAACCCATTCGACAGGCTCGCTTTTCACCAACGTATCATTTTTCACGGGAGATCGTTCACGACAGCAAAAGGCTACGGAGATATCGACGGCGAAACAATTCCCCGCTAGGAGGGGGAGGGGGCGGCGGGGCGCGGCGGCACCGCCAGCAGCAGGCGCGGCCAGAAACGCGGCTCCTCCCACCGCAGGTAGGTGACGGCAGCGAGATGCGCGCGCAGTTCGGGCGCGGCGGCGGCGGCGGCGGGCGCGCAGCCCGGCAGCAGCACCACCACCAGCCGCCCCGCCCCCTCCCGCAGCGCCGCGCGCGCCCCCTCCGCCCGCGCGCCCCGCGCCGACACCAGCGCTACCGTGCGCCGCGCCCCGCGCACCGAGCGCGTGATCTCCGCCGGCACCCATGCGCCCGGCGCCCAGTCGCGGTCGGGCAGGCACACCCGCCGCCCCGCACCCTCCAACCGCGCCGCCAGCTCCGTCGCCTGCGCCGCGTCCTCCGCCGCCGCTGACACGTACGCGTCGTACGGCCTGTCGGCGTCGGCCGCCGGCTCCGCGCGCCCGCCGCGCTCGAGCAGCAGCAGCTTGAGGCGCGCCCGCAGCGCGGGAGTGGCGAGCGCCGCCGCCAGCGCCGCGGCCAGCAGCAGCAGCACCGGCAGGAGGAGCAGCGGGTTGAGGGGCGGGACGCAGGCGGGGTCCTCCCCGACCCCGGCGCGCGCGGCGTCGCGGAGCGGCACGTCGAGGTCGGCGCAGCGCGCGGCGGCGTCGACGCGGCGGGGGCGCTCGGCGACGGCGCGCAGTAGGGCGCGGGCGCAGGCGCAGCGCAGCGGGTTGCCGGCGAGCGCCACGCTGCGGTTCCCCGCGAACAGCGCCGCCACCGTACCGTCGTCGAGCGTCGATATCAGATTATTGGTCAAGTTCAAATTCTGCAAAAGAAGGACATCCGACGATTTGAACCGACTTCCGAACGCTGAAACTGAATACGCTGAAACGATTTTATCTTAGGGTGGGTTGCACAAGAGGCGTTGTTACACAACGCCTTTGGTTGAGTTCATTTGACATATTTTTGTTATGGTTAAAGATAAAGTAAGTTGGTGCAACACACCCTTATTATTATTATGGTAAAATCATTAGATGTCCATACCAGTTCCTTTCGATTTCGAGTCAGAGGCCGGTTCCATCGAAAAGGTGAGACAGTGCGCAGCACGCGAGACTACCTCCTCTTCTTTTCCTGTCGTAACGGGGGGACGAAAGATCGACCCGACCGGTTACAGATCGTGCGCTTATTCTCAATTTAGCGACTGACCTAAGTCGAGTCGAGTCGGAAAGGGAGACGAGTGGCGACTCACGGTGAGGTCGGGGAAGGCGGCGAGGTGTGAGGCGCGCAGGTCGGCGATGCGGTTGTCGGCCAGGTGCAGGGCGGCGAGCGGGGGGAGGTGGGTGGGCGGGCGCGCGGGGGGCGGCAGCGCCACCAGGCCGGCGCCGGCGCAGCGCTGCTCGGTGTGGTCGAGCGCCGCGGCGCAGCGGCAGGGCGCGGGGCAGGCGGCGCCGGCGAGCGGACACGCCGCCTCGCTCCCCCCCAGCTCCGCCGCCCGCCGCCACGCCGGGCACTCCGCCTCCCCGGAGCACGAGCTGCGACGATAAATATATTACACCGATTTTGATCTAGTTTTTTTTTGTTTCTAAGCTGACATTATCGAAAGTATTTCGAATTATCACCATAAGAATAAGAATAAGTTTATTTCGACAATCACACAACACAATATTAAAAGACAATTTAACATAAACATACTGGACACAATATTACAATATTACATTGTGTGATGCCAAAACTGGACCCAGCTCAGCATTAGCAGCAATTATGTTTGCTGCACTGATATTCTGCTGGGACCAAAGGTGTGACATCACAACAAAAATTTAAATACAGTAATTCTAAACAATAAATGAGCAGCAAAATAAAAAAGAAACAAAATTAAAATTAAAACTATAAATAAAGTACAAACTGAGAGAAAATAAACAGGTAGGTAGGTACCTAAATAAAATAAAAAACAAAAGAAAAATAAAAAAAAAATAAAAAAAAAACATTCTTGTGACATTGACACATGAGTCATGACACTTCACACTTCTTTGTCGCTAATTGTCATAATTCATAGGTTATAAATTATAATGAAACGTGGTTTATTATTATTTGTTAATGACGTGGCACATCCCATTATTTGAAGAAAACAGTGATGTTTACATTGAACAAAGTTATAGATGTGTAATAAAGATGTTGCGGTACAAAAGCAGACGGGCGGAACATAACGGACGGGAAGGAATTGCGCATGGTAGTACCGGCACCCGAACAACCCTCCACCACTGCCAGAGGTGCATACACGGAGAGGTATTACGCTGAGAGATGCTGGATATGGAGTAAATGAGTTCTATAACGATCACTAAATGTTTTTTTTGTTTTCAGCACCCTAAGAGGCGGCGGAAGGTTGTTCCAGCATCGGGAAGCAGCGTACCTAAATGATCCACGAAACGCTGCTGTCCTGTGACGTGGTGTTAGGATCTGGTATTGGGAAGCTCGAGTACGGGTGTTGATGTCACTTAGCCAAGTCAACTTCTCATATAAATAAGATGGGCATTGTGTAAGAATTATGTCAAACAGAAGTGAAGCAAAGTGGAGCTTCCTGCGTTCCTTCATTTTAAGTAGATTGGCTTTGTTGATAAATGGTGTAACATGAGCTCGAGGTGGGATTGTGAAACAGAAACGCATACAGGCATTCTGGACCCTCTGTACAAGCCTCTCCGTTCTGGTGAGTAAAGAATGACCTATAACTGTATCGGCATAGTTCAATTTAGATAGAATAAGAGTCTCACATAGCCTAATTCTTATATCCTCACTAAGGTAGGCACGGTAATTGTAAAGTATTTTTAGTCTATAAAAACAGCCCCTAACTACCTCCAGCATGTGCTGTTCAAACTTTAAGCTTGAGTCAAATAGAACCCCTAAATTACGCGCTATATTGACATGTTCAATTACTTGTCCTGAAATCAGGATTCTTGGCTTTTTATCCAAAATATCGGCGACCTGCTTTCTTGAGCCCAATACAATAAATTTAGTTTTGTTGGCATTTAAAACTAGACCGCATGAGGTAGACCACTCAGCTATGTGTTGCAGGTCTTCATTTATTTTCTTAACAGCTTCAGTGGTGTCATTAGGATAAAAACTCAGGTAAATCTGCGTATCATCAGCGTACATGTGGTACTTGCTGTATACTATTTTTTGACAGATGTCCGCACTGAAAAGGATATACAGTAGAGGGCCAAGAATCGATCCCTGAGGCACACCTTGATCCAATCCAGCACTTGACGAATATGATTTTTTGCCATTGCGAGTTGTGGTTTCAACTTTCTGATATCTATGCTTTAGATAGCTAGTAAACCACTGGATAACGGCAGGCTCAAAACCATAATATTTGAGTTTACTAATTAGAAGTGGAATATTAATAGTCTCAAATGCCCTCGAGTAGTCGAGTAAAACAAGAATAGTCCCCATACCCTCATCCTGAGCTGATAAAATGTTATCCAAGACGTCAAGTAAAGCAGTTACCGTACTATGCTTTTTTCGAAAACCTGACTGGAACTTAGGTAAGATTTTGTTTGCTTCAAGGAAATTCATAACTTGCTTGTATACAGCTTTTTCAACGATTTTAGACAGGCAGGGCAGGATACTAATGGGACGTAGGTCTTTAAGGGAGGAGGGGTTAGGGATTTTAGGGATAGGCTTGATAAGTGCGGTTTTCCAAACTGAGGGGAAGGTAGAGGTTAGTAGGGATTTATTTACAATGTTAGTTATGATTTTAAGGGTATTGGGCAGCGTCAGGTTCAACATTTGTAAAGATATATTATCAATACCAACAGCGTTAGACTTAAGGCCTTTTATTATTGTCATTACCTCATGCTCTGACACAGGGGAAAAATTAAATCTTGATGGGCTAATTGTGTGAGATTCATAATAAGTAGATAATGATGTAGACTGTGATAAACTATCTGATTGACTGGGTAAATTAACAAAGTGATTATTTAAAGTGTCGGGATCATTACAAAAATCAGGAAGATCTTCTTTATTATTACAAAAATTTATTTGCTTTTTAATATTGTTCCAGAGAGTTTTCGGCCTATTAATATTCTGATTTATATTTTTATTATAATAAGCACGTTTTTCCGAGTGAATGGCCGAAATAACAATAGACTTCAAATCTTTGTATGATTTTTTATAAGTGGGGTTTTTAGTGGTTTTCCATTTGGAAAAACATTTATCACGAAGTTCCATCATCTGTTTTACTGTGTCTGTGAGCCAAGGAGGAGACTTTTTCCTAATCTTAATATCTTTCATGGGAGCGTGCAGATCAAAGAGTAGCAGAATAAGTCTATTGAACTCTAAAACCATTTCGTTTAGATCGGTAATGCTATCAAGGTGTTCCCAGTTAATTTGATTCAAATCATGATTGAATAATTCAAGAACTATGTCCTTAAGAGGTCTAAATGAACATACAAATGGAGAGAATTTAGGCTTCTTGAAATTAAACTGTGCCGTCACTACAGCATGATTGCCCAGATCAGGAATGTGGCTCACCAGAACAGAGCGGGCAACAGCATTGGTGCACACAACATCTATCAGGGTTTCAGAGTGTTCTGTAAAGTGGGTGGGAGAGGTCACTATTTGGTCTATGTGTAAAGACTCGAAAAACTGTGTAAGCAATTTAGTCTTATTATCAGACTGTTGAAGCAAGTTAATATTAAAATCTCCCAGTAAAATAATATAATCATATGTTGCTAGTGAGCACCAAGACTGCGTAAGAGCATCAATAAAAAGATACACATCCATCCAAGGAGGCCTGTATGCTGTTCCTACAGCAATTTTGTAGCCATTGAGTTTAATACTAAGCCAAGCTTGCTCAACAGAATGCGTCTCAGGAGTTGAGATCAGACGAGCACTGACACTTTGCCTGACATAGAAACCAACTCCGCCACCACGACCTCCCCGAATGTTACTGGGACGAGGACGGTGACGCAGTCTGTATCCCGGTACTTTTGGGGCTTTGCCGTCTTCACCCTGTCTAAGCCAGGTTTCATTTATAGCCATTAAATCCACAGACGAGCGCTCCATCATGGCAATAAACTCATCATGTCTGGTTCCAAGAGAGCCACCATCGGCCCGACTCGGTGCTAAAAGATTTAGGGCCTGTTTCACCACTTCCTGATAAGTGCCGGATAGACTATCCACCACATAAAAATAAGAAAATGTTGTTATATAAGTTTTACAAGGAAGCATAACCCGAATCCCGATATCTTACGAGTACAGGAGGACATTAGGTAGACCTATCGATCGCGTTTCTGAGGTACGTGATCTCGGCATCTATTTAGATGCTAAATTGCATTTCAATTTACATATTGACAGGATAGTGACGAAGGCATTTAAAGCATTGGGTCTTATAATGCGTCTCAGTAAGCCTTTCCATAGGTGTAACACTTTGAAAACGCTATACATGTCTTATGTGCGTAGTGTTCTCGAATTTGGTAGCGTGGTCTGGAGTCCCAGTTATGACGTCCACGTTCAGAGATTGGAAAAAGTCCAAAAAAAGTTCATAAAATACCTTAATTACCACTCTGGTAATACAGACACAGATTACAAACAAAGCATCAAACTACATCACATGCAGTCTTTGTGCTCCAGACGAGATTACCTAGATGCTTCGATCACTTATATACGTGATGATCTAGATGCTATTTTCCTTTATAAAATTGTCAACAATTATACTAGCTCCCCAGACTTATTATGTTTGGTACATTTCAAAGTTCCTCGATCTTTTTCCTCACGCTCTAAAGACACTTTTCACATTCCATTTTACCATAGAAATTATGCAAAAAATACCTTTCTCAGGCGTTCTTGCACATATAATAAAAATTTATGCAAAGTAGACATCTTCTCCTCAAAGCTGCGCAATTATAAAAAACAAGTAAGCGAGTTATCTAAATTTTAATATCATTATAGTATTATTACAATTATTATAGTACTTATTAGTAGTTAAACTTGTAGGTCCACACTATTGCAGTGTATTAAGTAGGTATGCATTTTTTCATTAGTTTTGTGATCGCGACTGTTACTAACGCTTTCTTTAAATTTTACATTGTTTAGCAATTAATGGTAATTTAGGTTTATTTGTAATCATATTTGTAATAATCTTTGTAAAAATCTGTTTTTGCCTTAATAAATAAATAAATAAAAATGATTATAATAATCTCTTCTCATCTTAAACTACAGAAACAGAAGGGGTGATAATACAAAGAGAAGGAGGGAGGAGGTCCACCGTCCGCAACCACCGCGGCCGCGGCACCGCGCCTTGTGTGCTCGAGCTGCCCGCGACGCAAAATATGGACTTATCTTTGTAAAACCCTAAAATATGGAAAATAAAACTTGCGTTTTTCACAGTCTAAACATGATGATTCGTGTAAAAATCACATTCTAGGCCGAAAACCGCGTAAAATAAAAATACGCATTTACATATTGTTACGTGCTGAGGTTCGATGATTCGGAGGAAAAGACCTGGTGACTCTCTTGAAGACTTTTATTTGCACTACACTTACCACTTACACTACACTTACACACACTAGATCACTATGTCTAAACACTAAGCACTAGGTCCAAACACTATGCACTAAGTTCAAACACTAAGCACTATCACTGGTTCACTCACTAAGTCACTTGTTTCTCACTTCCGAAGTCGCTTTGATTATCGCTCACTCGAAAACATTCGAAGACTGACTGGCCGGCCCGTCTAGCCGCGTATTTATACGGATCGGGGCGAGCTCTAGACCTTACGAGAATATTCCACAATTTCGCATCAACATGTAAACAACCGTGGGAAAATTCTCGAGCAGGTACGCGCCGGTAACAAAAACATACAAGTAGCGGCATCTGGTATTGAATAGGGGATTTACGCTGTCTGTGATGGTTTCGCCTGGTTGCCGCTAGATGACACTACGTGTCCGCATTCGTAACAATATTATAAATCCGGGCCCTAATTATATTATAGCTGAGTGTGCGGTCACGCGAAAACTAGTATAGAAAATATATAGTAATAATTATGCCTAGCTATAAAAATATTAATATATATTATAGCTAAGTCTGTGACGGGCTTAATATTATAATAAAATTGTATACAAAGTAGACATCTTCTCAAAGCTGCGCAATTATAAGAAATAATTAGTAAGCGAGTTAGATAAATTATAATATCATTATAGTATTATTATACCTATTATAGTATTAGTAGTAACTTGTAAGTCCACACTATTGTTGTGTATTAGGAACCCATTAGTCAGACAGTTTTGTGATCGCGACTGCGCTACTTGACAAACGCTTTCTTTAAATTTTTCATAGTTAAGCAATTAATGGTAATTTAGGTTTATTTGTAATAATTTAATTGTATTTTGTAATAATCTTTGTAAAAAATTGTTTTTGCCTTAATAAATAAATAAATAAATAACACAAATTTAACTCAGCATGGGATTAAACGACGTGATGTACACCGCCCGCTTTAAACTATTGTATAATATTATTAGTATTACCGTGTGCGTTTAATAAAGAAAGAAAAAAAGAATAAACTAAACGAGTGCCTAAAAACCCGAGCCGCAAAAGAATTCAGGAATTTTACCTGTGAGTAGCTAAGAGGAAACACTGGCTCGAAATCGGGTCGCCGTCGGGACGCAGGCACGCCCTGACGCCGGGCATGAGCGAGCGGGGCGCGGCGGCCGGGGCGGGGGCGCAGCGCGCGGCGCGCAGCCAGGCCGGCGTGCGGGGGCCGAGCGCGCGCGCCGCTCGCGCCGCCTCCTGACAGTCGCTGCAGCCCAACGCCCACACGGCGCGCAGGCGGACGCGCGCGGTGGCGGCCACGCGCTCCTCCCGCCCCGCCCCCAGCCGCAGCCCCCGCACCGGCCCCCCCACCTCCACCGTCACCTCGCCCTCGCCCGCCCATTCCAGGTCCTCCAACTGAAAAATTATACAATCACCGATTCGTTGGAATATGCTCTAGGGGGAACGTTCGATGCAGGGCCGGCCGGACACACTTCGTCGGCTGACCCCCTTCGATTTGTGCAATTCACCGACGGCCGAGCGCACTTGGTGCCCGGTGGTCGTGCTCGTGAAGATGATTCGCGATAGGACTACAATTGCAGGTGAGGTATCAGGGGTGGAGACGAAGGAGTACTCACGCGCATGTGGTGGATGTGGTTGAGTTGAAGGTCGACGTATCGGAGGCGCGGCAGGCGGCGCAATGCAGGACACACGCCCGCAACGCTCACGTTCACTGCCACCAGCGTCTCGAGCGCGCTCAGCCCCCGCAGCGGCGACCGCCCGTCCGCCCCGTCCGCGCCGCACAGCTGCGAGCCCAGCGGATTTCTCGACAAGTCCAGCGTCTTCAGCTCGCTCGCATCGCGGAACAGCTCCCTGCACACAGGTGCGTAGGTCGCCATTTTTTCAGATTTATACATTACATATAGGTAGTATACAGAGTGAGCAAAGGTAAAAAAAAATGTGTATACATACACATTTTTTGCTCCTTATCGGTGGGGAACCCTGTGTGCGAGCCGCGAGGCCGATTCGCACTTGGCCGATTTTTAAAGAAACTAATGATTCGATTTTAGATTTTATCAATACGGAGCTCACAAAAAGTACAATAATTTAACTTCTGTTCAACTTAAATTTTTTTCAACAAAATTGAACACGGCTCGCATGGCGAGAGGGCGCGTGTACTCACTGGGGAACGACGTCGATGCGGCAATGCTCGAGTTTGAGGACCTCCAGGTGTCGCGCGTGGCGTAGCAGGCGCGGGGCGGGCGGCATGCCCCGCAGGTCGCTGTCGATGATCTCAAGCCGCCTCAGGCCGCGGGGGGCGCGCCACTCGCGCGCGGCGTACGACCTGATCGTCAGTATCTCCACCGAGCAGCCGCTCAGCCAGTCGGGCGGCAGCGTGCCGGACCCGCTCACGTGCAGCTCGCGCAGCGCCGCGCACTCTCGCAGCTCCAAGCTCCGGGCGCCCGCCAGCCGGAGCTTGCGGAGGTTCGGGCCGAGCGTGAGGCCGGCCACCGGATCCGTCACGGCCGCCTCCACGAGCCGCCTTGCTCCGCTCAGGTCCAGGCCGTCGACGCCGGTCTTGTACAGCTCGAGGTAGACGAGCGCGGGCAGTACGCGCGCCAGAGTGGCGTTGTCCAGCGCCACGTTCCACAGTTGCAGGACGGTCAGGTTCCCCAGCTCCCCGAGGAATTTCTCGTCGGTTTTCATCGGCTTATCCGCGCTGACAAAAAACTTGCTGAGGTTCAAGGATTCGAAGAGATTCCCTTTCAGTACGAAACGTGAGTGATTCTCGGCAAATTTCAATGTCAGATTGGACCCCACGGATATATTGAGCCGGAGCAGAGCCGCCCCGTAACCGACCGAGGGTGGGGGACATCTCTCTATTTCTACTACGGGGAAAGTCTTCGTCGTATTGAACGTGGGTAGCGGTCCACTTTCCAATGTGTAATTATTTGTACAGACGAGTTTCACGGAGGTCACTTCATCAGACTTAATTGTCAACACTGATTTTCCTGGAAAGTAAACAATTTTAAAATATTATAAAATATAATGTAATATAGCGATGCCCTATGTTTTATACCAATTTTTTTTAATTTATTAAAAAAATATAAAATATAACTAGCTGACCCCGCAAACGTTGTTTTGCCATATCAATTATTTCTAGTATCAATAAAGTTAATATACGTAGCGGAATAGAGAAAGGCCTGAGCAAGCGAGATGTCACCATCAGTAACACTGCGTGGTAGAAAGAGAAGCGTGATTTGAATTAATAATTACTGGCCAATTTCACTGCTGTCAGCCTTGTCTAAGGTCTTGGAGAGGTTGGTACATGATGCGATTTATCCTTCATTGCATAGTATGCTGATTCCCGAGCAACATGGATTTGTTCGAAATCGCTCCACAGTAAGTAATCTAGTCTTGTACTCATATTTTTAACCCCCGACCAAAAAGAGGGGTGTTATAAGTTTGACGTGTCTGTCTGTCTGTCTGTCTGTGGCATCGTAGCATCCAAACAGGTGGACCGATTTTGATCTAGTTTTTTTTGTTTGAAAGCTGACATGACGGAGAGTGTTCTTAGCTATAGTTCATCATCATCAGCCTGCTCATTGCTGAAATATCACGGAATATCTGGTTCTTGATAGGACGATTAGCATCTTGCAGTCGTTTGATGGGTTTTATATTTTGCATCCTGGTTCGTGACACTTAAGAATATATAACTACACATTATTGGAAAGTTGACCTGGTGGTGCAGCATCACCTGGTGCAGCATCACCTGGTCCCCCGACACACCTTGACAACAATTATGGACTAAAATATTACTTCACTCTTAGGAATGACTTAAACTTAAGGCGCTTAATTATGTGAAAATACAATTTTGCCCGCCGAGTTTTCCTTTATAGTTCATTCAAATGTAAAGAGACAACTCAATAAAAAATACGTAATGATAGCTAATTTATTGACCTTCATTTTCACCGGACAGAATCTAATTTAGAAGTATAGTTTACGAGAAAAAAAATAAATACGAACGCAATAATTTTCTAAAAATATTGTTTCAACTCCGTTGTTTCAAAAAATATTGTATTTTAATAATAATAAGTTCTATATCTGTGAGTTGTGACAAATAATATCAAAAATGCTCTAGTACTTCGTGAGATAAACCCTTTCTAGTTTCTAATAATTTTCCCGGGTTTTTCCACATTTTCTTCTGATTCTTCGGTCATAGAGTCTGGCTAACGAAAGATGAGACTGGAAAAAGGCGGCAAATTCAAAAAATCGACGTATAAAAACCCTATCTATAGCCAGAATTATAGTTTTGATCTATGAACTACGAATAATAAAGTTCCTTAGTTTTTATTATTCGTAATTCGTAGATCAAAACTATAATTCTGGCTATAGACAGGGTTATTATACGTCGATTTTTTGAATTTGCCGCCTTTTTCCAGTCTCATCTTTCGTTAGCCAGACTCTATATATTTTAGTCTTAGCGTAAGTAATAATAAATAGCCTTCCTCGATAAATAAGCTATTTAACACTGATTTTTTTTTTAAATCGAACCAGAAAGTACTTCCTGAGATAAGCGTGTTCGAGCAAACAAACAAACTCTTCAGGTTTTAAATAATATTAGTAGATATACATTTTTTTTTAAATCGATTGACAAACTCGAGTCTCGATCTAAAAGACTATGAAACGTATCATGGGACGATACCGTGGGAGAGCCATGCTTCGGCAAGAATGGGCCGGCTCGACCGGAGAAATACCACGGGCTCACAGAAAACCGGCGTGAAACAGCGCTTGCGCTGTGTTTCGCCGAGTGGTGAGTTGACCGGAGGTTCGCGTAGTGTATAATTATTTTCTTTGCCGGAGGCCCAATCTCCTACCCTTTTCCCTTCCCTACCCTCCTTTATTTCTTTCCCTACCCTCCCCTATTCCCTTCCCTATCCTCCCCTACCCTATTACGCTATTCCCTCGTAAAAGGCCGGCAACGCACCTGCAGCTCTTCTGATGCTGCGAGTGTCCATGGGCGACGGAAGTTGCTTTTCATCAGGTGACCCGTTTGCTCGTTTGCCTCCTTTTTTAAATTGGGATAATGCCTTATACACCAAAAGAAAAATTTTGAAAATCGGTTCACAAACGGCGGAGTAATCGTTGAGTATAAAAAACTAACATAACACCTCCTCCATTTTGAAAGTCGGTTAAAATTATAGCCTATGTGTTATTCTGATATATAAGCTATATTATTGTAAAGTTTCATTAAAATCCGTTCAGTAGTTTTTGCGTGAAAGAGTAACAAACATCCATACATCCATACATCCAAACTTTCGCCTTTATAATATTAGTAGGAGTAGGATAGTAGGATGTGTTATTCTGATATATAAGCTATATTATTGTAAAGTTTCATTAAAATCCGTTCAGTAGTTTTTGCGTGAAAGAGTAACAAACATCCATACATCCATACATCCAAACTTTCGCCTTTATAATATTAGTAGGATTAGTCATTACGTATATTTTTTTTGAGTTCTCTAGTTACATTTTAATGTGCTTCACATTTTAACCATAGGGATTTTAAAACAGCAATTTGAATAAATAACATTTTGAAGAAAAAAAATTTTTACCCAATTAATAATAAATTATTATTCCAAAAAAATGTAAAAAATATAATAATAATAAAAAAAATTCTAAGCGTAGCGAACCTGAGACGCCGATATATTGAGTTTAGAACAATCGTGCTAATAACCATTGCGCTACCATGACTCGCAATGATTTGGTGAAAAAGGCAAACTATCTATAATAGTTTTTCTCTTTACAATATACTGATATCGGTATCTTACTGATATCGGCACTAGATGTCGTTATTGCGGAGTGCCACTCCGGCAATAACGACATCTAGTGGCCATATCGAACAATCAACAAGATTGTTCGTTGGCACTAGATGTCGGTATTGCGAATGGCGCGGGGGTGAGGTATGGAAGTGGGGTGTGGAAACACTCGTTTGCCCAAGGTCATTCGCGTATTTAAGCCCCTTAAAGTCAGGAAGTGTTATTTCATTACTTTTTAAAGTTTTTTGGCGGGGGGTTTTTAAATTTATTAATTTAATTTTATTTATTTGAATGCATGGATAACAAACTACAGGTTGACTCAATTTATACCGACTTCTGTAAGGCCTTTGACAAGGTTGATCATATGATGCTTTTGAAAAAGTTAGAATATAATGGTATCCGTGGTAATTTACTTCGCTGGTTTGTGTCCTAACTCCTATGTTACAAACAGGACCCAAAAGGTAGTGGTTCAGGGGTTTTCTTCGGATGCGATCACTGTCACATCGGGCGTGCCGCAGGGCTCTATATTAGGACCTTTGCTTTTTGTCTTATTCGTTAACGACATAAAAAAATGTTTTTTAAACAGTATTTTCCTCCTTTATGCTGACGACTTAAAAATATTTAGAATAATAAGATCGCTAGAAGATAGTGTAAAATTGCAAGAGGATCTGGATAGATTATCTGAATATTGCATAGCTAACAAGCTACAAGCTCAGCTTAAGTCTGGCTAGGTGTAAATCAATCTCATTTACAAAAAAAAAGTAATGTTATAAATTTCTCATACTTTCTTTGTGGTTCCGCTTTAGAAAAAGTCTCGTTGATTAGAGATCTTGGTATTAATTTTGACTGTAAACTACACTTCGATACTCATGTAGCCCATATCACTGCCAAGGCTTTTAAACTTTCTGGTTTCGTGAGACGCACTTGCACTTTGTTCAAGAAACCCGCTACTTTGTTGTATACGATGTTATATAAGACGCTCATCCGATCGCAACTAGAATACGCCACATGCATTTGGAGTCCAATCTATGAGAAATATAATGATCAAATAGAATCAGTGCAACGTAAATATTTAAAATATTTAAATTATAAAATAGAGCGAAAGCGATTACCGTACAATACACTTTTGGAAAAAATCTCTCTTCAAACTCTTAAACAGAGAAGAATATACTGTATCTCCCCCCGGGAAGCTACTCGAGCGCACGAAGCGTAACAACAATTCGTTATGAAAATATCAATTGATTTTTCTAGGTCTGGATGTATCACACATAACCTTAGGCTCGCCGGGTTAAAACAAAAAAAATAATCATAATCATAATCATAATTTTATTTGCTAGAATATGGTAACAACAATATAGGGTTTATACTTTATTAAACCACAAAAAAAAACGAAAATTTTTCTAAGTCTTTTTTTTATAGCGCGGAGCGCCCATAAGGATACACCCTGACCAGTAAGTGGTCAAACATAATAATAGATAGTGGTTTATTAAATTAGCCTGCCAGATATCTGCAGGCAGATTACTAAATAAGAGTGTATTATATCCGAACCATAAAGTTAATATACCTATCGGAATAGAGCAACACTCGAGCTGTCAAACGTAACTGAAATTGGTTTTCATCTGTGTGAAAAATATGTGTACGTATACACTTACACAAGCATGATTGGACATGAATTCTATGAGATTAAATTGTCAATGGTAAGCCCGCGGGCTTATGGTTGTCAAAAAAAGAGTGATGCTGTCATGTATCACACGTCTCTTTTTACCACGCAGTGTTACTGATAGTGACATCTCGCTTGCTCAGGCCTTTGTTTCTCTATTCCGCTAGGCATATTAACTTTATGATCCGAACTCATAAATTATCTACTTACCATCACACCTCAAAAAATGTTCGTTTAGATTTCCTTGCCTTAGGGTACATTGCTCCGGGGTGGCTGCAGGTGGACATCGCAGACTGGACTCCGAGCACAAACACCCCGCTGTCCATACCAACACTATATACCACTTCTCAGCAGACACAAATCTCACTATCATTGTTACTTTCTCACTAATTATAACATTAGAATAAGTTAGTAGGTATAAGCCTAACTACGAATTTTGATTATTATGCTTTGAATGGTATTAATATTCAATAATAAAAATCACTATTGATACAACATTCGTGGGCATGTTTTTGTAAGATATTGTTTGATTATTATCAATGTATTTTATTGGTAAGTTTAACTTTATCACCAGACACTGCGCTGCGATATATCAAATTGCCGGTGGTTATATATATATTGAAAAAAAAGACGTAGGTACTTACCGGTAGTCATTTTTAGTTGTTGCGTAAGTGCCCGATGGCCAAAAATAATAGAGGGCAAAAGACGAATCATCAATCGTAATTTATTGGCATCATCAAAATACCTACATATGTAAACATAAACAATAAACAAGTCGACACTCGACGGTAGGGATGTTCAACAATATTCATCGATGTTGAATAAACATCGATGTTTAACTATAAAACATCGATGTTTTAACATCGATGGATTGACTTCGATATCATCGAAACATCGATGTTAGAATAGTCGTGTTTGGTTTTTCAACTGCGCATGCGCGGCTTTTTTCGCATTTTGGCAACTGACTGTCAACTTCATAATTGTGTCATGTTCATACAATTTAGGATCAGTAGTTTTCGTGTTAAAGAGAAAAGTTTGATACAAAATCTGACCCCCTCTTTCGTCCCCTAAGAGGGGTGGGGGGATTTTTTTTATACACCTGATGCTAAGTTGGAAGAAGACAAATATATTTGCGAAAACCGCATTCAAATCGGATCAGTAGTTTTCGTGCTATAGTGGAACAAGCATACAGACAGACAGACAAAAAACTAACTACATTTTTGGCTTCTATAGCGATGTAGTGACACCCTCCGCTTATTATTTTTTGAATATCTTTAATGTACAGAATCTTAATTTCTACAGTTGAATACCGGAAAATAGTAGTTCATCTTCGTTATAAATTTTATTTATTTTTTAAGGGAAATACTTATATTACGATAACATCTCTTTGTGTAGAAAAAACAAAGTATTTTACTTTTCAATTACTACAACAAAATTACATTAATTAAATTAACAATATAATATAGAAAACCCTAAGTCCAATTCTAACTAACTTAAATAAGGCTCGTTCCATATATTATGTTTTAAATAAAGATCTAAGTTCCAATGTTTGTTTCGGTAAATTGGCACTTAGGACATTTAAAGTTTTAGACACACAAAGACTAGTGACGTGATATTACATAAATAAATAACCAAAAACAACAAAGTTGCCAAATTTTTGGGTCAAAATATTAAAATACCAAGTAAAAATAATGAAAGCAATAAAACATTATTCATACTATTCTATTTAAAATAGCTTCATAACGCCATTTTCTTCCCGAACCGGTAACAACAACAGATGCTATGTCCACCATTTTCATAACATTGGCGGCACGCTGGCAGGGACTTAAACCCTTTTTTATTTATTTATTTATTTAAGGTTGCCAACAGAAATGCATTTTAAAATTACAGTTAATGGTATACAGGCATTTTCAATTATTCTGATGCACACACCTTTATAGGCAACACAGCACTCATTAGAGTCATTAGTATAGTTTTAAAACAATGTGCTATGCGTCCCGCTCCTCCGCCTTTCTTAAAAGATGTAAATACCAAGCAAAAAACTACGCTAATCACTTAATGCTTATTTAAGGTTATTGGCGATGGCACATAGAATACATTTCTGCAAAAAAATACGTTTCGAAAATTTTGGCACTTACACCCTTTTTTATTTCCGGTATTCAGTTTTATTATAATATATAATATGTATCTAGATTAGTGTCCCTAAAAAACTGGGAATGCTATTTTTTTATTATTTTTGTTATTTCTAGTACATTTATCTAATAATTGAAACTTTTATAGATATTATAATAGACAGCTTTAATTAAATTTTGTTTCCAAAAACATCGATGTTTTAAAAATATCGATGTCTTTCGATCGCTATTTATCGTATATCGATACTTTTGATTCGATGTTAGCATCGATGTCAACATCGATGTTTTCCTAATATCGATCATCCCTAGTCGACGGAATCACAGAAAAATTATTATTGTGATGTTAGTCGTGTTCGTTTCGTTTTTCAATGCACATTGCGCATGCGCAAACTGCAAAGTTAAAAATTAGTGTCAGTGTGAGTGTCATGCAAGTGTCATGTTCTAAAATCTGACAGATATTGTATGAACATGACACAATTATGAAGTTGACAGTCAGTTGCCAAACTGCAAAAAAAGCCGCGTATGCGTAGTTGAAAAATTAAACGAACAACAGGACCGGAGTTTTGCCGGGAATGTGAAAGAGTGATGTTGTGATTTTGTATTATTTTCCTAAAATTGTGTTAAGTTGGGTTTTTAATGTGTAATATTGGTAGAATATTAACCATTAGATATTCGTTATCGTGCACAAGTGTAGGAAAGTGATGCATTATCCAGAAACGTGCGATTTTGTGTTCCCTCCAAAACTCCATTGAAAGTTTCAGTAAAGCGTCTACCACTTTACTGAAACGACCGACTTGACTTATGACTCCTTGACTGTATTGACTTTTACTTAGACTTTGACTAGACTAAATGACCTGACGATATTACATGAAAACGTTGCTGAAAATTATTATAGGAGGAATACGGTTTTCCCGCCATATTCCATACCTTTTTACCTTGTCTGTGGCACAACATACACATACTTTGTGTCAAGTTGCCAAAAACGAAGAGAAAGAAAGAACAACAGGACCATTGAGGTATAATTATTACAGGACTATTTGCACAGATAGGATATTATATAATATAATAATATTATGTCGGCTGTACACTCTCGCCGAGACACAGCGAGGCGGCCCATAAAGTTAATAATTATATACCTACCTAGCGGAATAGAGCAACAAACTCGAGCTGTCAAACGTAACCGAAATTGGTTCTCATGTGTGTGAAACATAGACTTATATATTACTCTGGTGTGAAAAATATGTGTACGTATACACTTACACAAGCATGATTGTTACTGATAGTGACATCTCGCTTGCTCAGGCCTTTGATTCTCTATTCCGGTAGGTAGGTATTACCTATATAATGTAATGAAAGGTAAGTAGGTACCTATTCAATGTACAAATAATACTTTGCAGAGTCATATGATTATGATTATGATTATATATTGTATTATATTACTTACTTACTTTTCAGCGTACTTAGGTAACCAAAAAAAAGATAAATTTGTATCGCAATCAGTTTTTAAACAATTGAATACAGCAACATACTTTTTAGGGTGTTTCTTTTATTTTCTATTTTAAGGTGACGCCTTGATAATTTGGCTGTAGCGATGTCCATTTTTCTCAGCAATGACTAAAGCTAAGAAATTAAAGTTCACCGTCAGTATTCATCATGTCTGTGTCTTTGAATTGCCCATAGCATAACACGGTTGGTCAACTTTTATAACACAGAATAATCAATCCAAAAGACCTCTGTAAAAAAAGTGATTCCTAAACGCACCGGCAAAATTAGAGGAACATAACAAAATTTTAATTTTTTTGAAAATTATTCGCTGTTTTTTTATATATTTCCATATTAAATCAATAATTCATGATTAAAAAATAAAACTTATATAAATTTAGGGCATGAAATCGTGTAAAAAGAAAAAAAATCAGCAAAAATCAAAAATTAAGAAAATCTTTGAAATTTCAGTAGTAATTTTTTAAGTTAAATTCTCCATTTTTACTTAAGAAATGCCATGTTAAAAGCGTTTAATGCCTTCTATGGATCTCAAGAGGGCCTGGATACGCCATTCCATGCTTGCATTTTTATTGTCAATCATTTCCTGTGGGATATTCTCCTACACCTCCAGTAGCGCCAGCTCGAGCTCCTGAACAGATTTTGGAGCTGAAGGTTTAACTCGTACCGTTCACCCATTGATGTGCCACACGTCCTCAATCGGATCCATATCCGTAGACCGTGCTGGCCTCTCCACCTAGGTTACGCCAGCATAATTTAGGTAATAATGCCCAATTTTTTTACTCTATGGACGCGCATAAAATTGAAGCTACTGCCTAAAATTGTGTAAAAGGCACAACATGCAGTTCTAGGATATCTGTGCTTTAGCCGTGTACTATCAAAGTACCATCATTTATAACAATCATCAGCTCCGTGCGGGCTCCAAGTCATATGCCACCCCAAACCATTTCGAAGCCTGCATGATAGGCCACTGTTTCCGTTAAGTTTGATGGTCTATAGCGTTCCTTACGATTTATCCACATTCTTTATCGCCTGTCAACAAAATTTACACAGAATTTGCTCCCATCACTACAGCACACGATTTCACTCACTTGTCAAATTTTGATGTTCACGCGCAAATCTTAGCCTGGCTCTTTAGTGTCCTGTCTCAAGTTTTGGTGCCCTTGCTGGCACCTTTGAGTTTAATTTAACTTCTTTGAGTCTTCTTCTTACTGTACAATCGCTCACACGTACATCTCGGATCTGTTCCGACAGGTTTCGTGTATGCAATGCAGTTTGAGGTCGATTTCTTAAGGCTTGTACCCTAACAAAACGGTCATCCTGAACCAATGTCACCCGATATCTGCCTTGTTCTCGTCTCCAGACGTAAGATCCCGTCTCTCTGTAGCGTTGAAAGTTACGATGGACCACGGAAGCTGACCCACCTAAGGCCTGACTGACCGAACGGTAGGTGTGACCTTTCTCTATCGTGGTTACAGCTCTAGCTGTTGTAGATGCTGGGAAATCACTAATTTTATATCTAAGCAATGTGTTCTTCCAAAAACCAAACAATCAAATGAGCTGGCATACCTTGAACCCCGCTAAAAACGCCATTCTTATCAGAAACACTTACAACGTCAATCATCGAAAAACATTTATTATGGCATTTACATTTACATACAATTGCAATAAAAATCTCTCAAATTGCCAGTTTTGTTCAATATTTTATTTCTTAAATGAGCTTAGAAACTATAAAAAAGGATTTCAGACAGCCCGACCCACTTGAGTTCAAGTTGTGCCCCTTTTTAACTATGTTTCGCTAATTTTGCCAGTGTGTGTATTTTGCCAACAGAGGAGAGTGATATAAGCTTCCAAAATTTGTACATAAATTGGTTCTAGTATACACTTTAATTTGCCCATAGCTTATATGAAATGTATTTATGGTTTTTAAATTACGCGACAAAAACCATTTTGTCGCTACGCCCTTTCCATTTTTTTGCTGTTCTATTGCTTGTTTTCTATGAGAGGCCGGGCCAGCCTCGCATAGAAAACAAGCAATGTAAAACACATCCAACACGGTTTTTTACTTTAACATGGCGTCACCTTAATAAAAACAGTTAAAATTATGTCCGTCGCTGCTCGCTCGCGCAGCCCCACTGAATTATACCCTGCGCAAGGGCAGTCGCGCGTAGGTATGTTTTCGATACCTACGCGCGGATTGAGACAGGCCTGGTAATAGGGTCCCGTTTTTACCCTTTGGGTACGGAACCCTAAAAATGAGTGATGATCACAAACTATAATATAGAATGCTAACGCATGTGATGATCTATTTGAACAACGTATTGTTAAAAAGCGTATTAATTAAAAATAATCGGCCAAGTGCGAGTCGGACTCGCGCACGAAGGGTTCCGTACCACAATAGAGCAAATTAAATAGACTGAAAATTATGTTTTTTGTTGGGAGCCCCCCTTAATTTGCTATTTTGTTTTAATATTATTATTAAATATTAAAGTACACATATTATAACTAAGGACTTTGAGAAAATTTTAAGTACTTACCTTTTGCCATTATTTATATAGAGCAAAAAAGGTCCAAAAAATGACGTTTGTTGTATGGGAGCCCCCCTTAAATATTAATTTTATTTTGTTTTTAGTATTTGTTGTTATAGCGGCAACAGATATACATAATCTGTGAAAATTTCAACTCTCTAGCTATTACCGTTCTTGAGATACAGCCTGGAGACAGACAGCCGGACAGACATCGAAGTCTTAGTAATAGGGTCCCGTTTTTACCCTTTGGGTACGGAACCCTAAAAATAAGAAATTTAAGAAACCGGTCAAGCGTGAATCTTCTTATCTACAAATTTTAGATAAAATTTTTAATGTAAGTACCTATCTACCAGTGAGGGAGAAGAGGGGGGGGACCCCCCCTCTTCTCCCAACTTAAAATAAAATATATAATAAAATAATAAAATATTGTTACCTATGTATAAATTATAATGCACACCGTAAAGCTTGATATATTATTAATTAAATCAACAAAACTTGCTTGACGACGGAACCCTAACCAGCAGATTTTTGTATAATATTGATAGTAATATTAATTATAATATAATTTAAGAGTAATATTGTCCAAAAAATAGAACAATCCATATTTTAGGACGACTCGACTCTCGAGAGTGTCCTCTCGTCGTTTTTAGGGTTATTCATTAGGGATGAGTATCGAGTAGGGAGTAGGGAGAAAAGGGAGCTGGATTCGCAAAATCAACACAAAAGATACAAAATAATTATATTTATTGGCAATCTCGTTTTAAGAATTTTTACACCCCTAAAAGTAGGACCTACACTATAAATTACGACAACATATTTTACAGACCCTAGTACCTATTATGTACATTGTACAACGTACCTAGTAGGTATTATAAATAAATAAAAGAGTATACCTACCTAATTACTTCTAAAATATGTGTTAGTATATTGTATAGGTTCCACTCTGTATAACATCTCTCAATGATTTTACTCATTAGTCACTCAAAATTCTGTCATCTTTCCTAGTGTGTGTAATGTTTCATTTGTTATATAATCGGCCTGACTGACTCGCGCACGAAGGGTTCCGTACCACAATAGAGCAAAAACAGACTGAAAATTGTGTTTTTTTGCATGGGAGCCCCCTGCCCCCCATAATTATTTTATTTAAGTAAGTATTTACATTTTACTATAAATTATTAAAGTGCAAATAAAATTGAGTATTTCAAGTGCCTATCAAGAACGTTGAAATAATATAAGGAGCTATTATTTTCAACGTCCTTGGTGCCTATTGTTTGCCGTTATTCATATCGATAATAAAATAGCAAAAAAATCAAGTTTGTTGTATGGGAGCCCCCCTTAAATATTTAATTTATTTTGTTTTTAGTATTTGTTATTATAGCGGCAACAGATATACACAATATGTGAAAATTTCAAAAGTCTAGCTATAGCGGTTCTTGAGTTACAGTCTGAAGACATACAGACAGACAGACAGACAGGCAGACGGACAGACATCGAAGTCTTAGTAATAGGGTCCCGTTTTTACCCTTTGGGTACGGAACCGGAAAAAATGTACAATATTAACAATAAAAGCATAATTTCATAATAATATTAGCTCGATGCACTCCTTCATCACCATATAAACTGTAACTGTGCAAAATTTCATTCACCTACGTTTCCCCATTTTTCGTCAAAAGGGATACAAAGTTTTTCGCTCGCGTATGTATAATATTTATACTTAGATAATGCCTAGTAGCGATTTTATTACTAATTATTAATTACTATGTAACGCACTCACAATAATTATTATTATATCGGCTCGTGGAATACATAAGCCTGAATGGAGACAACCTTTTGAGTTTCGACGACTGTAGACTGACTGTAGAGTCACACGACAATAAAGTTGTTAATATACCTAGCGGAATAGAGAAAGTACAAAGGCCTGAGCAAGCGAGATGTCATTATCAGTAATTAGTAATTACACTGCGTGGTAAAAAGAGACGTGTGATACATGACAGCAGCACTCCTTTTTAGGGTTCCGTACCCAAAGGGTAAAAACGGGACCCTATTACTAAGACTTCGATGTCTGTCCGTCTGTCTGTCTGTCTGTCTGTCTGTATGTCTGAGGCTGCAACTCAAGAACCGATATAGCTAGAGGTCTGAAATTTTCACAGATTGTGTATTTCCAGTGCCGCTATAACAACAAATACTAAAATAAAAATAAAATTAATATTCAAGGGGGGCTCCCATACAAAAAACGTGATTTTTTTTCGCCTTTTTTTGCTCGTTATCAATAATGATAAGAGGTAAGCACTTGAAACTTTCACGAAGACCTTAAGTATAATTGTACTTTAATAATTAATAATAATATTAATTAAATTAAATAAAAAATTAAGGGGGCTCCCATACAAAAAACACAATTTTTGGCCTATTTTTGCTCTATAACGGTACGGAACCCTTCGGGCGCGAATCCGACTCGCACTTGGCCGATTTTTTTGACGTCCAGTCGGCACTTATCGGCACGTTGACAATTTAATCTCTAAGAAAGATGCTTGTGTAAGTGTATACGTACACATATTTTACACACAGATGTAAACCAATTTCGGTTTCGATTGACAGCTCGAGATTGTTGCTCTATTCCGCTAGGTATATTAACTTTATGCACACGAGTCACGACTGATGTCGGCTGTCGGCTATAAATGTCGGGCCGATGTGGCTCACCTCAGGTGGTATGACATGTCGATATAATAATAATAATAATAATAATAATAGCTCCCACACCGGTTTCGGTGACGGTGGCCGGTCGATATGTGCGGTGTACCACATCGGTCCGATATAGGTATAGGGCTTCACGCGAGGGCGAGATTTTCTAACGAGACAAGACGTTTTGGAAAATATTATCGGCAATACCGAGACCACATCACCACATACAGGGCAACGTTTTGCGTCTCGTTAATTTTTTTAATGAAGTTTTTATTTGAAAAATCAGAAATGGTCTACTTAGAAAACAATATATTTTACAAAATATAAAATCTGGTAACCATCCAAACTGCATTTTATCATATTATAATTAATATGCTAGTCATAAAATTTTCCTAATTCTCTTTATTATGTTATAGAAATAAATCATTATTTACAACTAACCGAGACGAGACGAGACAACACGAGACCGAAACTTGAACGAGACTCAATTTTTTGAGGATTGACGAGACCGAGACGAGATTTTTGTTACTCTCGCTTACTCTCGTCTCGTGTGAAGCCTTATATAGGTAATATTATACAGGGTGTGCCAAAACTAGCGCCATCAAATTGAAAAACAATCACTCATTCACCGCTGCTGCTAGTGTTAGCTGCTCATTGGAGATCATCTACATATTATGGAGATAACAGATAACTAGGGACACGTACAATGTATTATCATTTATCACTAATTAGTTTCGTTACCTACCTCTGTATATTTTGTAAACGTAATGGAGCATGTTATACATAATATTATACATTTTTGATCGCCTAAAATTACAGTACTTGTCATTCTACAGAATTAGTGGTTCCCAAAATAGTAGATTTGATCTGTCACATGTCACAATAATATAGACATTTTATCACTTCAATAAAAAGTATCGGCGGCGCGGCGGTCGGCCGAGTGCCAGACGAGAGTTTCCGTAACATTTATAATAATTATTGATGTCGAGCAAAAATAGGCAAAAATGAATACGTCTTTTATGTGTACGCGATTCCGCGTTTTTATAATGAATTAATGACCATACGGCATACACGGTCATTACTTTTTTAATGGGCCAAAACGCAAGTATCCAGCTGACGTCTTCCGCCGCGCCCGCGCCATCTGGCAACACTGGAAGTTGGCCACACTTCTATCTATCCATACTAATATTATAAATGCGAAAGTGTGTCTGTCTGTTACCTCTTCACGCCCAAACCACTGAACCGATTTTGCTGAAAGGCATGGAGATACTTTAAGTCCCGGGAAAGGGCATCTAAGGATACTTTTTGTCCCAGGAAAATGTACGGTTCCCGCGCGATAAACGAGTTTTGGCGCAACGGAGTTGCGGGCGTCATCACTCATCTAGTTCTTCTACAGGTAAACGAGTAACGAGTAACGTGTAACGAGTAATAGGTAACTTATTAATTATATTATATAATTTACATCAAATTCAGTCCACTTTGCAGTTTATTTCAAGTAATTAACACAAACATTATGGAACATTTATTTTATTTCATTATTAAGTATTGAATAACTCAACGTACAGGCTACGACATAATTATTATGTTATTAATATGAGGAATATCCAACAGGATAAAGATAATAATATTATAATATTTTTCTTGGAATTCGTAAAACAACGAGTGTTTTGAACTTGCAATACAAGCAGGAAAAACATCACATTCTCTCTCGCGTTAAGTTAGATAACCGATGTACACTTAGGGTGAAGCCAAACGAGCGTAATTTGTGAGTTACGAGTCGCAGAATTTCACTTCGGCAGAATTCTGCTGCATTCAGTTTCATACACAAGTCCTGTTTGATTCACACGAGCGTAATTTTGTGAGTCATGATTTGTATGAAAAGATATTTACGCGGCAGAAATTCTGCGACTCATAACTCACAAATTACGCTTGTTTGGCTTTACCCTTACTGTATTTATATTTTGATTTTTTCCGAAATATCTAGTTGTCACAAATCTATACTAGTATAGGAAGCAAGATACAGTTTACATACCGTTATACTTATCATTATTTATCTAACAATTATTATTATTGTAAAGAGGAAAAGTTAGCATCGAATAGGCTCCGAAACTACTAAGCCGACTTTGATGAAAGGCGTATAGGTAGGTAGAGTAGACTTGGATACTTAAGACATTATAATAATAACATCGAAGGCGAAGATTGAAGGACGTACGTACGTCGTAGGATTACATTCGTGGTCTTGTTATTTTTAAAACTAAATCTACTTATCAATCACCGACTCTGTTGTTAGTTTACAATCGATAACTTAGAAATTATCAGTTTCCTCCTTCCTGGACTTCTACGAACATTTCGAGACTAAAATTAGCCAAATGGGTTCAGCCGTTTTCGAGTTTTGCGAGACTAACAAAAATTTTAATTAATTTTTAATTATATTCATTTACTTATATAGATTTTAGAGAGACGGTTTAAGATATACGCCCATAGCCCACAGATGTATATTAAAATAGATTTTCGAAAATAATTATATTATTTTAGAGTGTTTTAGAATATTACAAAATATAGGTCTACCAGAATCTCATGGCAAATTTGGATGGGAGACTTTCAAAAAATATCCTTGATCATTGTTTTTTTTGACATTTGCATATTATTGTATTCACACACAGAATCAGCTGCTATACTTAAGAATGCTCCAACCGGAGAATTAGCAGGTCGGATGTCTGTCAGTACGAATATCGACGTTAATGACATTAAAATAAGATTCATATTAGCGCACCTTGTACAGTGGCGGTTACGACGCTCGCCGCGTTCTTGATATGGCGAAAATGTGTGAAAAAATTTGAGAAATTTTCTTATTTTTCTTATAACTGGAAAATTTGTTTATTTTTTTAAAAAATTTTTGCGGACTTTATAGAGGACTAAATAAGCAACAATTTTTTTGTATATTTATTTTCCTCAGTTCAGTGTATTTAGATATTAAGGTACCTAATCAGACCCCATTTTTTCATATTTTGCGATTATTGTGATGGTTAAAACGTAATATTTTATGTGAAAATTTTGTATGCGGCTATAGAATTTTTATGGTACAGTCGTGGAGATGAATATATTATCTTTCATTTGAAACCAAAATATCCTCGCAGTTTGACTCCTAATTCTTTAATAGGGTACCGGAAAATCGCTGATATTTGTAATAGCGTCCTTATGGAAAAAAAGTATCAAACGTTTTGCTCCAATTTCCCCAGTATTGGTAGCGTCAATTTTTTTTTTCCATTTTTTGCTATCAGATTCTGGTAGACCTATAATAATTAATAACGCTACGTAGACGAATTAAGTCGAAGGGAACGGAGTCGGGCTCGAGCCGTCTGCCGGCCCGCCTCCGCCGGGGCCGCCGCACGTGTCCTACGCTATATATACATGCGCGCGGGCGGCCGCGTAGCCGGGGCCGGGGCCGGATCTACCGATGGCAGTATGGGCTCGAGCCCGGGCCCCCGCTGAGTCGAGTCCATCATTTTATTGAATTAAACAGATCAGCCGGTTTGCGGCCCTACGAATCGTCCGATTGGTCGAATCCGTTCAACTTATTCAGTTTAAACTTTAAGTCTCCGTTTTGATGTCGGTACACGGTATTTCGAACTGATAGTCAAAATGTTCCAGCTCCGATCGGTACGGGCCCGAGGCCCCCTAACCTCTCGGGCCGACCCCGCGGAACTCTATATTTCTATCGAGGCGGGAGACTATCATAGGCGACATCGCCCGAGCTAAGCTATATATACAAGTAGGTACACTTCGTCGGCTTACGACGACTGGACGTTTAACACTCGGCACGAACAGTCTCTCGAGGCGCGTGGGACGGGCGGCGGCGCGGCGCTCTCGGTGGTGCGGGCGTGCCGGGCAGCGCACGGCGCTCACGGCAGGCGGGTGTCGGGGCGCAGGTCGTTGTCGACGGCGTCCAGCTCCAGGCGGTGCCGCAGCCACGCCAGCATCGCCTCCTGCAACACGACGCCCCATCAATTAAACGCTAGGCCTCCGCGCATCCGGCGTTTTTACGAGCGATCTCCTACCGAAGCGAAACACCACCACCGAAGCGGTCGGGGGGGGGAGGGGGGCGGAGCTTGGGGCTAAACCGGAGTTAGTCGAGTTATTTTAGGCGGTTCCGTGCTGTTAAATAGGACTCGGCGACTACGCTATTTCAGATCGTATCGAAAGGTGGGGTATAGATACTTCGTTACCTGCTATCGAAGTCGACGTCGGTCCCGCTCGCGGGGTCGACGGATGCGCCTCACCGGGGAATCCCGGACGGTCGCGGCGGCCGGTGTCTGGCGGGTTAGGGCGGGGCGTACCGGGTGCGGTCAGTCGCGCGGCGCGGGCGGGTCGCGGTGGTTGTCGCTGTAGTCGTCGTAGTCGCGCGGCGGGTCGAGGTCGTCGCGCGCGTCGTACTCGCCTTCGTCCTCACCCTCTTCCTCCTCCCCCACGCCGCCCGCCTCGCGCTCCTCCGAGCCCGCCGGCCGCTCCTCGCGCGCCGCCTCCTGCCACACCGACATCTACTCCCCGCTACTACCACGGACGGCCACCCCCCGCCGACTCCCGCCGCCCGCACAAGGACCGCGGGAGAACGCGGGAAGCGCGAACGTCACGCCGAATATAATACATTAGTAAAAGGTGCAGGGACAACGATTGTTAGCCCGAATAAAATAAAAGCCCGTGCAATACAAATTAAATAGCACCACAACATTTTAGTTAGAGGTTAGTTGATTTAGACGTGTTAGTTTATGGAGCCCTCTAGCGGCGGGCGAGCGGCCGGTCGGAGTAAGGGGGCCCGTGGGAGGAAGCCCCCGGGCCGCTCACCCGCCGGGGCGAGGGTCGGCCCGATAGCCGAGGAGGGAGCTACGAAAGGACGGCGCAAACCTTGGTGGGTCGCCAGCCGCAGCCGGGCAGAGGCAGGCCGTCGGGCCCCAGCGGGCAGGGCGCGTCGAGGCCGGGCACGCCCTGCTCGCCACGGTCGCCCTTGTCACCCTTGCGTCCGCGCTTGCCGCTCGGCCCCTGCGCACACCACACGGTTAGGGCACCCCGCCACGCTCGCGCGTGCGAGGGGAGGGGGGTGCGGGTGTGTCGTCGATGTGTCGTGTCATGCTCGGGTTGCCCCGGTGAGTCGGTTACGAGCGCATGCGGAGGAGGAGGAGGTCGCTTACCGGTTCGCCCTTGTAGCCCTTGTCGCCTTTCGGTCCCTACCGAGCAAAAACTTACGTCAGTATTTAGTACGACACGGGGGGGTTCAAGTCGGGAAGCTGCGCTCACTGACCTCCTGTCCCGGGATCCCGTCCGTGCCCTGAAACAGAACGCGAGGGCGGTTACGGCGGGGTCGAGGGATGGGGGGCGGGGGAGGGGGGGGTGGAGGCGGTGAGGGAGGGTACTCACTGGCAGGCCGGGGTCCCCGCGCTCGCCCTTGCCGCCCGGCTCGCCTTGCGCGCCCTGCACACACAACGCACACGTTGTTACGGCCTCACTCGTCGCCCCGAAAGGCGCGAGAGAGGGGTAGCAAAGTAATATAGCACGAGTGAAGCGAATATTAGTATCGTATAGGACGCGATAGAAGCTCCGCTCGTAGACACTCGTGTTTGGAGCGTTATACCTTCGATAGAACGTGGCCACGAGCGGGTTTAGTGAGAGTCTATCGGAATGAAGGACTCCGGGAGAACAAAAATTCGATATAATAAAAGTGGAGCGGATTCCGCTATTTGAAAAATAATAATATAAATATTAATTACGTAGGTATAACTCTGTTATCACAGAATATAAATACGATCCACATAAAAAATAGGTGTTTATATTCGACAAAAAGGAAACTCACCTTCATGCCGTCGAGTCCGGGCGGGCCCTGCAGCAAGGGACATTTATCAGATTTATCGACTGACGTTCGAGCGCTCGTCGACGGCCGAGCGAGCGAAAACGGAAAGGAGAGTGCTCGCTCGCCCGGTGATGATCGTGCACGCATGCGGAGGGCCCCGCATGCAGTAGAGCGTAGAGCTGCGACCGGGTGGGGGGAGGGAGGCGAAAGGAAAGATGAGAGTGCACGGCATGCAATATTTTATTTTCATTTTAAAATATTTTGTGAACAACAATATCATTTTATGCTCTCGCGAGTATGGTACAAATGACAACTTTCGATTAAAAAACTAAGCCTTAAAAGTACGAAGTTAAATACATTATTTGTAGTCGAGCGGCCGGAGGCGGGGCCGTCGCGCGCCGCGTGCTGCGGGCGCGCGGCCGCCCCGCCTCCGGAACTCGACCGCTTAAACTAGGGTCGATACACTTTTGTACATTCGATATTCAGAGTAGGGACCCTCGAGGATACCGTCCCGACTGTGACTCGAGACGGTACACGCCGAGAGGGCCGGGGAGGACGCCCGGGACGGCGTCGGCGGCGGCGGTGCGGACGGAGCACTCGGGACAACGACACTATGTACAGCGAGCGGGGACCGCCGCCCCGCCCCGCCCCGCCTCCGCCCGGGGGCGGACGAGGGGGGTGCGGGGGCGGCTCCCGACCGAAACCTTAACTAAAGAATAACTCTCTTAACCTAGGAACGGGGGCGACGATAGCGAACGATGAGATACGATTAGACGATAAGTATACAATTTCAAGTCACGAAAAGCGAAAGACTTCTACATATTACAGAAGAACGATGATAACGAAACGTTTTTACGGGGCCCCCCTCGTGAGGCCGGAGAAGACTAGATGAGGCGTTATAAATTATAATAATATCGCTCTCGCCCGGTACGCCGAGCGAGGAGGCGTCACGAGGGCGGCGCTCCACACGTACGAGTATTAATATACTTTAAAAATAGACACTCTGTATCGATAATAATATTATATTTTACACTTGTACTTATATCTAGATTTATGCTACAGCCTCGTGCTCGCCCCCGACGCGGGGCGGGGCGGGGGCGGGGAGGGACGCGACCGTTGGGTGACCCCCGCCGGGGACTCACGAGTTGCGAGGAGACGCTTTTCCGAGCTTTCCTCCTTTCCTTCTGAAGCTCGCAAAAGCGGTCGGAGCTCCCGGCAGAGACCAAACAGGGGACACCGAGTGTCGCGATCCCGACTCGAGTCGGAACCGGGTACTTCGTATCGACGGCAGAAAACTCTCGAAGGTTCGGAGCCGGCTGACCGAGCCCCGTCGACCTCACTCGACGACCTTAGCCTCTGCCGGTCGTCCACTTTGACAAAATTCAACCGGTACGAGAATATGGACTCCCGCTCGCTCGAGCCGCCGCAGTCCCGTTACAGACTATCGCAGGACAAAACACTCAAAATCAAAATCGTTTTATTTCTGAATAAATTTAAAATAAATGTTTTCAGAAAGTCCTACATGGCGCCTACCACCGGTTCGGGATCTAACCCGGCGAGAAGAACTGGACAGGACTGCCGCAGCTCGGGGGAGCGCGAGCCCTAACAAACTTCACGATCGATCGAATTCGGCGGCGACGGCGCGAGGCCGGCGGACCGTGGCCTCCGGCGACGCGCCGCGGCTCCGGCCGAGCGACGTCGGCTTCGACCGAGCGATCCAAAAATATTTTCTTTACACTACAAATTTGTAACACTTACGTTTAAAATTTGGTAACATCTTAAGTACGTAGCGACTTAGAATATTTACATACAGATTGTACAATTTACAGAGGCGAGTCGCGCGGGGGGCGCGGGCGGCGAGGCGCGGCGCGCGGGGCGCAGGGTCACTACGTGAAGGCGAAGTCCGGCGGCCAGCGGTTCTCCTGCGCCACAACACCGGGTTAGTAGGGGGTTAGCGGCGGGCGGGCTGCGTGTTAGTGCGGCCGGGGAGCCGGCGTGTTAGTGGGTTAGAGGTGTCGGGTGTGTGTCGCGTGTCGGTTGACGTGTCGTGCGGCTTGTCGGGTGGCGTGTCGGGCAGCGGGTTGGGGCGGGGAGCTACTCACCCGGGGGCCGGCGTCGCCCGGGTGTCCCGGTGCGCCCGTCTCGCCCGGCAGTCCCACCGGTCCCTGAGAAAAAATAAATTTTTTGAGGGGGGCGAACCGCCGCGCCGGCCCGAACGCGAGCGTGTCAGCCCCGGTCGGCTGTCGAAGTCGCCGGCGCGCGGCCTAGCCCGACGTCGACGACGACTTGGTGAGCCGCGAGAGGCGGGAGGGTAGGAGGGAGGGGCGGTACTCACCGGCAGTCCCATCGGCCCGGGGTCGCCCTTCTCGCCGCGCTCGCCCTGAAACGGAGACATTCGTCGAAGTTAGAGCTAGGTCAGCAGTGAACATACGGAATATAATATTGTCGTTCCGGTCGAAGGCCACGTACCGCCTTGCCCCGGGCCCCGGGGTCGCCCTTGTCGCCCTTGATGCCCGGCGGCCCCGCCACGCCCGGCGCCCCGGCTGGCCCCGGCGCACCCGGCGGGCCCATCATCTGCAACGCACGGGGACTCGCGTTAGAAGCTCGCACAAAAAATTCCTCCTGGCCCCTCTATCAACATGATATTCGTTATGTCTGAGCCCGAGTATAAACTCTGTATAAAGTCCACTGTGAAAGTAGCAGCGCTGATGCTTTTTTAAAACTTTTGTATTGGCAAATTTATAAGCGCCGAAAATTACAAAAAAACTCTTTATTTTCTTATAAAATAACACAGTATCGGCGCGTCCGCGGTAGAATCTTTCATCGAAGTTCACCTGCGAGCGCTCCGCCAGCACCGAGCGCGGCCACTCGGCCTGAACTCGTGCGACGGGACGTGACGTGACGTTATAGTCAAGTTAAAATTGCCCAGCCTCTACACTGTAAATAAATCTGAGGGAAGTTTAAACGAGACTGAACGATCCAGAAAACGGCCTTTAATACTCGTTTTTATATTATAACTAGCTGTTGTCCGCGACTTCGTCCGCGTTAGCATAGTAGATCACGTCCCAATGTGCATACAGCTCAGCCCGATCGGTTTAAAATAATTGACAAAGTTTCATGCAAAATTTCATCCCCTATTTTACCCCCTTAGGGGTGAAATTTTTAAAAATCTTTTCTTATGAGATTCTTACGTCATAGTAGCTTTATGCATGCAAAGTTTCAGACCGATCGGTTTAAAATTGACAAAGTTTCATACCTTTGTATGAAACTTTGTCAATTTTAAACCCCAATTTTGGCCCTTGGGGGTAGAATTTCCAAAAAACGTTTAAACACGTATCCATTCATTTTTAATCAGTAGCCCAAAAATAAAGTTTCATGTTTCTAACTCAAGAAATAACGGACTTTCATTCAAACTTTTAACCCCAGTTTCACCCCCTTGGGGGTAGAATTTCCAAAAACGCTTAAATACATATCCATTCATTTTTAATCTATAGCTCAAAAATAAAGTTTTATGTTTCTGTCTCAAGAAATGACGGACTTTCATTCAAACTTTCAACCCCAGTTTCACCCCCTTGCGGGTAGAATTTCCAAAAACCCTTAAATATATATTCATTCATTTTTATTCAGTAGCCCAAAAATAAAGTTTCATGTTTCTAACTTAAGAAATTACAGACTTTCATACAAACTTTCAACCCCTTTTTCACTCCCTTCGGGGTAATATTTCCAAAATTCCTTCCTTAGTGGGTGTCTACTTTACAAAACAACCCTACTCACCAAATTTCGTGGCTGTAACTTTAACAGTTTTTGCTCAGCGATGATGAATCAGTCAGTCAGTCAGGACTTGCAATTTTATATATATAGACATAGATATTATGGTCTAAGAATCAAGTTGGGTCGAAATGAATGCATTAATGAAATAGACGCAGACAAATTCGTGGGTTATACATGTATCTATATTCTATACTATAATATGTATCTCTGTCTGTCTGTCTGTCTGTATCGCTTTCACGCCAAAACTACTGAACCGAATGTAATGAAATTTTGTACACAGAAAGTCTTAATATATTTTTAATATATTTATTCATTAAAAAAAAACTTAAAAACTAATACAATTAAACCTCGCCAAACCAAAGTTTATCGGCGAGATACGCTCATTAACATTTTTTATACTATTATCTATTGAATACATTGTGTTTAAAGTAATACTATTGTCTACTGAGACAATATAGAGACTGAGAAAGGACATATGCTACTTTATAACTGGAAAAAGGGGTTGTAAGGGGGTGTTTATACGTAATATTGTTAAAATTAAGATAGATCCAATAATTGATAATAGATGGCGCTGAACGTCACCAAGGTCGCACTAGCAGTAATGTAGCCTACATGGAAACGGTAACCACCCCAAAAAATACTACATATTTATAGAAGATAGATACTCACAATTTCGTGTCCGTAGAGCTCGTAGCCCGTGCCGTCGCCCTGCAAGTTCAACGGGGGGCATAAAGATTAGCAGTTCGACCTAATGTACCCGCCGCTGACGGGGCTCGCCGTACATCGCTCGCGTGACGCGTCGTGCTTCCCGGCCCGCGCGCCGGACCGGAGCCTGCCCCCCTATCGTGTAACTGATGAACATGACCTATACCACTTAGGGTTGTCTGTCAAATCCATACTAATTTAGAAATGCATCTACGCGTCGTGTTGCGATCTGAATTGACCCTTACGGTCACTTGACATCACAATTTTTAAATAGAATTTTAAAAAGTTTTTCTTTAGTACTACTGATACAAGCTAATTTAGTTGCACATTACTCATTAAATCTAAGGTTAGACTAACATTTTTATTGTTCTTTTTTTATATTCATCACAGTGTGTTAATTCGACGTCAACCAATTTTATGTACAATTTAAACGAATACCTAGCCGTGAAAACTTTTAGTTGGTATTTGTATTGTTACTTTTTATTAATACTACCTTTGTACTAGCTGTAAGTTTTCCTTTAAACCGTCGATCGTGGAAAAACGAGACACAATAGCTTATGTTTTGTTATCGCGGTTGCATGCGACCGCTTGGGGCGTGATGAATTAAAATAAAGTTGAAAAGTCAAAATTATGATGCAGTAGGTACACGTTCATCGAAGTAGGTAGCACGAAAACGGGTAGGTAGGCGTCCGCACCGGGGCGCGGTCGGACGTCGCGTGGAGGTCGGAGTCGATAGTTACCTGCCGCCGCCTCAGCTTGCGGTACTTCTGCAGCCGCCACCGGAAATGTAAGAAAAACATGATTAGTCGGTGAAGCGGTCGAACGCCGGGGGGGGGGGGGGTCAGATCGGGTGGTCACTCACCGAGTCTCCCTTGTCGCCCTTCTCGCCCTTGAGGCCGGGGTAGCCGGGCGGGCCGGGCAGGCCGGGCGCTCCCAGCATGCCGGGCGAGCCCATGTCGCCGTAGTCGCCCTTCTCGCCCTTGGGCCCGATGTCGCCCTGAAACATTCCGGCGGTTCCACGTTAGCTTCCCTTCTTGTCGTGCTCCGATGATCTCACGGTTGAAATACTACGACATCGGAGGACGACAAACTTTAGCAGCGTACAGCGCGTGCGGCGTGAGTATCGTCGACGAGGGCGGGCCGTTTCGAGTTAATTATTATTCGCTCCGGGGTCGCTTTTGCTCTAAATGGCGACACGTTTTACTTTTTAAAGGAAGATCTTCGCCCCAAAGGAAGATCTTAATCCGACCGAACGAGACTGCATGCCAGGCCGAAATACAGGTCAGCTGTCGTTTATTACCGACGCACATAGAAAACTTAAAGGCTATAAATATATATATTATTTTATAGCCTTTTATAGTTCGGGACGGACGCGCCCGCATCGACAATATTCTTTTAGCATCGATCCTACTGAATAACAGGGCGCGATGAGCGGAATTCTCACCGGTTTGCCGGGCGGGCCGGGCACGCCGGCGTCGCCGGGCCGGCCGTCCACGCCGGGCGGTCCGCGCGGGCCCACCGCACCCGCCGCTCCTGTAATGCCACGAGTACACTCTCGTATTATATTTACTTACAAAATACACAATATAATTAGTTTAGCTAGATTGATGCGTCGCTGGACTGAGTCTCTGCGAGACGACGGATTCGTTATTATAAGGTTGATGCTGTCAGGAGTGACTCGGGAGGCTACATAGTAACTATCTTAGACACACACACACACACACACATACACACACACGCACACACACACACACACACACACACAAACACACACAACACAGAGATGAAAAAAATTTACTTAGCAGTCTGACATCTTTCAATCGCTTATTCACTTGACAAAAATAATTTATGTCTGCGCTGCTCGAGCAGCTCAGACCTCAGTAGGTCTGAGCTGCTCGAGCAGCGCACTCGGTAATCGAAAAAAAAACTAGCTAAGCTTTTCACAGAAAACACAACGGAAGGGTAAAAAGCATGGAGACATTACCCACTAGCGGCGTCGAGTGAGCCCCGGCGTCGCCGCCGCCGCCGTCACGTTGCCGGCGCTCGTCGCTCCTCTCCCGACTACCTAGATGCGGACACGGAGCCGTGCGAGAGCGTGCAGCATGCGGCATGCGGCGTGCGATACGAGTAGGACAAGCAGGCATGCGCTACGAGAGAGAGGGCTAGAGAGTAGAGACAGAGGAGCTCGCGACGGAGGCCCGGTCGGCTCGGAGGATAGATTCGAAGAGAACGTTTCGTTCTCAGCGTGCGAAGGAGATGCGATGGAGCATGATACGAAGGTGGAGTATCAGTAAGACGGGCACCGACACCGCGCCGCGCCGCCCGCGCCGCGCCCCCGCTTCCCCTCACCCCGCCGGAAGAATCTCATCCGGTATACACCGAAACGTTTCCTACTCGATAGCCGAGTGGGAGAGATTTCGCAGCCGGGTGACACGAGAGCGGGGCGAGTTCGGGGCCAGGGGCGGCGGCGGCGGCGGGCGGCGCGAGCGGGGGGCGCTCGTTACCCGCTTGCCGCGTTTGCCGCGCGCGCCGCGCTCGCCGGGCGGGCCGGCCGCGCCCGCCACGCCGCGCTCCCCCCGCGCGCCCTCCGCGCCTTCAACACACACATCCGTCTCGCTCACACCGGCATCCGGCGCCACCGGCGCGCAAACCTCCGCCCGGCCAGAATATCTGCGCACTGCCGACGGGCCGCGTGCCGGCCGAGGCCTCAGATATTTCGACCGGGTGGGGTATTTTTAATTTGCAGTGCGATAAAAAAGCTGTATATTAGTCGTTCAAAGTCGGTCCTCTCCGGCCCGGAGGCCTCCTCGCACGTTGCGACGGGCCGCACCGGAAGCTATTAAGTAAAATTATTAAATTAGTAGCTCTATTAGCGGCGACGTCTAAGTCTAGCTACCGGGATGCCCGATATTAGGCGGGTTACAAAAACACAGCTACTACTACACCGATGCGTCTGTTAATAAAAAAAATTTAAGCCACACTGCACCGCGCTAAGCTACTGCGGCGACCGACTGCGGGGAGCGGGGAGGGGGGTAATCACCTGGAGGGCCGGGGGGGCCGGGGGGCCCCTCGATGATGCCGGTGGGGAACGCATCGCCCTTCAGCGTCGTCGTGAATCCTCGCTCGCCCTTGTCGCCCTTGTCTCCCTGAAATTTATAGTTACACAATAATATTATACCTTATTCGACCGACGAGCGGGCCTCGGTCAGTTTACTAATACATAGTAGTAACTATATACATATAGCTCTAGTAAATTTATAGTTATATTATAAATGCGAAAGTGTATCTGTCTGTCTTGCTTTCACGCCAAAACTACTGAGCCGATTGTAATGAAATTTTGTACACAGACTGTCAAAAGCCTGAGAAAGCACATCTTATTGAATGGTATATATAACAAATAATATGTATATTGTATAATTACTCTGAGATATCAGATAATTACAAATTTCATTTTAAAAAATCGACTTGACCATCCAACTTCGAAGGCTCATAAGAAAAAAGCGGCCAAGTGCGAGTTGCACTCGCCCATGAAGGGTTCCGTAGCAGCAATAAGGTTCATTTTTATTAAATTAAAATGTTTTTGATTTATTTTTATATTTCCGTCGATTTAATGAAATTTAGATTAAGGTATACCATTTATGACATATAAAAAAAACTACCGGCTAGATCTCGTTCAAACCAATTTTCGTTGGTAGTTTTTATAGTAATCTACATCATATATATTTTTTAGAATTATCATGCCCCTACTTTAGAAATTAGAGGGGGGGTAAGGACACACATTTTACCACTTTGGAAGAGTCTCTCTCGCAAACTATTCAAGTTAGAAAAAAATGATATAAGAAACCTCAATATGATTTTTGGAGACCTATCCATATATACCCCACACGCATAGATTAGATGAAAAAAATTTTTTTTTGTTTCAGTTGTACCTATGGGACCCCTAAAATTTTTAATATTTTTTCCAATTTTGCATCAAAATCTTAATGCGGTTCACAGACTACACCTACTTACCAAGTTTCAATAGTATAGCTCTAATAGTTTCGGAGAAAAGTGACATACGGACGGACGGACAGACAGACAGACAGACAGACAGACAGACAGACAGACAGACAGACATGACGAATCTATAAGGGTTACTTTTTTGCCATTTTGGCTACGGAACCCTAAAAAATACATAAGTTACGAAGCTGTGGAAAGGATTATTTTTTAACCGACTTCAAAAAAAGGAGGTTATCAATTCGACGCGTATGTATGTAATATTTCCAGAACTGCCCAGTTTTTGTATAATATGTTAATCTATAACAGATTATAGATATTCTGAACAAATGTGCCAAATTTCAAAAGTGTATGTATGTAGGTATGTATGTTTTTATGTTTGTGCACGCATAATATCTCCGGAACTACAAGTCCGATTTAAGTGATTCTTTTTTATTGTACCTGTTGGGTTCCAAGGGGAAGTTTTAGAGTTCCAAAGAGTATGTTGTTTGAGCACCTTTATTAATGTAAGTTCACAAAATACGTTAGTTACGTGTTCACAAGTACGAGTTGCTAAGTGGACTGCTATACATTATTACAATAAAATAATTTGACACCACATGCACAATGACGACACGGCGGGTCAACGTATTACGTTTACATAATAATATATTGTACAAACCGTACAGTACCAGGTATTGTCCAACTTAGGGAATAGTGGAAGTTTCATCAAAATCGGTTCAGTAGTTTTGGAGATAGGGAGTTTTAATTCTCAATTACGGACAATTTTGAAGTCGGAGACTTTCAAGTTTCAAGTCAAGTTTAAAATACAGTTATCTTTTATCTGTTTGGTTACCCAGTACCCACAATAAAGCTTCAACTACAAATTATTTCCATGTTTCACAATCTCTAGCCGAATTCATGATAATTATAATCAGCTAATAGGTGGTCAGAACAAAAATGCGTTAAAATTTGATTTGAGATTATTTCGTAGTTCATCTAGTCAGATTCTAGATGAACTATACTCTCCTAGGAGAGACGTATGTTTTGTCTCGAGTCAGCAGCGGGTAGGAACTAGGCGAAGCGGCGTGAACTCACCCTAAGTCCGGCGGGTCCAGACGGCCCCTGCGGCCCCACGGGTCCGGGCGGCCCTTGCGGCCCCGGCGCGCCGGCGGGCCCCGGCGCTCCGGCCGGCCCCACGCGGCCCTCGGCGCCCGCGATGCCCTCCGCGCCGGTCGGCCCCGGCGGGCCGGGCGGGCCGGGTTCGCCGGGCTCGCCCTGCGCGGTAGGTGACACGTTACGTTATGCTAAAATTCCGTCGGAGCGGCAAGGGGGAGTCTATAAATTGCGTGAGACGTTTTGACGATTTTGACTTTTCCTATGGTAAAATATCGTGAGATTCGCCTCGACTTACCCTTACAACGATCTCACTCGATATGTAGCACAAAAATTACAACATAAAAATAATAGGAGGTTTCACGCAATCAATGGACGCCCAAGGAGCTTACAAACGGCGAGAAAAGACGTGCTCATGCTGATCGCTGTCGGACTCCGACGCGCGGCGGCGTGCGGCGTCGTCGGTGATCGTCCTCATTTAGGTGCGATACATCACGATCCACGCTCCACACTCGTGTTCCACGGCCCGGTACGTGTATTCTCATCAGAATTTTTTCATTTGCGTTGCCTCGTGTCCGCGGAACACGATTGTCGAGCCGGGGTTAAAAACATTATAAAGATAATAATTAAGTATAATGTTTTCGTTCTATATAGAGTGATATGGCCAGGTTTCGAAAATCATAGAAGCAAATAAAACACAACGAAGCACTCACCTTCAGCTGAATGATGGACTGCGCCGAGATGTTGTGGCCGGCCGCCTGCAGGCCCTACACACACACCGCGTCAGTACATGCACACAGTACACACACACACACACACCTCCGGCTACTCAACGACAACACAACACGTAACGGCAACACAACGGTAAAGCGGGGCGAGGGGAGCGCTAAGCGGTACCTTGACGGCAATGATCTCCGCCGTTGTGTAGGGGCTCATCTTATAGCTGTCCACGGATCTTTTCACGCCCTGCAAGACCCGCTCATGTAGATCATGTACATTGCACATACATACACAGTCGTCTTTATATCCGACAAAAATCCACCTCGCGCGAGGAGACTCTACTTAATTGTACGCTCCGAAGTCCGACGTGTCGGCAGGGGCACAACACACGGTCTTCTGGCACGAGGTGCATTTTTTACGAGCCAAAAGACGTACCTATATCCAATATCCATACTATTAATAATAATATTATAAATGCGAAAATGTGTCTGTCTATCTTTTACCTCTTCACGCCCAAACCACTCAACCGATTATGCTGAGGTATATAGAGGATACTTTGAGTCCCGGGAAAGGACATTGGATACTTTTATTCCGAGAAAATGTACGGTTCTCACGCGATAAAGGAATTTTGGCGCAACGAAGATGCGGGCGTCATCTAGTAATGTCTATTTAAACGGTGGGCGGGGACCACCAGCCCGATGGGAGTTGGCAGAGACCACGGGACTACGACTCGACGAGTTGCAACCCAAGGCTCGCTCGAGGATAGTCGGTCGACTCAGATTTGATGTTTACGTGTCTGATCATTAACTTGAGTTATTTACCAGGACAGGAGGCGATCACGATAAAAGAACTGTACGGTGGTAATGCATTTTACTAAAACAATGAAATAAGCGAAAATTGGCAACCCAACGAGAGAAAATTGTACAACATATTCTGCTGTCTAACAGCATAATATATTTCAGCTCATACAATTTTCGCCTGTTGCATTACTGCAGCTGCAATATGCCAAATCATTAATCACCCAAATATTGTCCCGTAATCTCGTAATCACATAAACATATATTATCTTTGAATGCAAAGGTCGATAGCCGTATGGCGTGTTAGAACCCCGAGGTTGGCGACTTACCTTGACGGCGGAGAAGACGTCGAAGCCGGGGCTGCCGTGCTCGCCCTTCTGCCCCTTGTCGCCCGGCCGACCCTGGAACGTGAAGGTGTCGCAGCTGAGTTACTGCCCAATGGCGAGGGGATACACTCGGATGGCTCTGTAGAAATAGCGGTCTATGATACAAGGATTGTGTCGTATCGTATTCTTTATCGATCGTCTTAATTATTATTATTAACGCCTCCGTGGTCCAGTGATTTAGAGCGTGGCTCTTGACTCGGAGGCCGTGGGTTCGATTCCTGCGTTGGAAACATGTTATTTCCAAGTTTGGTTAGGACAATGCAGGCTGATGACCTGATTGTCTGACAAGTAAGATAACCCATGCGTCTAATAGGCATGTAAAGTCGGTCCTGCGCCTGATCTCTCGCCAGTCATCCGTCATCATATCCGGTCGTCCGTCCCGTTGGGTTATAAGAGTAAAGGAATAGAGAGCGCTCTTGTGTACTGGACACTTGGACACTATAAAATTACTCCTGCGTCACTGGTCTAGTCACTCAATGAAGCCGGCCACCGTCACCGAAATCGGTGTGGGAGTTATTAATTATTTGTTTATTACTTCCTGATGCGATCGCGCACTCACCGGATCTCCCTTCGGTCCGTCGAGCCCGATCGGCCCCTGAAAATGAGAAACGATCACGTGAGTACGAAGGTGGACTTCGAACATCGTATTGTTGTGTTAAATCAATCAAATGTAGCATTAGTAGAATTTAATAATAAGTACAGAGGGAAATACAGCACGAGAGTAGAAGGAGAAGTCAAAAACATGAAGAGGAGTCGCGGGAAGCGGGGAGCAGGCTGCAGGCGGAGGGGCGGAACGCTACAGCACGTTATCGTAGGGAAATCGTCTACAATCTGCGTGGTACGTGATGTTAATTAAGACTTTAGGGTGAGTATGAGTTCCTGTATAGAGTTTACCGACCAGGTACTGTGAAATAGCGGCGTTGAAAGAGTAAATTTAAAAAAAAAACTATTGTAAGGTTTCCATGACGCTGGGGCGCTTGCCCATACAAATCACAAACAAAGTTTGCCCTTTCAGCGCTGCTACTTTTACAGTGCACTCTATATAAGGGGACACATATACACCCTAAAGTATAGTTACACTTTTTAAGTTATTTTGTTACACCCTAATAGCAAACAACTAAAATCTAGTATTTAAGTTGGTTACAAAAAATAAATTAAAAAAAATATCCACATATAAAATATTTTTATAGTCAGTTAAATTAATACTGGCATAAACTAAATATAGTAGCATAAAAAAAAATATAGTTTAGTAAATTAAAAACACAATAGTTTAGTAAATTAAAAACACAGGACAGGCGCACACAGCAGCTTTACATAACATCAGCGCTACATGTAACAATATACCGGGTTTCGTGGTTAGTGGGCAGTTTGGCACTAGAGGGCATTGTGGGATTACAACAGGGCACTTCGATTTCTACGGGGTCACTACGGAGTACGGGGCACTACATGGCACTAAGGGGCACTACGGGGGCCGGCGCTTACCATGAAACCGCGCTCGCCCTTCTCGCCTTTGCTCCCCTGAAACGTCACACAGCTGTAGCGACGGCGCGTCACAACACCGAAGGCTAATTCTCAACACGGCGGTCCCAAATGCCATTGCGGGGGGGAGCGGCATCGAAACACTCAGATTGTGAATTGAATACTTTCGATCGCAAGAATTAGCCTTCGGGTCAATAGATCGATTGAAATTCGAATGTTACAAAACAGAAGGAGGGTAGAAGCGAGAGGAGACGACAGTAACGTAAAGTATAAGTACCGGAAATCCATTCTTGCCCGGCGCGCCCATCAACCCCTGCGGAACAAAAAAATAATGCTAACAAAATCGACGGAAGCTTAGCGTAAGCGGCGGACGCTGCGTACGAAAGCATTTCTGTGTAGGTAAGCAGCGTTAATTGTATTATTACGGGCCTGTTACACCACCTCCTGATAAGTGCCGGATATGCTATCCACCACTGAATTTGACAGATGGAGTATGGAGAATCTTTTTAAAAAAGTTGTGGATAGCCTATCCGGCACTTTACCAGAAAGTGGTGAAACAGGCCCTTAATGTGTTAAAATATACTGTATGCCACCAGCGCGGGGAGCAGGACGTATAACATGTCGGAGGAGTACATACCGGCGGACCGGGCTCCCCGGAGTCGCCCTTCTTGCCCTTCTTGCCGCGCTTGCCCGGCGGGCCCGGCGGACCTGCAAATTATACAAATACTCTATTAATTTAGGAAACCGTGCTGGAGACAATAAAACGGTTGTTTTAAATTAAAATTGAGAATGCCAATTCCTTTACAAAATCAATCGGCCGGGAGCGATTCCGCACCCCAGCCCGGCAGCCGGGAGGTAATTATCGAGTGCTACTCGAGACTGCAGCTATCTGTGTGTAGATGTATCTAATCGACGCGCGGGGTGCGGGGTGCAGGGCGCGGGGTGCGGGTGCGGGGTGCGGGGTGCAGGGCGCGAGGCGCTCGAGTGCGTCGGTGACATCGCCACTCACCAGGTAGTGTCGTGCAGGCGCTACGGGGGGTGGAACGCGATTTTATCAGAATGATTTTCTCCGTTACTGTACTGTGAACGTAATCTCAAAAATGTGACATAAAGAAACAAAACAGGTATGCGGGATTCGAGCGGCTCTCCCGGGGACGTGGAGTGCGGCAGGAGCGCCCTCGGTGTCGCGGCGCCGCGTGGAGGGCGCTCTCGGCGACCGGCGACATCGCACACGAGTGACACGCGAGCCGGCCGAGTGTCCTCACGCGGGGCTGAGTGACACGTCACAGGAGGAAGTGGTAGGAACGTTTTAGGGCGACAACATTCGGCCGGAGTCTCCATAGCTACATTGAGGAATCCTTCTTTAATGTAGGTATACAGGAGCAGCACGCCGGCGTCCTCCTCGGCCGTCGGCGCGGGCCCGGGGCCGCCGGGTGGCCGGGGACTCCCCGAGTCGGGGTAGACTCGTTAAGGTATACAGGCCTTTTGAATAGGTTCACAAATCGATTTCTATCATCCCTTGATTTTTTTTTAAAAGTTACGCAATATTATTTATGTTAAACGTCTCCAGCTCGAGAAAAGCTAACGAGTTATTCTTATTCAAAATGTATGCAAATAATGCTCTAAGGAAACTCGCAAACTCCTACAAATATATTTTTCTATTAATCGCGGTACGCACGTGGAGGGTACAAAGTATGTACGCGAATGTCTTTTAGCATTTATGGAACAGATTTTTTTTGTAAAGTATGTAAGCACACTACTTCGTGTGCTTCATCCCCCGGTTAGTGTCGACGGTATGTTGTAGAGAGTGTCAGCGGCCAGCTGCGGGGAGCTGCGGGGAGCTGCTGCGAGCGATGTCGAGCAGCGCCGCGCGGTGATGGCTGATGACGTCACACGTTACCTGAAACAATACAAACAACCCGGTGAGGTGACGTCACACACACACCCATATAGTAGTACTGTTGATTGGGGAGTGCATAATGATACTAAAAGGAAAAAAAGGGTAAGGAAAAATCTAACTATTTTACATTAACAAATCTAATGTTAAGGTGTCCTTTAATGATGTGACCCATGAAATATTTAAATGTAAATGAAATTAAAATACTGCGTGAAATTTTAATGGTTGTTTCCCAGCAGTAAAATGATTCTACCTTAGTAGTACAACAGATTTGTGAAGTTTTTTTTGTTCAATTCATAAAAAAAATTCGTCCGGGTCCATAGCCGCTCGCGCCTATCGGCATAAAGTTGCCATAGTACGTAATACAAAATATTTTGTATTTTCAAAAAATAACTTGCATGATTCGATAGTACTACTATAGGTAAATCGTCTTGCTGCGGGAAAACAACCACTAAAATTTTATGTATAATTTCCGTGTCGACCCCTGCTGTTTATTTACAGATAGGTACCTAAATAATATTATTATAACATAATTTATCCCTACGGGAAGTAGTAAGTATACTGCTGGCTTAGCGGCGGCGAGACGCGGCGTGACAACCGTCTATAAAGTGCGGGGTGACGCGGGGTGACGCGGCGCCGATGCTATCGGCAGCTGACCGACGACCGTCACACGCGGGGAATCCCCGAACAACATTACAAACAGGAATGTGCTCCCATTATTATTAATATACTTCTAAATATAAAATCGCGTAAAAGCAGTAGATATATCGCGTATATATACGCGGTAATTCTACATTATCTCGCAATAAACAGTAATAACAGGATCTGTTCTGCCCTGTGGCCACTGGCCTATAACCGTACTATGTCTTTGTTATTGAATTGCAAAAAAAAAAAAATTGTCTACTGCCCGCGCCGCCGTAGGCCGTAGCGTTCGGCGTAGCAGCTTCGCTTCGTGGCGCCCGCGCCGTAGCACTGCTACGCCGCTACGACGGTGCTCTACGAACTTTTATCACAAAACTAGATTTGGTCAGAAGCTTTATAGCGGCTACACTCGGTGTCTACTTTAATTTAATGAATAGTTTGACAGATAATAATAAATTGTTAAGCTTATATCAATGATCTTCATTATATGAAAGTAAGGCAATCATAAAATTGCTCCGAGTGCGGCCGTTATAATATTATTATTTGGAAGCATTACGTATTTTTTGTATAGATGAAAGACGAAATCTGCTATTCGGAGATAGCATTGGGGTTCGATTTTGATTCGTCCGTCGATAGTGTTCGGGCACCCAGCGCACCCCGCGCACGCCGCCCGCATACCGATGGCGGTGGTGACTGGTGAGTGATGAGTGGTGAATGGTGATACACCGGGAGTCACGAGTGCGGTGTCAGTTAGAACTACAAAGGATCGTGCCTCCGGCACTATATTATGCTAAAGTTCCCAGTTACTACTTTTTATGGTTCCGTAGCCAAATGGCAAAAAACAGATCAACAGAACTCTTATAGATTTGTCATATCTGTCTGTCTGTCTGTCCGTCATCAAAACCTTTTAATTTCATAAAAAATAAACCTTATTGTTGCTGCGGAACCCCTCATGGGCGAGTCCGACTCGCACTTGGCCGGTTTTTGATTAATTATCCGAGCCTTTCTAAATTGGCCGAACTAGATCAGAAATTGTTCGTGGAGACAATATTTTTCCACGCGACGTTAGCTGCACTCGGCACACTTTGCATTTGTTTTGCTATGATTTTAGAATTCGCGATTCAATCTAATGCAAGATTAAAGAGTGCCAGAGGGTCGAGGGTCGCGGTGACTTAGCGCGACTGCGGGGCGACTGCTAGGCGACTACGGGGCGACACGCGCGGGAACACGACGCGACTCATTAAACGGAGCGAACACGTGAACACCTCGAGACAACGCCACTTCATGAATAACTAACGCAACGATTCAAACTTTCAACGAAACGCGTCACTTTTTGTTTTTAGATTCTCCAGTATCCACGTTAAATAAAATAAATTGGGAACAAAATAAATTCATACTTAATATCATAAATGCGAAAGTGTGTCTGTCTGTCGACAATAAGATAACCTCTTCACGCCCAAACTGAAATTTGGTATAGAGATACTTTGTGTCCCGGAAAAGGACAAAGGATACTTTTTATCCCGGAAAATGTACGGTTCCCGCGATGATAAACAAATTCTGGTGTTACTTGGAGGCATCGAGCCCGCAGCCTCCCGCAGGCCGCAGTAAACACGGACATTGCAGGGAAAATGAGTAAATATGACACATTTTCCGCGAAAACTAACTGAACAGACTCCAGTAGCGCCGATTTATAACCTCAACCCGAGAGACATACAATCTCTGTTACAAGTTATAAACTTAACAGACTAGTCTTATAGTCTTATATATTATTAGCAGTTATTATGATCGCCGTTACTCACGGCGGCTTAACTTGCGACCGGAGCGAGTTAGTGGCTCGCGTGCCGCTGCCCACTTACCCACCCGGACATGTTATTTCAATGCTGACGCTATTTATAGTAATGTACATCTCCGTCGTCCCTAGTAAACTAGTACTGCCTCTCTAATCCGTGACAAATCTGAGGTGTCGGCGGCCGATCGAGAACGAGTCTCGAAACGTAGCGACTGCAGCGCAAAATATCGCTCGCGCCGAGCATGAACTGATTATAATAATAAATGATGGCGAACTCGGGAGTGACTGGCGAAAAGGAAATTTCAATGCGGCAAAGACTCTCTCGGAATTTGTCTCCTCCGGGAATATCTCGGAGTTATTTTTGCATTTCGACGACAGCTAGGAAGTTTTGAGCGGAAAGCTCCGGCGGTGGAAAACTACGAGCGCCGCGTGACTGTGCACCTTGTGTCCGAGGGATAGAGGCGGGGCGCGCGGTGGTCGCCGGCCGCGGGCGTTTGACTCGAGCGGGGACCCGACTCTGACTCAATTTACCGCGTTTGCTGTAAAGTTTACCGGCGCTCGGCGCAGGAGGACGTTTCGCAAACGGAGACGAACTGTTCGAGACGACGGTACGCAGTTAAACAATGAATCTGCTTTAACGATGTAGAGTTCGGCTATTGTTTCAGTAAAATTCGTGGAATCGCTTTTCTATCGCTTATTTTTTCCGTTTAAGGCGCAGGCGGAGTCTTCACAGCAACTGTGCCGACGCAGTAGAGCGCGGTCGCCGCGGGGCGCGCGGTGGAAACACGGAAAATATCTTATATATTATATATTACCTCCCAGCGGGGGGGGGGGGGGGAGCGGGGGGCGACGCGGGGGGCTAATGACTCTCGCAATTTCATATCACACGCACCGATAACTTCTTAGTTCTTACACACGCACGGGAGCCAAATCTCGACAGATTGGGAGGAGATACTTCAAAACATCGGTGCCAAAAATAAGTGGTAAATAAGACTCAATATTGTAAATTACAAAATCGAAAACAACTCGTAAGCGTGTAGTCGACGAGACGGTGACGACAGACAACAGCTGGGGGACGTGCCGCGTGACCCAGTAGCCGCCACGCCGCGCCGGGCCAACGCCGCAGACGGCGTGGCGCTGCGCCGCCGACCGCCGTACACGTTCGGGTAATACTCTCGGAGTAATTAATGTCCCCCGGTCCTCACGAAGTTGTTCATGTTCTCGACTGTAAACTATACATAAAAACTTTTAAGCTCCTCCGTTTCATCATGGTATTGTAACAAAACGAGGATGATATGGATCGAACCATTTCGAAATTCAACTAATCGACTGACATTATTTAAGAATTTTATACAGTTCTACAATAACCTTATACTTTCACTACCTTGCTTTTATACTATTGTATATTATTGAATGATTAATAAAGAATTTGAATTTGAAAAAGAATTTGAATTTGAACTTTCAGTCTTATAATTTCCATGTTAAAAAGAAAATCGCTCTCCCTACTGAAATAGCAAATGTGAGCGAATTTACAACGAATGCCTAGGTAGAGTTCCAATGACGCTCGTAATGGCTTTAAATTTTGCAGTTTGCGAGTACGAATTACCTCGGCATATTTGCAAGTAAATTGTCTGGGAGGATAAAGCGGCGCGCGCGTTCGGCATACTAACTAGCCGCCGCGATGCTGATTAACCCGCGAGAGCCGAGGGGCCCGCGCTCCTCGCAGCCGGCAGGGCGGGCGGCGGCCCGGTCTCCCCTCAGCCTGCGCTCAATTTCAATTCCCGCTAAACATGTTCATTACTAGACGAGCAGTTTGGTTGGCAGCGGTTTTAAAATAAGAAGCGACTAACAAGGTAGGCGAGATGAAACTGTAAATCAACCGGTGCGATCTAGTTATCTAGAGGATACTTTGTTCCGCTCGGCGGAGTACCCCGAGACAGACCCATTCTATTGAGTACCGGAGAGACGACGACTCTTGGCGACAGTGATGACACCGGAACGTCTCATATTGAAAAAAATATATTATAATAGTTATAAAATACTAAAAACACGCTTTTTATATAAAGCGTCGGTTACAAACAGACATACAAACATACAAATTGAAAAATGGAATAATTATATCAAATTAGTGTATTGTCATCGGTCCTCGATAAACCTACAAGTTTGAACGAAATCTGGCCGTTTAAAGTGGGTCAAAATCGCACCCAAAGAAGTCGGTTACAAACAAATATACAGGTGAAGCTAATAAAAAGCGTATAATAAATAAATTAAAAACAGCTTAGCCGCACGGAGAGCACTCAAAATATTATCTTGTTAAATATTTAATGCCGGCAGCTCTAATGGCGCGTCCATTTCCCCGGCTACTAGTTCTCGTCGTGTGTTAATTGTCTACTGGGAAGTGCCCGATTAACTTATTACGGATAACTCCAGGGAATTCCGGATCTGTGGCTTTCCCGAAAGCCACAGATCCGGAGCGAACGAGCATCGATTCCGGATCTCTCCCAATTTGGGCGGCGGAGTCGAGAGTGTAGAGACCGTCACCACTCACCACGCGATATCGAATAAGACGCGTATAAGGCGATGCCGGGTCCCTCACCTGTTAATAAACTTTTAATAAATTCAGCAATCTCCGGTTTACAGCGGTCCCGATGCGAGTCGCGACTCGTGACGCCTCGATGTGCCGCGGACTTCGGCGATTAGCGGGGGGAGGTACCGCGGTTCACCTGAACGAGGAGTTTGCGGTTATTGCAGTTGTTCTTTGCGTTACGGCCGCCACCGAAACCGCGGATCGTAAAACTCGCCCTGGTTTTATTACTGAAGTATTACCCGGTTGAGACTCCGCGCCGGCCGCCGGAACGGTCGCAGGCGAGACGAGAGGTAATAAAACTGCAACTCGAGTGAAAATAATAATTTCAAACGATGGTCGAGACGATATTTGTAATTTGTAATTTGGAGTTCCGGAAAACACTGAACGATATAATAGGTATGCCGCAAGTGAAATATTTGGAGCGATGAGCCACGAGCGACCACGATGTTTGCGACCATCACGCAATTATTATGCTGTAGCATGTAGCATAATACCGTGTGATGTGGTCGGTAGCTGAAACAACATTGCAGTATGGGCGCGATGTTGTCGTTGGCGGCAGAACAAACAGCGGCGGGCGGCGTGCTGCAGGCGGCGAATGTTGTTGCGCGCCGGTGCGCTGTTTACCCGCGGCCCCCGACCTGAGTACGCTCCTGTTATTTCATGCTAATGAGCCCGCGCCCGCGAACTTCGCCCAAACAGATTGTTTTCAGCGAAAACACCCGACGCTGTCGATTTCGGCGACTTCGGCGGTAACGAATATACTACAATTATATTATAACGTTCTCAAAATAGGACATACAATATGCCGGAGCTGCTAGCTCATAGGAGGTTCCTGGTATTACAGAAAGGATAGCAATTTTCGAAGAGTAACAATCATCATCACCACGTTTATTATATTTATTTAGCATACAAAATATTATATTGAATATATTCGCGAGCTCGGGCGCCGGGTGTCGGCTGTCGAGGACGCGTTTACATATTTATGAAGCCTCCACTACACGACGAGGCGACACGCCGCTAACGCGGGGACGTAAATATCGGCGTAATGTAAAAATGGTTCCTCCCGTTAACGATTACATGCAATTTAGCAAGGGGAGGGGGGGGGGGGACAGATGTCATGTGCCTGCCGACTGATGCGAGATATTGCGGCGCTCACTCCACGACAGATGAACATTTTATCATTAAATTTTTTTGTTCGAGCGTGATCGCTGTGAAAGTGTAAGCTAAGAGTGTTAGGCAACTCGAGACTCGTAACAATACCGAGAAAATTGGGCCCCGTCGATAAACTTTGAAATGGGCCCGTAATTTGTTTACTTTAGCAATTTGCTCGTTATATTTAGACGTAACCGTAACGTAAACGTTTCATAACTTAAACAAATTACCGAGTTCGAAGGTTTACCCTTCCGCGGGGCGCGGCAGGGTGGGGGGAAGGGAAAGGCGCGTGCCGGTATTAGCATTCATTTGCATTTTCTTCGCAGTTGGGAACTAGGCCGCGGCGGGGGAGGAGGGGTACGCACTTACGCGCTCACACGATAGCCATGATGCCAACTAAGTTGCTCCCTAAACATAGATGGACCCGCAGTACAGAGAGAAGAATAGAACACTATATATCGTAACCTACCGAAAGGCTAATAAAATCGTTGGACTGTTAATTTTATTTTCATATGTTTTTTATTGATTAATTACTTTAGAAAATTATTCAGTTCCCATAATATCATATTACTTGATTGCCGTGCCATGTTGCCAGAAGGCAATGAGGAGCAGATTCAAGAGGCAGCACGTACTGCGCCCGCGATCGTCGATCATAAATCTTAAACGTCGGCCTGGATAGTAAAAAAATATTATCCAGGCCGACGCTGAACCTTTTAATCCGCCTGTTGACCTTTAATCCGACGTAACGTGTCAGCGGACTGCTGGGCGCTGGCACTCTCCCGCGGTCTCCCATGATGAAAAATGTTCCGAGTGAACGGAAAGAATGTTACGCTCCCAGCGATCTAACTTTAAGACCCCGATTGATCGGGAACATTCATTCCGAGAACTATTTTGCGAAAGTGACTTTAAATCCTGCTCCGGAGCTTACAGCACATCGACGGCGTTTTGAGATTCTTCGTTTTCCATATATCGTCTATGCCACTTCTAATATCTCTGTTAAGTGTGTGGACATCGCGTCGTCAATATTTCTCGCTAGTAATAATTTCTATTCCGAATATTTTGTTGCCTTAGCTTTTTCTATTTTGTGCTCCTAAGAATCGTGCTTATTTAGTATGTAAACAGTCTCGAGGACGCTGAAGCACGCGAGGCGGCACAAAGCAGCTCGGCACAACGGCCCCGCCGTCGTGTCTCTCATTACTTAGTGCTCCAGTGTGCCCTGCGCGCACAATGAGCTCCTCAGAGTCCTCAGTTCTCAGCTGAGGATCTCGCGACACTCGTCTTAGAATGCCTCGAGAAATGCTTCGTTTAGAGGCAGGAAAAACACTTTCGGGACGAACGTCGAGTAGCCTGTTGTGTTGTAAGTCGCGACACATATTTTCCTCCGCGGAGGGGAGGGCGAGGGGTGCGGGACGAGGTCGTGTGCGATGAGTTCGGAGGAGTATGACAGTAAAAACGTCGGCGTTATTTACGAGCAATCCCGCGGTCGCCAATTACCGCGCGGTCCCGCCGGAGATTTACGGCACAGACCGCCGGACGACGTGTTATATTCATGTAGAACAGCGAAGCACAGCTCGAATCTACGTATTTAACAGTTGGGGCCTCGGCCAGATTTTCGATTAGGTACTGAAGCAAAAACAGGCTTAACGAAATATACTCGAGAGAGAGCGCTCAACGATGGTCCTCGCAGTAAAAAAAATTCACCAGGTTCACTGCACGACTGGGCTGAGATAATTGCATCTTTTACATTAACATGTTTATATAATATTATTATATTAACTTGTCTCTTCTCGGTTGTTACGAACAAAATTACATGAAATTTAACTTTTAAATACAACATGAAGGCGGAACATACGAAGACGCGTATGATCACGTCCGGTCTATCGGACCACCTCACTCACGAGTCACGAGACCCAATTCGTTCGCACGGCAGCCGCGCGGCGCTCGGAGCCAGTAATACGAGCAAAATTAGAAGCGATTAAAGTTTCTCCGCGACAATGTTCTAGGAAATACTTCGGCTAGTTTTCCGGACAAATGAAATCTTTGCATTTATCTTTTAGTTTGAAAATTGAATATATTTCGATTTACAAAAAGTGTAGTTGATAGGAATATCATTTGTTGACCAAAAACATACTAGACTCCTAATAGTCCGTACTAATCCTTATCCTCGACTCTCGAGATAATGTCATTTTCTCTACGAAGTCTTCCAAAGAACTGAGTACTTCTCGATAATAAAAGCGGTCAGTACCAACGAGATATCAATAGGTAGCTGTAATATTGGGAATGAAGTCTGATGGCAAAATGTACAGACAGCAATAAAATTAAATTAAGAAATTTAAAAAAACCCCCGCCAGAAAACTTTAAAAAGTAATGAAATAACATTTCCTGACTTTAAGTTTAAATCATTCCTAAGAGTAAAGTAATATTTTAGTCCATAATTGTTGTCAAGGTGTGTCGGGGGACCGCTAAGTAAACTACCACAACAGCGACTTTTGCATTTTGTATCGCCATAATAGTCGCTGATTCTCTCGATTCGGGTCGCTGTGAACCGACCCTTAAACTATATTGTTATGTGAAATCAAACATCTACATTAGCGGTCCCCCGACACACCTTGACAACAATTATGGACTAAAATATTACTTTACTCTTAGGAATGATTTAAACTTAAAGTCAGGAAATGTTATTTCATTACTTTTTAAAGTTTTCTGGCGGGGGTTTTTTTAAATTTCTTAATTTAATTTTATTTTATGCTTTTTAAACTTGTGCAGAATAATTCCTATCAACTGGATCATATCCCAATGAATACCCTCTATAAAATATGTCCTCTTGGATGAGGCCATCAATATGAGCCCAAACATGAAACCTCCACTTTAGGTTCATACGGAGCTTGGCTCCTATAGAATCCAGGTGATGCTGCAGCAGCAGCATGCAAATATTTACTGTTTATCTACGTCTTACTGATTGTCGCAATTAAAATGAGCCCAAACACGAAACCTCTGCTCTAAGTTGGTGAGGAGTTGGGTATCCTATTGATTACCAAGTGATGCTGCACCACCAGGTCAACTTTCCAATAATGTTCCAATATTCATAAGTGTCTCGAACCAGGATGCAAAATATAAAACCCATCAAACGACTGCAAGTTGCTAATCGTCCTATCACGAACCAGATATACCGTGATATTTCAGCAATGAGCAGGCTGATGATGATGAACTATAGCTAAGAACACTCACCGTCATGTCAGCTTTCAAACAAAAAAAACTAGATCAAAATCGGTCCACCCGTTTGGATGCTACGATGCCACAGACAGACAGACAGACAGACAGACAGACAGACAGACAGACAGACAGACAGACAGACAGACAGACAGACAGACACGTCAAACTTATAACACCCCTCTTTTTGGTCGGGGGTTAAAAAGACCGACTGAGCTCGGTTTACGGACAATACAAAGGAAGACGAATCCTGAATAATGCAACAATATAAAGTTTGTCATTTATGGTAATATTTCCAAACGATCGGCATCAAAATGCAAGACAACTTAATTTTCCTTCCCGTTCTCCGCATCAAAAATTCTCCTCAAAAGACATAAACAAGATTCGAACTCGTGATGACGATATTAATGCTTCCTCGCTCCGCTGCCGGGCGCCGCCGGCCGGAGGAAACTCGCCTCTGCGGCGGGAGCAACAGGTGCGAGAGTCGCTCGCACTACGCGGGGTATTCCCGGCGCGCTGCGGAGTCCCTGGCGCCGCGCCAGTTGTCTCATAACTCACCTCCACAATTTCGTTTCACAATTCTTCTCCGCTGTATTCGTTACTATCGGATACTTAAACATCGGATCCGAATAAATATTCGCGATTCCCGGGGTCGGGTGGTTATTTACATGCACTTTCAAAATGTTGCATTCTCCATATTATAATACGAGTTTCCCGGACAAGTTTCAACGCTGCTAAATTATAATATCTACAATATTATGCAAATGTCGTGCAACGCGGTCGTCGGGTCCGTTACAAACAATAGTGTGTCGGCAGTCGGCAGTCGGCACCCGCCGTAATGAGCGAGGACCATTGTGTGGGCCGCAGTAATAGACCTGCACAAGCTTCAGACGTCATTTGCATAAACCTGTATAATGCCTCTCCTACGTTCATTAGGATTATCGGCATTCCGCATTAGTTCGCGAGCTAAATACATAGAGATAACGACGGGAGAGAGGCGAAGGCCGCACCGAGCACGCCCGTACTCTCGGAGGTCGGGAGGTAATCATCGCTTTAAAGCTCAAAGCGTCACGAATATTTCGTTTTCATTTTTCTTTTCAATGAGTTTCGTCCGGAAGAGGCGGAGACGCGGCGCAATAATCCCGCGATATTAAACACTCCGCGGCTTTAAACACCCCGCAGTAAACACACCTTTAAGACTTTATCCCGGTCCCGTCGATATCGATCCAGGTTTAAAGTCCCGCCTTGGCAGCGGATCGACGTCGAACAATATTATTATTATATCGGCTCGTACTGGTCCCGGCGGGAGATCGCGTGAGCCGTAGTATGGACTCGTCCGGCAGCGGGACAGTCGAATGCTGTCGCTGTCGGCTGCTGCAGAATACCACATCACCTCCCCGCGGGCACCGCTACAGGCAGACACGTGACAAGCTACTTACTAGGCTTATGGAATTAATCCTTTAATATTTCCGGCCGAGTGCCAATTAAAGGATCTACATAACTACCGCTTGATAAATCAAGGTAATCTGTGATCTAGTTTTGTTGGTGTCGAGAGTCGTTTCTAGCGATAAATCCTCTCACTACTTAAAATAAGTGTGGAATAATTTAGTAGCGACGGTTCGGTGGCTCACCTCACTTTGAACTCCGGCGCGACTGAGCACAGTCTCGCGGTCCCGGTGCGGCCGATATTACATTCCGAGCGAAACAATGTGCTCATTACACGTGACGCGGGGTGGTGTGGGCCGAGGGGTGTTACACAACACGACACAAAACCACAACACGCCCCGGGCACCGATGTTAGCTCTAATCGACGCTATCTGATACGCACTCGATTCTCTCAATCACGGGAAACAATTCAGCCGAACTACTAACACAGACGATTAGAAGACTCATGTTCCCGAGAGTTCGGTCTGTAATATTACGATAGGCTTCAGTGCGGGTGCTGTTTAACTGTTTCTAATATATTGGGTGCTTTTTATTTCAAATCGAAGCGATTGCGGCCCTAGTATTACCAGCGGGATAGCGATCAGGAAAAACACTCAACGTCGTTATGTCCTTACTCCTCGTGTGTGCGGCGGCGGGCGGCGGCGGTCGCCGAGCACCGCGCAGTCTGCGACACGAACTTTTTCAATTAGGTGACCGACGGAGATCGCTCGCCGGCGGTTCTCCAAATTAAATTAGTTTCAATACAAACGGCGGTGAGTTATTTGTCCGATCTATTATCGCTCATGATGTTATCGGTTGTTTTAGTGCAGCCGCAGTGATCGACTGTGCACAAAGCTCGTATTTATATAGCTGCTAGAGCACAATATTATATTAGTCAAGTTTCGTTCGCGTGCTCTGCGGTTCGACATTATATCACGAGGGCGGTCATAACGAACGCCAGCTCGGAGCCCGAGTCGGCCTCTACACGTGGCATCAATGGCTGAACATAAACCCTGTCACCTCGAGGCCAGCTCTAGTTTATGCTAGCTGTCAATTTGCTCAATATGGTAATAGGTGCAGCCGCAATACAAAATATATTATGTTAAACAATAAACAGTAGCGTAACTAACAGGTCATGCGACATCAACTTGGCGCTAGCCAGGCGACGCTGCACTACGAGTATCCTTCCGCAGGTTCCGCAGGCCTTTCATAGAGGAAGCCTGTAAGCCACACGGCTAAAGAGCGTTAATATTTATAACGCAGCGGCTTACAGCTTCTTAAGGAGCCTAGATGTATTTTACCCTACATTATGTCACTACACCGTTTGATTGCATGACATCACTTTTTGAACTAGGTAAACGATACGTTTTCCTGCTTATAACAAGATACCTGATATGATTTCGTAGTTCGAGCATTATAACGCAGTGGCGTTGTGACGCAGCACCCCCCGGGAGCTACCGCGTGTATGCCCGAGCCGCGCGGCCCAGTGCCCACGCTGCGAGATTGTGATCGCGTATAATGCGTCAATTTGTATGCGCGATCGTCTTCCCTCTTAATTGATAAGCGTCATCCGCTTTGACGCCGACCGACAGATCGGTCGGAGTCCGGACGCCAGAAAACTCTCGTGAAAGCAATTAGCCCGGCGATTGAATCGCGCGCGATAACTCTTTATTTTGTGACGATAACAAGCGCATTGATATGCGCCTGGCTCGTGCACCTCTGTGAGAGTATTACACTAGGTAATGTAGTTTTTATGAAACTTACAATCAGAATAAACCATTTATTTATCTAGACTAGATATACTTAGTTAATGCAGATTTCAAGTACTTTTTTCCAAAAATAAATTAACAACATGACGACCTCTGTGGTTCAGTGGATAGCACGTTGGCAGCTAAAGCCGGAGGTCGCGGGTTCGAATCCCGCCGACGGAACAAAAAGTTTTCAATGTTTCTGGGTCATGGATGTGTAAATATATTTATCATATAATAAAAATCTTAAATATATGTATAGTATAAAAGTATTAAATATATTTCCGTTGTCTGGTACCTGTAACACAAGTCCATCAGGTACTTACCATGGGGCCAGACTGACGTGGTGTGAAGCGTCCATAGATATAGATATATAAAAAAACCTGAAAGACTTTGAAGTTTGATGGAGTAAGATTAAACAAACTAGGCTCGGCCTCGCACCGGCGAGTCTAGATGTAGCGAATGGTATAGCAACAAACCACACCAGAACAAAGACTAGGAATTCTCGTCTGTTGTTAAGGCCTTCAGAGCAGCGCCTGATCAGAAATCATCGGGCATCAGACAGCACGCCCTAATTGATAATGAACGCTATAAATCGTTCACCCAAGGCCGGAGATGGCAAAATGATAGTAGGTGCGTCCGTGAAGCTGCGTTGTTTTCGTCAGGACTCCCAATGATTTATTTCAATCCTTTTCAAGTTTTAATGCTCCAGCACAAGAAAGATGAAAATGTAAAGTTTTTTTATAGAGTATCATTAACCTTGTAAAGTTTTAGCAAAATATAAAGATCAAATCAAATTGTATTCTAGAGTACTTGTATCATATATATTAAATAAATAAGATACTAGAGTAAATTATCATAAAGTTTTAAACATGTTAATCGGTATCGGCTCGACATTATCATTACTAATATTTACAGGCCGGACAAAACAATGAACGAGTGGTGGATTTATTGGCAATAATAACTATTAATACGGGACATTAATATGTATGAGCGACGGCGTATCGCGATTCAATAAAAACGATTGTCGCGAGATTTATTGGGCTTCAATAGCGGCGGGGAGCCGACCGACTCAGGTGATGGACAGCCGACACAGCGGCCAGTGGGCAGTGGCCACGCAAATGCGTCGAGAATGCGAGAACTTCACTCGCCTTACGAGTGGCCAGGTTGGGTCGTGGATTTATAGGGTTTAAAATTTTAATAGTAGGTTGCCCGTCGCGCCTGACGGACACCCGACATGCCACACTCTCGCAGATACGCGTCACTCGGGAATGCTCCGTCGGCTGCTGATCATCTTAGACGCTATAGGGCTGACACGACAATGTTTTTGTAATTTTCTATAGGGCTGACACGACAATGTTTTTGTTATTTTCTTCATTGTCTAGTGTAACAACATAATATTTTTATTTTTAGCGTTTATTAATTGTGTAACAGGATACTAGCTCCCTATATTTTAAGAGAGTCATCGATCGCTACACGTCTATGTACTCGTCCCGTGCGAAGTGTTAGTACGTGAGGCGTCAGCCCTTGCGCCATGAGAGCCGCCGCGGTGCTCGGCCCACATGAGGTAATTGCCGGAGTACCTCACGTGTGGTCTCCCCCCCCTCCCCTCTCACGTGCCCTCCCCTCTCGCGAGCAAATTAAAATAAAGCGCGTGTAATTCGCCGCGAGCGCCGCTAATGGCGCGCACGGAGGTGGTCCGCTCGCGTGAGACTCCCCGATATCATCATTTGCATCCAAATTGGTGCTTAATGGCGCATTCAACAGTTATGTTACGTCTCCGTTTGCTCTCAAGATAAGCGTCACTCAATTGTAGAGTGTAGAGATGCCACACAGACACTTTTAAGATATTTATAGGCGGAATGCTCAAACGCCAAATGGACGCCTCGGCTATTGGATTTTCTCTCCTACAAAATAAAATAACTTTTAGTCAGATAAAATGTTAAAGGTTTTTTTTTTTTTTTTTTTTTTTTTTTTTTTTTTTTTTTTTTTTTTTACAATTTGGGGCCATCTATGGGCTAACAGCCCATATCCTTTTTTTGCCATCTTTATTTAGTTTATTCGCACCAAGGATAATTTATTATTTACAATATATTGTGATTGTTGTCCATCACGCCATGGACCTTTTTTTTTATCTACACTACTATTATAAAGAGGAAAGATTTGATTTTTTGTTTGTTTGTTTGTTTGTTTGTTTGTTTGAGTCGAATAGGCTCCGAAACTACTAGACCGATTTGAAAAATTCTTTTGCTATTGGAATCTTACATTATTTCTGCTGAACATAGGCTACATTTTATTTTGGAAAAAAATAGGGTTCCGTAAGATATTTGAGTTTTTCGGACGCAAGGTGTAAAAAATCAGCTAGAAAAGTTACTTATTTTGCGTACGCTGCCTAAACTATAAAAGATAGAACCATAAAATGTTCTAAGTAATTGTAGATCTTATAAATATCTACAAAAAAGTCCGGGACACACTATACCTATCTATGTCGAGTGAGGCACAATAACCATTTATTTATTTAAAAATCCTGAATTTTTTTTGGACTACGTTTAAACGGATATATTTTACTCACGCTATTAATCCTTATCAAAATAAATTATTTTATCACTAAGTACAGTTTATGTAGATAATATTTGGTCTTTGAATGATTAAAATTGGACGTTTGGTTTTGAAATTATGGCGAAATTAAAATATTACGATAGTGAGCGTCACCAAAGCGCGTGCGGGAGGAAGACAATATTCTGTTGTAGAAATGAAAATTCTGTACATAAAAGATATGAAATGACACCCGAAATTACACCTTTGTCACTACATCGCTATAGAAGCCAAAAATGTGGTTAGTTTTTTGTCTGTCTGTCTGTCTGTCTGTATGTTTGTTCCAGCATCACACGAAAAATACTGATCCGATTTGAATGTGGTTTTCGCAGATTTGCATACGGTTTTCACAGATATATATATATATATATATATATATATATATATATACATCCCGGAATAGTTATTACGTCCATGCTAAGACACCGACTTACGGCGTCCACCATTTCCACTGGCATTACCGGCAAAGTTTCTGTGAATGTTGTCTTCTTTATCACATGCCATATTCCTGTGCATCTTATATTTACAAAAAATAAGAAATTGTGGATATTCACACTCCATTTATTCTGGTATACTTGGTACGTCATGTACATTTTCACGTCCTAGCGTATATTTTTTATATATGCTAATTAATACTGATGCTCTTATTGCGTCCTGGAGTACTTAATATTGATTGCGCGTCCTCAAATATACCTACTGATTTACGGCGTCCACTATTTCCACTGGCATTATCACCAAAGTTTATATTTTAATTGAGGTACCTAATGGGTACCTAACAATAGGTTATTACGGAATACGGACCATGCAAAAGAATAATCCACCCCTCTTCGGGGACAAAGAGGGGGTAAGATTTTGTATCAACTGATGAAGTAGAAATACTTTAAATGGCAAAACAACGTTTGCCGGGTCAACTAGTTACTTAGATAAGTCTGATCACTATCACAGAATAGATAATAGTATAAGTACAGAAGTTACTCTGCTTTGATCTTGACAAATGCCACCTGTTTATGTGCCTATATAATTATTATTAACATACGGACCGCACGCGAGCAGCCGACTTTGAGCTCTCTGGCGCCGCGCGAAGGCCACTTGTCATAATATCTCATAAGGGTCAAAAGACCCTTAAAGTACAATAGGTATTGACAAAAGTCAATACCTATTGTACTACAGTTCTTGCAATCTACGAGCGCGCGTAGCTCTTATTTGTAGTTGTAATTGTTAATAGACATTTTCGTTAGTGTGCGTACCCGACGGAGCAGTCAGTAGCGAGCGAGCCGTATACCACATAATTATTATGCTGTTTATATTATTTACTTAGCGGTTGCACTTTTGTTTATTTATATGGCTAAGAAAACTAATTTTCGTTATTAGTTTTTATAGTAATATACATTAACATTTAACATACATATCTAGAGTCTAGACACGCGGTAGCGTGTCAAGCCAAGTTCAAGTATATGCGGTTCACGGACTACATCTACTTACCAAGTTTCAATAGTACATATTATAGCTCTTATGGTTTCGGAGAAAAGTGGCTTTGACGTGACATACGGACGGACACGGAGCAGACAGACAAACAGATAGACAGACTGACAGACATGACGAATCTATAAGGGTTCCGTTTTTTGCCATTTGGCTACGGAACCCTAAAAAGTAAGAATTACTGCTGCGCCCCGCAGTTTCACCCGCGTAAGTCCCGAATCCCGATTCCCGATCCCGTGGAACCCACTCACCAAGTTTCATCGGAATCAGTTCAGTAGTTTTTGCGTGAAAGAGTAACAAACATAAATAATATAAACTTTCGCATTTATAATATTAGTAGGATTAGTAGGAACTAGGAAGTAGGATTTACACTCTACCGTATATTATTAATTAATGTTACGTAACACGTTCAAGAAAACAATTAAAAAATAATGTAATAAACAAATTTATTCAAAAATGTAACTAAGACCCACAGACATATTATTTTAAGATTATTTCTGTGCTAAGATCTTATTATTTGGTCAAACTATTCTGGCTGAAAACTTTAATTTTCAGACCAAATTAAACAATAAAAGTATGTAATAGTCTTAAACGACTAGTACTAAAATAACGTTAAAGTAATTACTAATACTTTATATTTGGTAAAAACAATTCTGAATGAAAATCTTAATTTCCAGGCCAAATTAAACAATAAAAGTATGTACTAATTATTGTCAACGTCTAGTACTAAAAAACGTCAAAGTAACTAATACTCAGGGTTGATTCAGACTGCAACGCCGTGCCTCGCCTCGCCTTGTCGCGTTGTGACTTGCGGTCTGAATCAACCATAAGGGTCAATTCAGACCGCAATGCGACACGTAGATGCATATTACATTCTAAATTTATATGGATTTGACAGATTCGCAAGACGTCTCACGCATGACGCAATTGCAATCTGTCAAATCCATACAAATTTATGCCACGCCGCGCCTCGCCTCGCCTTGTCGCGTTGTGCTTGTGACTTGCGGTCTGAATAGGCTACTTGACCTATGTTCAATTTCATTGAACAAATGCATATTTCTATTAGAACTTGGCCTAGGAAACCATATTTCACCCTTATCATCAAATAAAAGCTTAAGATTGATAAATAAAGTCGATTTGAAAATATGATTTTATGAAAATATGATTCGTACTGACTAAAACGCTTTTGCGGTTTCCGATTTGGATGTGACGTCATCTCATTCGTAATTTAATATCTTTTATTTATCGCGCTCGTTTATGGTAAGTTTATTTGTACATAAATAATAAGAATAAGCCTAGAAAGATTTGTAAAATATATTTTCTTGAATAATTCAAATAAAACATCAGTTTTATTATATTATATTATCTCCATTTATTGTAGACGGGAAATGAAATGGCCAAAACTTTTCTCCAAAAGTTTTCAACATTACAAATGATTTCTAATTTCTTATTTAATTCTTTTATAATTTTTGGGCGCTTTAAGACTCGTACATTTAGCACATAAAAAATGTTCAATAATAGAGACTCTAAAATACAAAACATATGACGTCACACCATGGCGGACTGTGTTTTCGGCGCCATTTAAAAGGCATATTTTTCAATCAACATTTTTATGGGTTTCTACTGTGTAAAATATTAAAATATTAGTTTATTTTGTGACACACAATGAATGACAATGAATGATTAAGGGCCCGGGTTACCCTCGAAATTTTCATACATTCTTAATACCAAAATCATTTTCTCATACGAAAATATTTAACATGTTTGAGTTATTTTTCAGCTTAAGATAGTAATTACCTAGGGTCCTGAACAAATTTTTTTACAAAATATTTCAATACTAAAAAAAAATTTTTTGTGTTTAAATATTTTTTAGTAAATTTACTACTAAATATTTAAACACCAAAAAATAGACAAAAACACTAAAAAAGATATAAATAAATAGTAAATTTACTACAAAATATTTAAATAATAAAAAATATTTTTTAGTTTAAATATTTTGTAGTAAATTTACTATTTATTTATATATTTTTTAGTGTTTTTGTCTATTTTTTGGTGTTTAAATATTCAGTAGTAAATTTACTAAAAAATATTTAAACACCAAAATTTTTTTTTTAGTATTTAAATATTTTGTAAAAAAAATTTGTTCAGGACCCTAGGTAATTACTATCTTAAGCTGAAAAATAACTCGAGTATGTTAAATATTTTCGCATGACAAAATGATTTTGGTATTAAGAATGTATGAAAATTTCGAGGGTAACCCGGGCCCTTAAGAAGCGATTAGCATGACGAAAAAAATTAGGTCAAGTAGCCTATTGACCCTAACGGTCATTTCAGACCGCAACGCGACGCGCAGATGCATTTCTAAATTTGTACTGAATTGATAGATTTCAATTGCGTGAGACGTCACGCAAATCTGTCAAATCCATACCTTAAAAATGCATCTACGCGTCGCGTTGCGGTCTGAATCGACCCTAAGGGTTGATTCAGACCACAACGCCACGTTTAGATACATTTCTAAATTTGTACTGAATTGACAGATTGGCACGTCGCCTCGCGCAATTGAAATCTATCAAATCCATACTTTATGCCACGCCGCGCCTCGCCTCGCCTAGTCGCGTTGCGGTCTGAATTTTGTATGTATGTATGTATGGATGTTTGTTACTCTTTCACGCAAAAACTACTGAACGGATTTTAATAAAACCATACAATAATATAGAATATAGATTATAGCTTATACATCAGAATAACACATAGCCTACAATTTTAACCGATTTTCGAAATGGGGGAGGCGTTATGTTCGTTTTTTTATGTTCAACGATTACGGGTCAATTTATATTAGCGCAGAAGCAAAGTATCAAAACCGAACATAGCAAATCCAACCTTAACTCCAAAGCGTTAACGCACACCTTACATCTGAGCGCTCGAGACACTGAATACTCACTCGACGCGCGTGTTCCGCAACGGAAATTCTGCCGAGTAATTTTGGTTCTTCGCGTAATTTATAGTTTGTCGTATCAGACGGATGCCTCGGAACGTAATTTTGGCCACGGAAATTACGCCGCGTAGCTTCGGCATAGTGTGTTTAGACACTTAGACCTCTAGAACAATTTTCGGGCTAAATTAAACAAAAAGGCCCTTACTAATAAACGTTGTATAAGCTTATACAGTGTTTTGTTCCTGTCACACAAGTGACATTTTTAATTGGATTGAAGAAGACAAAACACTGTATAGCTATTCAAAGCTTATACAGCATTTATTAGTAAGGGGGTAAAATTATAAAATGGTCAACGCCTAGTTCTAAAAAAACGTCAAGGTAACTAATGCTCTAATTTGGTAGCTTGAATACTGACTTGTTCATAAATAACGTCAAAGTAACTAAATACCTACTTATATTTGGTTATACAATTTTGAATAAAAACTTTAATTTTCGATAAAATTATCACACAGAAAAAAACCTGCTGTAGCCTGTAGCTAGCATAAATTTTGTCGAAGGTACACTATAATCTATTCATTCTAGATTTTTTTGCGGCAAAATTTGTAATTGAGTTCTACTACTGCTATGTAAACTTTAATGTGACTAGATACTCCAGTAGGATGATATATTCACGATATTCATCACAATTTAGTCTACGCAAAATTAGTCACAACTCACATCCGTTCGTACAGGTCACTACGGCGTCCGCAAAGTTCACGAGCATAATGAAATAACGATGCATGGTCGCACGCGGCAAGGTAAACGCGCCCGAGCGGCAACGTCGCATTTCTTTCGTTTCTTAACCACACGCACTGCACGAAGTGGCAACATATCATATTTGGGGGTAGACGCAACATTATCGGCTAAATGTACGGAAATATACACCCAAAAAATATACAGCGGCGCAGCGCCGCCATCGGACGATTGGCGAACTATATTATACTCGTCCAGAGACTCTGGAGGTGAAATTGCGTCTCGCTGATTTTTTTACCATAGATACCCAATACCTATAGCTATGTAATAGAGGTGAAATTAATCTTGCGTCCGTATACCGGACGCGGTAAGTCGGTGGACGCAATATTACTATGGGATTTTTTGAGGCTGGACGCAAGAAGTCTATCAAGTTATAAATATATATATATATATATATATATATATTTTTATACACCAGATGTTGAGTTGGAAGAAGACAAACATAATATATATATATATATATATATATATATATATATATATATATATATATATATATATATATATATATATATATATATATATATATATATATATATATATATATATATTATGTTTGTCTTCTTCCAACTCAACATCTGGTGTATAAAAATCCTTCCCCCCCCCCTCCCCTCTCAACCCTCTCTGGGGACCAAAGAGGGGTCAGATTTTGTATACAACGTTTTTCTTTAGTGGACTTACTTCATATTAGGTATTAACTGTGTTTTTCAACTTAACATCTGGTGTATGACCTTCCCCCCCACACCCTCTTAGGGGACAAAAGAGGGGGTAAAACATGTATCAACTGATGATGTAGAAAATATACTTTAAATGGCAAAACAACGTTTGCCGGGACAGCTAGTATAATATAATATATAAATATATAGTATATAAAAATTATAAAATATAAATTAAATACTAGAATAGAATATAATATATACACATATTATATGTAATAAAAATACATATTTTCCTATCTTTTATATATTGTATACTAATTATGAAGTGAATGTTTTGAACGGTGTGGTCCCAGTGTCCTGGCGGCCAGTAGATCCGACATTTTTAGATTTCCTTAGATAATATTATGCTGCTCCACCCTTTGCCTTTAGATGTTGTGACATTGGCTTGGTGGAGAGGGGTCACTCAAGCTGGGTGGAGTTTTTAGATGTTAAACGTTATATAGAGTGTAACAAAGTGTCAATACTTTAGGGTGTGTATGTATCCCTTATTATTATACTTACTACTTAATACTACATACTCTTTCAAGTTTCAGCGCTACTACTATCGCAGTGAACTCTATGCAGTAACAGGGGACTAATACATACCCTATAGTGATAAGAATTTGTTTTGCTACACCCTACATACTTCATCTTAACCTAGAAACATATACATATACTGCATACCCGGGTAGAGCCGGGTGAGCGGGTCGGCGCAGACCAAACAGCCGGGGGGTACATTAGGACGTCAAAGAGCGGCGGGCAAACAATCACATGTTTGCTCTGTCATCAACTCATCACCGCCCGGCGCTGTCTGCCGGTCTCGGCCGCTATCTCAAGACGCTACGTGCACAACATTCGCACCTCTGTTTACAGTTTACACTCAAATTAATGACCTGTGGGACATTCATTTTAGGGAAACGTTACTCGTTTAAACAATTGATAGAATGTCAGCTTAATTTTATTAGACGGTAAGATTGTTGTCTTTATAAAATCTGGGGGAGGTAATTTGTCGCGCAATAAGAGAATCGACTGCGGAGTTTAGAACGATACCGACGTGGCGATAATATTGCGAAACGTCTTCAAAACAATACTGTGAAACAATAACGACGAAAGCTCAATAAATTGAGTTTGATCTGATAGAGGAAGCTGCCTGCTCGCCAACGCCACTAAACCACCCGGTAATGTTCTATAATAACTCCTAATAAGGTTTTTCCTATTGTCGGAGCGCCTATAAAATATTAGGAGCCTCGGCGAGCGTTGTAAATTGCTGCGCGAGTTATATCGGCCGAGGACTCCACGCGACTTTACACTTTAATACTCCGGAATTAGGACCGAATCGAAGCTGGCGAGGTTTTAAGTAATATAATTATTAATAATAGAGCCGTTTGTAGATATCTATTACTGAGGCGGTAAATCAGCGGCTCCGCCTGGCCGCAGCGTCCCGGGGCGTGCTGGCTGAGGCCCCGGGCGGGGGGCACAGCCCGGCCCCGGCGTGCCCCGGAGTGCCCCGCCTGGGGATTATGTTATACCGCAAAGGTCACCGCTCACCGCTGACCGCGCCCCAACTTTCAATATACACTCTGTTCAGCGTTCGGATCCAAATTAATCCTAAAGGAAACAATTGTGAAACTTAATTTAATCGATTTGTCATTGTACTTTTGTTGCTCATAGCGAGTTAAAGTTAGTGAAACTGTGTTTATATTAAAATTATAGTTATTCTGTTCTGAACTTTGAAGAGAGTAGAGACCTATAGACCAGCTGAGTTTCTTTAGAAATCTCTCTCATTTTGCATACTCAATAAACATGACACTAAAAATAAAATATGATACTCCACACCCTACACGATAATCTTTAACCTCATATATTAGTATCATCAATGAAATCACCAGGTAGGAGTATAAATTACCGGCGAACTCTACACCGGCACTAGCGCTTTACGACGGGAGTTAATAGTTTACTGCGAAACATCTAATGTCACTCGATGTTATGGTCGATTTTATTCTACACTATAAAATTTCTACTAAACTATTAAATATAGCTCGGTTTAGCATAATGTAACGGAACTAGAAGCTTCAATTTATGCAAAAAAGAATGTAAGGTTACGATGTGTGACGGTAACTTTTACTTAAAAATATGGCAAACTAGTACATTTGGAACGTTGAATTAATTAACCAGTTCAACTTTTCCCATACTTGATAGAGCAACAAAATAAACGAATTTAGCGATTCTGCAATCACGGTGTGAGTGTCACAGTAAGCACTTAAGGTGACGCCATGTTAAAGTAAAAAAAACCGTGTTGGATGTGTTTGAGATTGCTTGTTTTCTATGCGAGGCTGGCCCGGCCTCTCATAGAAAACAAGCAATGGAACAGCAAAAAATTGAAAGGGCGTAGCGACAAACTGGTTTTTGTCGCGTAATTTAAAAACCATAAATACATTTTATATAAGCTATGGACAAATTAAAGTATATACTAGAACCAATTTATGTACAAATTTTGGAAGCTTATATCACTCTCCTCTGTTGGCAAAATAGGAATCCCTTTTTTTACAGAGGTCTTTTTGATTGATTATTCTGTGTTATAAAAGTTGACCAATCGTGTTATGCTATGGGTAATTCAAAGACATGATGAATACTGACAGTGAACTTTAATTTCTTAGCTTTAGTCATTGCTGAGAAAAATGGACATCGCTACAGCCAAATTATCAAGGCGTCACCTTTTGTACTACGTCGCGTCGCGTTTATCCCACAACCACTGAAGCTCTACCTGTACTCGTCTGTATGTCTGTATGTCTGTATGTCTGTATGCAGTCTCCCCGCGGTAATTCAGTTAACGAGACGCACTCCATACAGATTGGCGGCGCGCCGCGCGCCGGGAGCGTCGCCCTCGCCAATTTGCACCGACTTAATTACGACGTTTACCCCCGCTATATCCTAATGCTTAAACGATCCATTCGGTTATCATTTTGCGGAAATCACAATTATATTCGGTAGTATTTAATGTTTGACAGAGTCGGAGAATACTAGGGAGCACAACGGTCAACGAGTGGTAGACGTAAGTAGATGACAACACTTTCGAGGTTTGCCGCTCGTTACGTTTAATTATTCTGTTTTAGTGAATAAAGACGAGGATAAAAGGACGTATTCAAAGAGGTGTGGAAACCGCACGCGCATTAACTGTAAACTGCGTGTTTCTCTATGTTTGGTGATAACACATACACCACATATTCTTGTTACAACTGCATACTTATGTATCTAATAATAATTTAAAAGCGACACACTGGGTTTCTCAGCTGCATACTATCTACATACCGGGATTCTCGAAACGCGGGCTAGGTAGCGTTCAATGTGTATCAGCTGTATTAGGGATCATTCATCAATTTGAATTTTTAATTTTTAGGATAGTGTCAACCTTATTGGGTTGGAAAAACGGCATTGTCAAGGGTTATACAACTCTGAACGGTACACACGCGATCCCCGCACCGCGGTCACGTATCTCGCCGCACTTCCCGGCGGATGTCGAGTATTTGAATAAACGAATTGTCTCCGAGACGAGAGCGCGTCGGCGTCAAAGAGCACACGTGTCACGTGATGCTGCAATTTGTCACGCCGCGCCGTCACGCCGCGCGCTCACCGGCACGTCACACTGGCCTCCCCGATCTCCGCTTCCCTATAATATATTCGTTATTCCGAGTATCAATCCGAGGATCAGGAGAAAATGTAGAGCAGATCAAAGATAAAGAGCGATCGTCGCATTACTGATTCATCGTAAATCAAATGCAAGCAACCGGAAGGAGTATTTGTAGATACCTAGCCTGTGTAAATTATTGTGAGTATACGTAATTAGTAGTATAGGGAAGTCTCCAATCGATAATCAGGTACTTAGTATTTAGCCCGGCACGGCTGGCGCGGGTGTCGCGGGTGGGTGCGGCGGTGCGTCGAGTCAAGCCGCTTTATCCCGTAACCCTCTACCCGCGTGATTTAAATAATATCCTCTAATACTCCGCCAAACACTGGGGATTATAATGTAAATATATGCAAATTCTGCGGGGGCGCGGTGTCGCACGAGCTCGATACAGCTATTTGCCACAGTGTACACGGCACCGAATTTTCTTAGCTCCAAGTATAATTCAACATAAGCACCCAGATTTTCACGTGAGGAGAGTTAGATCGAGAAAAATAGGATCGACTTAAGTAACTTTATCACGAGAAAGTTACGAATATTTCACGAGATCCTGCAAACTTTTATATACTTTTGCGACAATACGTGCTCGAGCCGCAGAGGACCTGCCGCCCGCCGCGGTCTTCATCGCGGTCGCGGACGAGCGACGAGCGGCGACCGCTGACGGGTTCGACATGACCCGCGTGCAAACCGGTTACAATTTAGATACTAAATACTTTACATACCTGTAGTCGGGACTACTTCGCTTTGTCTGCGAAGCACTAGAGCTGGGATTACGAAAATATCATGTTTCGCTTTCACAATGGCTTTATGTAGACCTCGTTTGTTGTTGAATCTACTGAGAAATATTAATTGAATTCACTTAAGTAATCAACTTGGAATCAGTAGTTTACTACATACCCCCTGATTCTTAATCTACTCTCTAAGCTGAATGTAAATGCGGAGCCCACGTCATATCTCATGTCGTTCGATGAATATGGAACGCGCGACTTGTTCACGTCGCGTCACCGGTACACGGTACCGGTGACGCGGTCGCGACCCTCGGTGGTTTATTGCTGATCAATGATCATCATCACCCCGACCCCCGGACAAATCTCTCCGATTACCATAAGCGCTACACGTAGCCCGGCTACCTGTCCCGCGGTCCCGCCGCGCTGCGATAAATTAGCGCTACGCCCGCGCCGCGAGCTCGCTACTATGTTGGATTATGTAATATGCATGGATCATAATTTGAGAGGATATACTTACCTAATGAAGACTTTAGCTTTGTTTAGTAACTGCAGTCATTATATTAAATGAAATAGATAAACTGATGATAATTTTCGTCTTTCTTAACAAAAAGCGTAAAAAAACGTCAGATCAGACTCGGAGCCAAAAAAGTTTCGCGCCGACTGCTTTAGTTCCGGAAACTGCATGCGGAACCAAATAAATTTAGACTTACTTACGAGTGTTGCTCTCGCACTGATCCCCGTACGTACCTGTAACAAAAGCATCGCGTTAATGGTGTATACAGTGGGGCCCTTCGGCGTAGACGGCGGAGTATGGTGTGCGGTGTGCGGTGTAGCCCGGGTGTAGGGTACGCAATGCAGTGTCGCAGTGCGACTGTGGGGGCACGGAGCGCGGAGGGCCCAAAAAATTTGGAGCCGCCGCACGCGACAGTCGCCGCTGGCACCGCCGCATACGGCCCACTGTCGCCTGGCAGCCCCCGGGCTACCCGCACCGGAGTATAGCTAGATAAACGGTCTATTTACTACTCGTGGTCGATAAGCACGAGACTCATCAAAATACAGGATCGGTCTCTTACAGTTTGCGCTAGTATAATAAAGGAATGCAAATAATATAATGAAAGATAAATCGAGTCAAACATGACAAATATCCCCAGGGAATTGTTGTACCTATTAAGGGTAAAGCGTTAAAGCCCGAGAACCAACCGGGAAAACCACGTGTGTACGAGCTCCGCCCGCCACCCGCGTCAACTACGAGTGTTTATATTATTTTAGCGATTCTCGTGAGACCCGACAGTGAGTACCTTGTCCGGTCGTTTTATACCGAACTCCTGTGACTTTTATTTCGGATCGTCAGCAATGAAATAAGAGTTAGCAGAATGAGGCGGGTGTATGTGCGTGTTGGCCGAACTCCAAAACGGCCGGCGCTCTCGTAGCCGACATTCCGCGTACTTAATAGCTCGTGACACGGAGGAGCTTGGTCGCCAGTCAACACGTCAGGAATCAGGCGGCATATTATTACTGACTGACTGAAATTGACAGATGACTGCAGAACACTTGAACACAATGCCTGGTAAAAAAAATGCTGAACGTGAAAATAAAGGTCATAAGGACCTGAATCAATACCGAAGTTTTCAACCGTCGAGATTGGTCGCTGAGTCAAGTTGAGATCTTTACTTGAAGTGTAAAGACGATGTCGATATATTATATAACTTTATAATACGTCATGTAGAAATGCAGGAGTAAGCACTCACTCTTCGAGTGTACTGCATACCTGTACTACAACTACTAAGTAACACTACAGCGACTGGCCCGTCGCCAGCCGCCGGACAGTTTTGTTGTTTGTTTACATCCGCTGATGTATCCCGCACCTCGCGCTCACTGCGGCGAGCCGTCTGCTGCCGCGCTGACGTTCGTGTGCCTGACGTGGTACAAGTTACAACACGAGTCACGATCGCATTACATTCGGTCAAAGGATCAGCGGTGCCCGTTCAAAGGCCAAGCCATGAATATGATTACACTCAAAATGAGGTAACACATTCACATATTTATTAATTATTATTTAGGCTAGGTGAGGTTATTTTTCTTCTCCATAAAATAACATTTAAGAAATGCTTCCGTTGCACTAAAATATGGTTGACATTATACAATAAAGTCTGTTGTCTGAGCAATAAACGTCCGGAGTAGAAAGTAATGGCACAATCCGTCTTCCTTAGCGCGGCTTATTAGCGCCGCGCGCCGTGTAGGTACGCCAGTCGCCGGCGATCGCACGCGGCGCGGCGTCGCGTCGTCGCTCGTTTTGTCCGCACTTCCCCGTAATCGACAATATCTATTTATTCTGGTCATCTCCAGGCACTCGCCGGCAGATTTATGTGCTCCGACGGCTGAGATATTATGTTTTATAGCTGCTTCTGAGAAATATGTAGAGCCGATGCGTGTAACTCGTATATTCCGTGGGATCTATCAACCTAATACCCAAACCCAAAAGTACCGAAGTTCCAATATCAATTTTATGAGCACTCGTCATAGATATTTCATTGCACGATTCACTCAGTGTATCCATTTAGGATCTGCCGGGCGATTACACGCAGAGAATGCACCACTAGCTCGGTCACGCATTCTCTATGAAACTCTACGTAAAGGTTGCAAATGACCTCTCAATCGACACAATATCGATATCAGTAATACCAGCTTCCGTCTCGACTCCACGATATTATTAAGCGGTGTCTGTTCGCCGGAGATTTACGGCCGGGAATATCTAATTTACGAGTGGTATGAGCGAGTATTTAGCCAACAATACTTCATATATCACATTACTGTCTCGCCGCAAAGGTCACGCTATCGAGTGGGATTTACGCCGAAGCTAATACACGATATAATGGAAATATTCTGTCATAATAAATGGCGAAGGAATTTACTCTACCCAGTATTGTGACACATGCGCTTTTAATTAAGTTAATTACGCTGCAATTACGAGCAGCAAAGACTCGGATTGCAGTCTGCAGAACGTAATAACTAATAACTGACTCGCGGAGCAATTTCAATACGTCACGAAAGCTGTAAAACTGTAAATGCTGACAATTTGAATAGAAATAAATGATGTCGAATCAGCAGTGACGTAGACGTCGCGGCTGCTTGTCGGGGACCGGGGGAAGTGACGGGTTTAAATACCGCGCGGCGTGTAAAGCATGCGCGACAAATGTCCATTGTCAGGTCTAATCCCGCGCCCGTTGCGCCCGCGCACCCCGCGCCGGGAATAGTATTCGCGGAACGGCCGCGACAGCCCGTCATTAATTACGGCCGTGATTTACGACGCCTCACTAAATGCTTAATTACAACTCGTCCGGAGTCTCCCGATTAAATAAATTATGGTAATATGACCGCGTCGTGGGTGTCGCGGGGAAATCTTTATTTATGTCGCTCTCGCTGAAACTATCGCGGCACGCAACGCGAGCTGCGAGATCGAGTCTGATGTAGTGCTATTAGGAGCACGAGAAGTTCGGCTTCGTAAATCGTAAAGTATCATGCGAGTGTCGGCGTGGCGCGGCGTGCGTGTTGCCGTCCGCCGACCGCCGACCTCAGCCGTCTGCCGTGCGGCCGCCTCCGCCGCCGCGCCGGCTACAATCGATTACTTACTACTTATTAGCACTTAGCACTTGTTATAAGATTAGCGCCTAATTTGTTTAGCCTTACATTTGCCGACAATAGTCTTTTGCAAAAGCTCCGTATTTGTGGATACTTGCGTCACATGTGCGGGTAATAAGTGCTGCACGAAACTTGTTTAATAAAAACATTAATTACCGCTCGAGTTGGCAAATCTGCGAAGGTATAGTTACAGGGAGGCGACAGAAACACGATCCAGGTGACCGATTCATTCGCTGTAACGGATGACTTTCATTCCTTGGAATAGACTCACAGATACAGGCGTAAAAAGCAGTGCAGACGCTCTACAGTCACTCTACAGTCTCCGGGACTGACACTCCATTCTCCAAGTAGCTTCACAAGTCACAATAAACAGCTTGGATCATAGTTAACCTAGTTAACTTTAATCGAGATTAGCGCAAGTGGGCCTTGGTAGAGAAATAGCGGCGCAAAAGCTGAAAAAGCAAGGCGACCAGACTTAAGGGCCCGTTCTTCGTAAATTAGCAGGTCGATTTCTGTCAGTGCGAATATCGACCTAAATGTCATTACAATAAAATTCATATCAGCGCGCCTTGTACGGTGGCGGTTACGACGCTCGCCGCGTCCATGATAGGGCGAAATAGGAGAAAAACCCGTTTTACTTAGATACAAATATTAAAACTAAACATCTATCCAATGATTTCCCTGTTAAATTTTAATAGCTATCGAACTGTCCAAATTATTTTTTGATTGAGTCTCTGTAAGTCCTATAAAACTCAAAATGCTTTTAAAATCGATGTTGTTTCGGATTTTTTTTTTATCGAGCCAAATTATCTGTATTGTGTTTCTATCCAATGAAAGCACTAGTTAAAAGATGCATCTATACATGTGTATATTTTTCAGTTTTTTTGAATGACGCTTTCTATCAAAAAAACTCATTCTAGAAACGTGAATTTGGAATAACCGGCCCTTAATACAGTCGAGCTTACTCCGGTCCGCGGCCGTCTGAATTCGTCACGAAATAAAAATACATTACACAAATACCGTGCGACGAGTGGAACGAATCAATCTCGGAGATTGACGCCGCGCCGGCCAACTTACACGTATCACATTACGACGCATCGTTTAACTTTATATCTGTCTTACGAGAAGATTAATTGAATTTATTATGAGGCATAATATATTGAGACGTTTCTTTTTAATTAATGTTTACGGAATAATAATTAGCGGAGAACCGAGACGTTATTATAATTGGTTATTTTTAAAATACGGGGAAAACATTAGCTGTTCATAATCATAATACAGAAACGTTTTCTAATAATAATTTATTTTAATTAATTATTATACTCGTAGAAATCTGATACGCAAAATAAATAAGCTGGTAAATTCCTAACAATATTATAGACACTATAGTATTTCTTTATAATATAATGTCATTATAATTAATAATATAATGTTTATATCCCTTTCACGTTCATGCCGCTGAAAAAACTAGGCCTTTGCATCCATTGTGGATGATTTATATACGATTTTCAGAGCGAAGTAACCACTCTTTAAATAATGTAGTGCCTGGGACAAGATTTTAAATGTTCGTATGGTTGCCCAAGCGCATACGGTATTCTCGCTACATAGTCGGCCTAGACCAGAGGAAAGAACTAGTCAATACGTCTGGGACCAACCATGTGCGGGTTTCCTCGCGATGTTTTCCTTCACAGTACGAGGTGGTACGAGCGTCCGTATTGTGTACTTGAGATCAGAAAATGTCTCATTGGTACACGCCTCCATCCGGGACAAAACCTGCACCCTCTGCGAGTGCGAACCAAAGGTCTACCCAATAGGCCATGGACGCTCATGCCATGCCGTCCTAAATCTTTGCTATTGTCATCCCCTGCAGTCTCGACGAACGACGGAGAATAGTTTTTAAGAACGAAACATTTTACAACACAATATAATACGACGTACAATATGAATAGTATGATGCAATATGTGAAGACGTGTAATCGGATATGCATTACCGGGAGTCTCGCGGGTGCGGTGTAATCGATGCCCGGTGTCCGCTAATTCCGGCGGAAAAACATTCGGACCGGAAACTCGCAGCGAGTCGTTAATGCTGTTGTAATGCGATTTTGAAATTTCTCCAGATGGGGATTTAAATACCGCTATTGCAGCTGATCCATTTTTGAGACGCTCATTCGGAGGGCCCATCATTGTTGCATTAGCCGCCGGAGCCTTCTTCGCTTACATTTTTAATTAACTTCATTTCGAAAGCTACGACGACTCGCCTCTCTAACGCTTTATACAACTCGTTCGAGTTGTATTTTTTTTGAGCGTTAGAGAGGCGAGTACTGGGTATCAATTTATCTGCTGCTGGCTGTCTCACTTTAATTCGCAGTGAAGAAGATATTCTGAGGGGTTGGAGCTCTAATAGTCACCTCCAAAACACCGCATAATTATATCGCTGCTAGCTTTTGTATTTTAACTTTTCACGTTAAAACAAACCTGGCAAACGGACAACTCCGGACTAATTTATCAGATGAAAACTTTTATAAAATTGCACTTTTCATTGGATCCCCGTCCACGGGGTGTTCATTTAAAACAAAACGATTTGCAAAGTGCTGCTCAGCTAAATCGCGATTGTTCCACGTGCAGTATATTTTTAACAAATGGACTGTATGAGTAGGTGTAGGAGGGAGGAGAGGGGAGGACTTGGGGGGAGGTTAAGTGTATGTATGTGAGCGGCAATATCTGTGATTGCGTTCGACGAGCTCATGAATTTGGAGAGCGCCGCGCCGCGCTGCCTCAGCACCACTTGTAGGTACTTTCGTTCCTTTACAATTTACATACATTGTAATAAGTTTACCTGCAAAGTAAGGAAAAATTTAGATAAAGACTATAGTGATAAAAATCAGTTTTTTGTTTCAGGTTGTTTTCAGGTTTATTTTAACATAATATAATATTGACCACTGATTTTAACTAATTGTGCAAGCACTTTTATGCATGCCGTCGTAGAATATATTTTTATAGAGAAATACAAGAAAATACAAAATGCAACTAAATAACAATTGTTATGACCGCCTTTCCTGCTTTGAGGCGTAACCAGGAAAATAAAAAGTTGAGGGCAAAAAAACATAATATTCGGACATAAAGTTCGGACGCAGCTGTTGTCGCCTTATGATTCAAAATAACATCGGTACTCGTGTACGACCGGGGAGGGAATATGAACGTCCGCGACCCCGGGGGAGGACGAATATGACCGACGCAACCGACGCGACCGGCATGCCACGAGACCCACACACCACATATTTACACAACTCATCGATTTATGCTAATGGAAAAACGAGGACCCTCTAAAACAGACCGGATAAAATATAAATCAGTATGGGACTCAAAAACTCAAAATGTCCACAATAAAGTGAATCGAAAAATAACGTAAATATAAATCGAATAAAGGAAAGTGTATTTTATATAATAAGAAAATGTTTAAATTGTGGTTTAAAACGTAAATAAATAAATGCTGCAGTTGGCACTGAGCACGTCTTCTGCAAGCAATTCCCTGGCTGGCTGCAGCCATCCGGTCGCCGGTTCGTGAAGCGCTCTCTCGTCCGGTTACATATAAAAATTCTTGGAGGTATTCGTTTTTCTTATTGAAACAAAAATAAAAACTTTACTATCAACTGTAACGTAATTATAGCAGAAGATACACCGACAAGAAGCTGAGGATCAATAGTTAAGTCTTAAGGACCTAAACACACAGAGCAACAGAATTAAGAGGCTCAATCAGATGGGCGACCGGTCGCGGGCGCGGACGTGGGCGGAATACCGCCGCGGTGAACACCAACTATTTATCCAACTACCCTCATAAAAGAAACGTTTCTTTCGGATTGCGCCCGCCGGTGCTTGAATTTTAAATAACCGAACCGACGCCACTATTTTACTGATTTCAGGGATCCCCGGGGGCAGTGAGAGGGGCGAAAGGGGGACTGACGCGCACGTGACGTCATCAATATGGATATTGAATTGACACCCGATTACCTCCTCCGCTCCCATTGGATATGGAACGGTATCAATCAACGGAAAATTTAGAAAAGTGAGACGGAAAGTAAAGATTAATTTAAAAAATATATTTATTCAAGATTCAAATTTCGGATGGGGTTAATTTATATTTCAATTAAAAGGATTCGCAAAAAATCTTAATAAAATCGTACATAAACAGATGGCGGGCGGAGGTGACCGCTGCGGTTATTAGCCTTAGGCATTTTTTTCGACGACTCATCATTATTTCTCATTATATTTTGATATTATACAGAAGACGAGTAGCTCAGTAAGGAAATCTGGTAATCATACAACTCCGCTTGCCAAGATGTTTTGCACACTCGTACCGAGTGAAACAGTACAGTGTTATCGATTATTAATTCATTGATGAATATTGTACACTGCGAGTGACACCGGGTTAAAACACAACGGTCGGTGGAGACAGTAGCCGTAACAAGGCGGCGGTCGTGACTGACTGACGGTGTTATGTAAATAGCTCGTTTGTTGGCGCCCAACGTGGGGCTAACGAGTTCAGGACATTGAGATGTTTACACCGACAGCTTCGGATCTACTCGACGCGACGACTGTATTTCTGGTCAATGTTGACATCTGCTCTATTATGCCGACTGTAAAATTTACTGAGAGAAAATCCGAAAAATACACACCGTTATTTTCCAAGCAGGTATCAAATAGGTGACATAAATAAACTTCAATAAGAAAATACGTCGCCTCGAGGATATAGGAGTGGTTTAAGCTAAACTCGAAAGTTTCGCGAGCACATTATCTCGGGTATACCCCGGCTTCGCCAGCATAAAACTTCGGTGAACAGCTGAAACTTCCTGACCCACATGCCCGAGCTCCCCGCGATGTGAAAAGAGATTGTGAAAAGCAAACAGAATAAATCGTATGTAGTCGATACAATCAGCGCAGTGTGTGTATCTGTGTTGGGTGGTGGTCGCACAGAGAGATACTCGCCGATAGCCTCTGACCCGTACACTGTACAGTGTACAGCCTGCGTAACATTATTGTGGTAGGAACGAGCCCCATTCACTTGTTAAAATGTCGATATAGCGTGTGCCCCAAACGAGAAATAAAAAAAATTGTGAAGCTGAGAGCTCTATGTAAGTTTATATGGCGTGGCTAGAAATTAAATTAAATGCCTCACCTATAAATTTAGTTTCATTAGGAAGGTTTAGGCGAAGTGCTCCTATAGACTCGTCCTCGGTCTGAAAATCATTCCCGGCCGTTGCACTGGTATCTCGTCTCACTGCTCCATTGTTTCGACACTCAATTTGTTAATGCACTCTCGGCGTCTCACAAAAGGAATTAGACGCGCAACACCAGAGAGACTAATATAAGGAGGCTCAATTTTAATCATTCTCTCAGATCTGTGCACTGTGATAGCTCTCGAAAAGGTTCAAAGAAAAACAGTGCCGTTTTTGTGGAACATTAACATTACAGCGAGTATAACGCATTAGCGGGCGCCAGCAGTTCCACACGGGGGAACTGCTAACTAGAACTGCATTAACGGAATCAACTGAACATTTTCGGGGAGCGGTTGCTGGGAGTCGGGATACATTTCGTATGCTCCGGAATTAACTTGTTTTTGTTGGGGCTCGCTCCTTGTCTCATTAATGTTGACCTTTCCTGACCTCATTTGGAACATCTCCAATAAAAAGTTTGTGTACGTCGTAGTATCAACATTTTGGCGTACGTATATAAAACAAGTGCACTTATAAGCCATAATAATTATAAGGTAACTCAGTACTAATTTCTATTATCATTCAATTGAATAATAATATTTATGGTGAAGCTTTTGTCACCACTTACCGTCATGTTTTTGAGCGACTTAATAATTGCTTTCTATACCACCGTACGTAATAAAGAGATAGATTTCGGTACTGGTGTGACACGTCACATGACAGGGGCCCACATTAGTATTCGCTGCACTCCGCCGCCGCGCCGCTGCGGTGACGCGGTGATGCGATAGTCTGTACTAATGCGTTTAGCACGAGAGGCGCGACGCCCGCATTAATTGACTACACCGCACCTCTCCCTCTCCCTGCCGCCCGCACACACCTGTGGTGACCCCCTCCCCCCCCTGTGACACCGGCACGGAAGACAATGGTTTCACGTTCAATTTAACTGATCTTATCATTTTCACGAGCATTTTCATTAGTTTAACGTCGTTAACGGAGCACGCTCGCTTCATTAAGTCGCGAGTGAAGCGTTTTACTAATGTACACGAGTCTTGAATATGAATCGTAAAGAAAAACTTTGCGTAGAGAAAAGCAGCTGAGGTCAAACATGGGGCAAGCTGATTATGTGGTTGGAATATCAGAAAAATTGCATGCGGTAAAAAGTTGTGCGAAACAGCCGTGTCAACTCGGCGAGTGACATTTTTGTGAGGTTTTTCCGCCGCCCGGTTGCCCTACAAGTCGCGCAATTAGTCGCCACTCGCTACTTACATACTCGGCTCGTCGACTCGCCGTATTCGGGCAGAAATCGCCGAGAATGTTAGCTGTCGACTATCGACATCAAAATGTATCTATTTTAGATCTACGACTGTTTCTTTTGCGTGGATGTCGTTTTGTAATACAAGATTATCTTTTATTTATCTCGAGGCAATTCAGAAGTTCCAAAATAGATTTTTCCATACATATAAATTATAATATTATTGTAGTTTTTTTATATCGAGTTTTCTATGCGTGTGGTCTTCGCGGGAATTCGTAATCGAGTTTCGTCTCGACCTTCGTCTTAAAAGCTCAAAAATTACAAACGATAATTTATTACCGACGTCAGCTCGACATAAATAATGTAATTCCTGACGGAGCAGATCCTTCGAACACGGTATTAAATTTAATTGTACATGTTTTATATTTATCGCCGCAAATAAACGAAGCGGAGTGAATGCGACGTTCGTGCCGTTTTAGGTGCGCGTTTAAAAAGCGATTCATTAAAATTTACAACACATCAGCGGGTCTGAGGGCGCGTGGGCGGCTGGACAGTCGCCGCGGGGCTCCGGGCACCATCGGAGAACCTTACTGCACAGGCAATAAGATCTAAACGTGTCACACGGTCACACCTGGCCAGCCTGCGACCGTACCGGGCCGGCCGGGGAGCGACGTGCACAGCGGAGACGATTAAAAAGATATCGCTGACATCAAAATGTAATTGAATTTTATTGTTATTTAATAGCGACTCATTTCATACAAAAGTATAAAGGTTCACATACCTCTATATTATAGAAGCACTTTAATCATGAGAGATCCTGACTCTGTATTTATGTGATGTCATTGTTGGCATTACGCTGGAGGCCCTAGGAAAATGCATCGTTAGCTTGATCAGGCGCAACAATCGGCGCTGTCAACAGGTGCGCGAGTTATGAGTGTCTCCTGTCTACTGTTTAATGTGACTGTCGATGATATCGGCGGCGGCCGCGGCGGTCGCGTGCGGTCCGCGCCCGCCGTCGGTCGTAGCTCGCCGTATCGGGCGGCGGGCTGATATCGACCCGGCATCGCCCGCCGGCCGCCGGACACAGCGACAGTTATGAGGCCCGTAACTCCCGATCGCCGATACGCCGCGCGCTGACAAATAAGTATATCGCTCCTGCCGCTTTATTGTGCGTATTGTAGTTGGTTGTGGTCCGGTGTGCTGCCAGCACTGACACAGTAAATACCGGACGATAAGTGCCGCTATTCTAATATACAAATCACCGAAGTTAATTTAATAGCTTTCAATTTGGAATTAAGTGGCCGGGGTCGGAGCTCGTGGTTTAAAAGTTTAATAGACGATTAGACGTATGGGAGGGAATTAAGTAATTCGAAGTGATTTTTGTAATTTAGCCTCGTGGCCGATATCAAACAGTCGACAAATTAATTGGCTCGGAGACGCGACTCGCTCGTTACCGCGTTATTACAGAAAATACAATTACAACATTCAAAGTAATTTCCATCGAGCTCAACACAAAGAAACGCCACGGCCCACGAGGCGCCGGTGAATTTCACACGACCGAGCGCGTAGTCAGATGTAATTAGGTACTTATCAAAAGCCGGGCGGGACTAAATAGAAATGTGTGTTGAATTTCGACGGCGGTGGGCTACGTATTAGCAGGTGCATCGTGAATGGCTTCCGACGCCGAGAGAAGTGCGGAATGTGAATAGCACCAATTACGTGCCGACTGCCACTCCGGCGCCGGGCCCGAGCTCCCGAACCCCCGGCCCACCGGCCCCCTGACCGGACTCGACCGGGTAGGATTGTCTAATTGAGAGCTCAAACACGTGCGGAGAGCGCCAATTGATCCGGTGCGCTAAGCCTAGCGCCTAATTGCTCCACACCTAAGATAAGACTACCTACCTAACGAATGACACAGATCAAAATAATCAACGATTTTCTGTAGTAGGTATGTAACAAGGAGGTGGGACTGCCGTTTGTCTGTCTGTCTAATTGAACACAGGACGACGACTGTCGCAATAGCCTCATCGTTTGCCCCCTTTCTATGTTTATGAGTGTAATAGAGCGAGTGTAAGTAGCGGCGCGGACGGGAAGCGCCGCGGCCGGCGCGGGCGGAAGGGAAGTGGTGTGTCGCCGTAACTTCTCGTTAGGTCTCGTGGCAAACGCCGCTTAACCTACATCTCTCCCACGCCGTTTGCTCTATGACATATTAACAGAAATCCTTTAATTTGAAACTTTAATTTGATTTGAATTTGATCCAATAATTGAAATACGTATCCAGTGCTCATTATTCTGAAGCGTCAAGCGGCATAATGTATTCAATCCGTTTACTTTTGTAAACTCAAATAATTGTTAACTCAAAATTATTTTTACGCACGTGTGGCACATGAAAATGATATAAGTGCTATCCCGGGATTCGGGAACAGTTAACATTAATTTTACTCGAAGAAATAATATTATAGTCGCAGGCGATTGCAACTTGTACAAGCTGAAAAGTGCAAACACTGGGTTTCTGTACGCAATATTTTTTTGTCACACATTAATGATCCTAATGTAAGTCAACACTACGTCGGCGAAAAATTAATTATCGCAGGACCCTCACCAACCAACGACATTAATACAAAGTAAATAACGGCCACAGTAACACCCGCCGCCGCGCGCCGGTCCCAGCAAATGACTGTTTGCTCGCTAAAGCTCAGTCGCGGTGTTTTGAGCTGACTGTGCTACAACAGAGGCTAAATATATGGGGGATGTTGACCAACGCTCGTGGTAGTCATAAAAACACAATATAAATATTATAATCTTATTTTGTGTAATTTATTAAAATACAAACACTAAATAAAGATGACTTATGAAAATCCACAGCATTTTGAAGATAGGTAAATACTAAAATAACAGGGCATGCTACGAAATACTTGTAAATTGCGCAAGTTGGCATATTAGAATGCCTGTAAAGGCATTCTAATTCATTATGGTAGGAGGTGTTACCACCTTACTATTTAGCACATCTAACATCAGAGAAAATAATTATGAATTCTAGAAACCGCATGTTGAGGGCAATTTACGTACATTTGTGAAGAAATGTCCTTTTGACGTGATGGAGGCAAATCACACTTCACACAATTACAGGCCCATGTTATGTGCACAATACACACGTGTGCCAATATGGCGCGAATTGGAAAGACATAAACGAATAAAAATGCTTTTTTGCAAACTACTCGCGTGGTATTCAAGGTTTACACGGAGCAAAGAAGATGCCATGATGAGATAGTAAATCTAAAGAACTAGCTTGGGAAATATATTTGTTCTAGAATGTCATCTGATCTTCCTCCAAATTCCAATAAAACTTTGCTTGCCAAACAGCCTGGCCAGCATGTGCGGGTGACGTTACACATTAGCAAAAAGTGTCGGACGTGGGATGAGGTGCAATAATACGTGTAATCAGCGCGGCCGGGCCTGTCGACATTATGCATGCGGTACACGCGCGGGCGGACGTGTAAACACCACTTAAATCATTTGTTGGTATTACATGAGGTTGTTGTATGACATTCGTTTGAGTTTTTGTCGTAATGTAGCGGGAATCAGGATTTTTCCACATCCTCATGTCAATTTAATGAATTACAATTTCGATGAGGATGTTAACAGGTAGGTAGTATGTATTTGTTTGTGGGCGCTTTATTGTTTCGCACGGAGTCACTTCAGTTTAACCTTCATTTTTGCCAAAACGACATAATGTTTACGATATCATGTACGCCAAAATACTTGTAGTCAATGATTCAAGAGAGTACTGTTCGTCGCGATTCGTTTCTCAATAACACAAGATATTAGATAATAGATATCATTCTTAAAGATTTTATAGTATTTTTTACGAAAAGAAATAGAATAAAATTACCGGAATACTTAAAAAATTCCCGGAGCAAAGTTTTTCAGTTTTCCGATAAAGCGACCGTCCACCTCGGACAAAGGCGAACTTTCGTATAAAGGCTAATTACAATGTCAACTCGGTCCCACCCGGGGCCGGAGGTCAAACAAAATAATAAAAAATATATATATCGCTATAGACGCACGAAGTTCCAAGAAGGCGGGGGACAAATCGTAATTAGATTGGAAACAAATTTTTGCTAAACTAAGCCAATGACTCCCCCTCGGCCCTCCCTTCGCCTGCTCCCCCCTCGCCCCGGGCACGCGGCAATTGCTGACTGTCGTCGCACACGCCGCGCCGCGGCGCGGGAGGCCAACACGAGGCTCATCATTTTCACAGCAGGTTAGCTTTAATGTCCTTAGTAATTATTAATAACTCAGAGGAAATATTTAATGAAAATAATATGTATAGGTGATACATATATAAACAGATTTTGTAACAGTTAGATTGTTGCCGCCTATTGATACAAGTTTTAAATAAATAAATAATTATTTATTGCATTAAGTAATTCAAACAATATCTTATTACTAGAGGACTCCACACTAGGTCAGACCTGTCTCGTGGAGTCCAGGAGTGGTCTTACAATAATAATAATTGATTTGATTACATACATTTTTTTTTAGCTAGAGTACTATTAAAATTAATAACTTATATTAATATAACTTATATTATAAGTTTAAAACGCGTTCCCGATCCCTAACAAGTAACAAACTCCATCCTTCCGCCTGACGTTAACGACGTGATCTGGAGAGGATAAATTAGTAATTAATTTTACGAATGTGTAAGTCATGCACACACGTCCTGCAATGAAGTCCCGGGTCAGCAGTTAATACGACAGAGTCCCGGGCGAGCCGCAGTTTTTGTCTCGGAGCCCGCGGCGGCATTGTCCGCGAACAAAAACATCTTTTGCATTTCGACGTGTGTTCGGATGCGTGGGACGTTGACAAATGGTGCCCTTTTAAAAAACATTATTTATCATCTGTCACGGTCGGGATTGGGATCCGTCAGTTCCGACTCATAATTAAAAGAGTCGAACTGACGAAAATTTTTTAGAGCAAGCTGTTGCCGCGCGCGCGTTCGCCCGTCGCGTCGCCGGTATCACTGGCCGTGTTCGCAGGCGTTGTTTTCGCGTCGGTATTAGTTTGTAAGTTTGTGTCGACGACGAGCTGCAGCTAGTAATCTCGTTAGCGAGTTGCAGAGACAATACTAATATTATAATGGCCGGGAGCTGGCGGCGGTCTGGCGGCGGTCGGCGATACGCGCCGCGCTTCGCATACGACCGACCGTTTCACTGAATATTGAGCAATTTTCTAATGCCTTTAGAAGCATAATATGAAAGTTTTTATAATCATCAAAAATAAATAGTCTTAAAACGTGTTAAATTAAACAAAAACCTGCTGTATTTTTTGCAATTCAGTTCATTAGCGTTAAAAAATACAATACACGCGCGGGACGTTTAAATGGTCTCGTTTGATTTCTTTTTCTCGCAAAGTGCTAACAAGCTAATCTAGATCAGCGGCATTCGGTGCCGCGATATTACCCGGCGGCCGGCAGCCAACAGCTTCATTAGCTGATCCACGATTAAGTCCCTCGCCTCGTCCGCACCTGCCCGCGACGCGTCCCGCGCGTCTGCACCGAGCCTAACTGCATTACAAGTTGCACCACGCCGCGGTCTTTACAGCTTTGTTCACTGATGAACCTTGTCGAGAACATTGGCAGAAGCCTTTATATTATCTATCGATATACGCAACAAAGGAGCTCGGTATGCTTTCGTGCTTTGCTCCCGAGCTTCTAAATAGCGCCACCCTATCGCATGCGGTCGCCATTTTTACTTCAATACTATTTCCACATGTCTCGTGCCACGTCACGTGTTTCCGCCGCGCTCGTTACCGCTCTTGTCCGGGGTCGGCAATTGTCAGGTGGTACCGGGATACTGGAATAGGGTGCGATTATTGCCCGCCACGTTGTCCGCCGCGGTGTTAAAAGACGACAGAGTGCACGAGAGGGTGCAATTAGCTAGCAGAGGAATCACCGGGGGATGTGGAGGGGGGTACAATCAGCGCGGCTGCGATATATTCACAAATTGTCTGGATTTGAAGCGGCCGAAGTAGACTATTAGGAATGTACTGATCACTAATCCTATAAACTGCTGGCATTTATTAGCCTGTAAGAAGTAAGTTTTAAGGAATCGAAAACCATTATCTTTTCCGGTTTTGGAGTATTATCAATTATCTAGCGACTAATCTAGCGGCGTCTCGGTGCAGTAATTGGAGTAAGTGATTGTGCCAGCGGCCGTCCCCGGGGCGCGTTATTGATGGCCGCGGAACGAACTTGACAGACGCTCTGTCTTATCCAGCGCACCTACGCTACCGGAAAAGCGTGCATCACTTGTAAACCTTACGGCTAAAGTAATAGAGTCGAATTGTGTCACTGTACCTCGATTGCATTCAACTAAGAGAACGAGTAACGACATTAAACTAACTGGACAAAACTCACCCGTGAAGCAGACTGTTAATTAGTAAGCTACCGGTGAGTCCGTTCTCTGCTTTCAAAATCTCGTTTTGCGCTCGAATTAGTCCCCGAATTCTCAGATACTGGACAACTAGCACGAGCTTCGTTCTGTTCGAAGTTGGAGCCAGTGAGTCTAGCAGCTGGCAAACAGTCGATAAGGATGCCAGTAATTATTGTCGCAAACTTGTCGCTAACTTCTTCGCGAATCGCCAAAACCCGACAACCGCATTAATGTCTGGAACTTTAAAGATTCTGAGCCGTAATTTTATTTAGCGATGAAAAAGATGAAAAAGGATTTTAATTTTTAAAGCGATTTCAGGTACCTCGCCAGTGCTGTATTTCTTCCTACATAATTTTGTAATTAAAAAATCAAAATTGTAATCAAAAATCATGTAGATTATTTATATCCCTCGATAATGGATCTGAGATAAGATTATTAATTAATATATTTTATAAAAATTATCTTTGAGCCTCAATTTTCTAAATCATTTTTTCTCAGCGTCCACCTACTAACTTTGTACGGGGGAAAAATTAAATAAATTAAGTCCTCTCCACTTACTCGACATGATTAGATTAGGTACGGAAAAACAAACAAAGTATTTTAGTAATTTACTACCGAAATGGACAAAATTTAATCAAAAAGTAATGGTATTAAATAACTTACAAAGCTTTTCGTTTGTGGTACGCCAAGTGGCAAGTACACACAATAATTGGCATTGGTTCTCACCACAAATAAGGCCGTTCAAAGCAGCAGAACTTACCTGGAACAAAAAAGACAAAATAATTACATTTTAATTAATGACCAAAAGTTATAGCCAAACAATAATCATGTCGTCTTCAAGTTTTAATAATTTCAAATATAATTTGACAATATACAGGTAGCCGATAATATTAAAAATCATAATATTACAGTTAGAGCCGTGTGTACTGCATCACAACTAACAAGCCATGCTAAATCTCTAGTTTTCTGTACAGAGAGCGATAATTATTGTATCGTTACATAAGCCGGGTGTTGCTTACAGAGGAATACGTTTAAAGCAATTGAGGAATAAAACATCGGAAAGCTGTTACCGAAATCACTTGCCGGTGTGGCCCCCGCGCCCCCGCGCCACCGCGCCCCGCGATACAGTAGGGTGTGGGTGCAGTGGTGCTTAGGGTTAATTCATACTAACGTGGAGTTGAAGCGCAACAAGGGTTATTCCTAATGTTCAAGGCACTATGAAAATTATTATGTTTAAGACATTTGCGATTTAATCCATTACATTAATATGAGCATCATATTTTTTATCTCAGAAGAAAAGTATTACATTGCGTTGTGAGAAAAATTGTAAAATTGCTGTATTAAGTTTCCAGCGTTGTGACGTTGGTGTGCTGGTATGAGCTGGCCCTTACATCTCCCGCGTCCTAATTGCGCCAGTGTCCGGAGATTACACGCGCCGGACGTTTTATACTTTCATTTGTTCGAATTAAAGTCCGGTGGTTCCGCCCGGGGCGATTACAGCCGGTTTAGCCGACTCGTCCCGGTCCGGCCCGACTCGCCCGGGCTCCGGCCGACTCGCCGTTAAGCGGCGCTCATATTTAATTACACAACGTCTAAGTGCCGAGTTTTACTCCCTTTTTGGCGCAATTGTAATAACGAAATGTGTTGCACTGCGAGCAAAAGTATTCATTTACTTTTAAATGTTCTTTTTCTAAGTTTTACATAAATCATTTATTGTTCTATGGTTAACACATCAATTTATATAATTATTAGGCAACTTTCTAACTTTCAGTTCCGGAAAACATAACTATTTCATGATGCGTAAATAATACTACAGGCAGACGGGATCGTAGCGTAGCGCTACGCGGCGTAGCGCCGTGCTCGCGTAGCGCGAGACGCGGCGGCGGCGCTCACGCTCAATAAAAGCAAATGATTTTATTGTCGGTGGCTGAAAAGTTGATGTCGTAAAATTTAACGACCGCCCCCGCCCTCCCCGCCCGGGAATTCGTAAAAACTCATCCCGGCCGTGTTTGCGCCGCCTCGTAAACTTAACGACACGCAAATATGTGACGAGACTTTTATTAAACCATAAATTAAAATGAATCCGATTGTATTTTGAGGAGATAAAGGGGGAAAATGTGTCGGAGGTCGGTGGCTGACCTTGCGGGGGCGCGGTCGTCGCCCCGCGAGGTGGATAAACTTCGCGACTATTACCGTAAATGATACTCTGTTTGGGAACTACTAACTTTGTAGGTACCTGGTACGTACCTTTTTTATTTTATTTGTGCTTCGACTGAATTAATAATAATTAATAGTCAACCGAATTAATTAATAGACTTCGAATCCGAGTCTAACGTGAATACCCGCCGCGCAGGTCGGTAGTCCTGGTAAGCCCGTAATCATCTGCTGGCCTTATTCATTGGAGGAACACTACGCAAGCATTACTCCAACTGTCATGCTGTTTCTCCGGGCTGCATTTATTCGACCGAGCAGTCCTCTGCAAAGCATGGTTCCTCCATTTCTTTCAATATATTTTTCGCTTAAATGTATCACACGGCAGCAAAACAAACATGTAAAGCAGTGTTTCACCTCATGTAATATTCAGTCGCGGCCTGTTTTTGAGAAATCCAATTTGAGCGTCTCAGCCCTCATCGCGTCGCGGATGATCGTAATATGATAAGAGATTTGCGTTTACCGCTGGGGGGAGGGAGGAGGGGGGTTTCACGGGTGCGGGGAAGGGGGGGGAATCCTCCATCAGAGAGGTTAAGTGATCGTACGTCTTCATATATTATTACCGCAAGTCAATCCCGCATTATCATATATAACGTAAATTGAGGGAGTTTCCGAATATGTTATAACTTAAAACTATATTTTAAAATTCATTATTTTATTTTACTTTGTATAAATATGGGCTTTAAAGCCTGAAATAAATGTTATCAAATTATACGTCATAGTCTTCATATTAAGTGCACTGTAACTAGCAGTAAACGAGCGCGAACAGAGCCGGCGCGGCGACTCGACGACTTCACACAAACTACACACAACTTCCTCGCTACCTCTCCTCGCCCGACGAGATAAAAGATGAACTCGGAGCGATAAAACTTTGTCAAGTTATTGTTAGCGCGGGCTCAAAGGGGAGTTCTACGTGAGTACTCTAAGAGTTTACCGTTTAACTTTTATTTGTAACTATTACAAATCTTGTGAGTAACCGTAAAATGTAGCAAACGAATAGCCATTAAAAATACTTTAGCGCGTAATATGGGACATACTACGTACAAGTTACAACACACAAAAAACATAATTATGCCGCCTTCCATCGCAGTCACTACAATAATAATAGAGACTTCTATTATGAACTTTTGAGAGGGTTCATTTACGGGTTACGGTTCGTTTCTTGGTTCGTTTACAATAATAAATGTATATTACTAGTACGTTATACCGTCTATATTTTGAACACTTAATAAAGCATAGCATAGACTCAAACCTAATGAATTCATTGTAGAGAATAGAGACCATTAGTCACTCGTTAACTCGCCTCATAAAAAGTTAAACACAGATGGATCTCTTTAATTGGTAGTTTCTCACGCCATTTTGACATTATCTGTAATTTATTAACCGGACCACGTTTCTACTTCTCGGTATGTACACTGTCGAAGGATACTAATATACTAGATTTCAGTTCAGAACAAACGAGCAGACGGATCGCCTAATGAAAAGCAGCACTGATAATGCAAATGAAGTATTTTCAACTTAACGTCTGTTACCCTACTCGACTCACAAAATTATAAAGCAAACGTTATTTCACACCGCTTTTCTGTGAGGAACGAATTATTTAGTCGAGCCGGCCCACTCGTGCCGACTTTCTACTATGATACCCCGAGAAGGTGCGGGTGATGATGCTACCTCGGTGCAAGTACGGAATAACTCGGCGGGAGCGGGAGCGGGGAGCGGGAATATGGGGCCAACTAAAATGCACAAATTAATTACATTTGAATATTCTGCCGAGCACTGTTTCATTTTGCGCTCCTGAATAATTCTGATAAAAACTTTAAATACAACCATGAAACAACCCCAACTTTTAAGTACTTAAGAAAAAAACATTCAAAATAATCGCAAAATCAGTTTGATTGAAAACAAAAACGATGCTCAGATACGACCATTATAATAATGACCTTATCATTATTGAAAACAATCAAATAAAATACTTTTTTGTTGGCATAAAAATTAAGTAAGTAGTTATTTATTTACACTAGAGTTTTAGCGGTGGAGGGATACGGATCACGGCCGTGGAGGGGTAGATCGTCGAGTAGGTACGGACTAGCCTATATTCTGTAAAATACGTTGAATAGCTTAAAAATCGGCCAAGTGCAAGTCGGACTCGCGCACGAAGGGTTCCGTACCGGTAAAGAGCGAAAGTAGACAAAAAAATTGTGTTTTTTGTATGGGAGCCCCCCTTAAATATTTACTTTATTTTAATTTTATTCTTAATTATTAAAGTACAAATACAATTAAGGATTTTGTGAAAATTTCAAGTGCGTAGGCTCTGTTACCATTATTGATTACGAGCAAATCACGAAAAAATCACGTTTCTTGTATGGGAGCCCCTTAAAAATAAATTTTATTTTATTTTTAGTATTTGTTGTTATAGCGGCAACAGATATACACAATCTGTGAAAATTTCAGAAGTCTAACTATAGCGGTTCTTGAGATACAGCCTGGAGACATACAGACAGACGGACGGATGGACAGACGGACAGACATCGAAGTCTTAGTCACAGGGTCCCGTTTTTACCCTTTGGGCACGGAACCCTAATAAACAGACAGTGAGGATTAACACTATATTACTGTAAATTAAGTCAACAAAATATATGAGGCGTGTAGCGCGGTCGGTTTTATATCGCCATGTGTGAGGTGACAGGTCGTTAGGGAAGTATTCCTGCTGCCGGCGACGATATCATTTCAGTGTTAATATTTAGCAAGGAATGCATGGGACGTTAATATATATGGGATCCTCATTTATAGTTTATATTTTGTGTCCTACTTTATTTTAATTTGTAACTTATTTCCGTGGAAAGTGGAAAAGGTTATCAATATATTAGAAATTTTAAGATCATGTAGTATAGACGTCGTAGCCATATGGCAGTTTTGGTCATGAGATACTCCAGTCTCCAGCATTTTATGAAATAACCCAATCTACGATATGGCCACGACATGATAGATACATCACATCTGCACGATACCCTCACAATTCAAAATCCAATTTGCAATTACAACCTCTGTAATGAATGTCGCCAATAAAAACTGATTTATTGTACACAGCTACACGTACAAAAAGACGTCCGTCTGTCCGTCGCGATGCGCGCTGTAACGAGCGCGCCATAACTCACGGCAGTAACGCGCACGCGCATGAAGGACTTAGGACGGGACGATGTATTTGTATACGAGTAGAACGTGATGATGATGATGATGATAAGGTGGGCGTCTTTAGACACAGATGATAGGATAGTAGGTAAATAAGATATAGATAACTAATATAGATACATAATATAGATAACTAAATAATGAAGTCATTTTTGAGGTAACGAATTCAGAGCGAATTACGAATATCGGTTATAGTACCGCTGAGTTAGATGTAGCTGCCAGTAGTGGACAGTAGCTGTATGTAGCGAATAGTAGCGGGGAGTAGCGGGCAGTAGCGACTAGCGAGCAATCGTCAGCCTGCACTTAATGGCGAAGCGCCACTCGATAGTAAGCCGACGGACAAAAGCGTCCCCACTGCACATTATCTAGCTAGGGTACCTACTGGTGATAGGATACAGCGAATCTTTGTAAACTACGTGTAAATAGGTTAAGTTTGGCAAGCTATACGATCGACGAGAATGATTTAGGTTTTTTTTTTTTTTTTTTTTTTATTCCCCCCGAAGGTTGCTCGCCTTGTCGTGGCGGTGGGGCTCAGTAACCGCGGCTTGGACAACCGCGGTGAAGCGAAGAGGCAACCAGGGCCGGCCGGTGTCGCCGCCTGGCCCGAGGAGGGCGCTCCCAGCGGACTGGAGGAGTCCGCTGCGGATGCGCACCGAGGTGGGGCCGCAGAGGAAGAGGCAAGTAGGTATTACGGTGCGCCGCTTGCCCTATCCTCTGCGGCCGAGGACGGATCGCGGGGGGGGAGAGGCATTGTGGTAGGTTGCCGCTTTCCCTACCCCCCCTGCGAGCTGGCCGTTCCGTTTGAACGGCATTGGTGGGGCCGCAGAGGAAGAGGCAAGTAGGTATTGCGGTGCGCCGCTTGCCCTATCCTCTGCGGCCGAGGTGTGGTCGGTGGCAGAGCCACAGACCTGATCTGCCACATGGCCTCCAAGTAGCAGACTCGGGGGGCGTCTGCTACAGCCCTGGTGGGGGCCGAGGAGGAGGGCGCACGTGTCGTGCGCCCATCGTGGAGTCTTCGGACCGCTGGCGGGGTCGCGGATGTGTGTATCGTTCCCGTGGCCCCGTCAAAAGGCGGCGTGGCGGAAGATGGGGGGGGGGTTTTAGTGGGTATACCGTGGTCTCATCAGCTACGGGAGTCCCACATCACCGCTCGGGTCGCCCCCTGCGCCTGGGTGGTATGCGTAATGCATTTCCCCCTCCGGAAAAAAAAAAAAAAAAAAGGTATTTTTTTATTATTGAAATGATTCCTTACTTTTGGTCGAACCGAAAGTAATAAAATCGATTTCAACTAATTACAATACCCTTCAATAACCAATAAAATTAATTCATAATGATAAATCGAGATTAAGGGCCCGGGTTACCCTCGAAATTTTCATACATTCTTAATACCAAAATCATTTTCTCATACGAAAATATTTAACACTAGCTGTCCCGGCAAACGTTGTTTTGCCATTTAAAGTATATTTTCTACATCATCAGTTGATACATGTTTTACCCCCTCTTTTGTCCCCTAAGAGGGTGTGGGGGGGAAGGTCATACACCAGATGTTAAGTTGAAAAACACAGTTAACACCTAATATGAAGTAAGTCCACTAAAGAAAAAAGTTGTATACAAAATCTGACCCCTCTTTGGTCCCCAGAGAGGGTTGAGAGGGGAGGGGGGGAGGATTTTTATACACCAGATGTTGAGTTGGAAGAAGACAAACATAATATATCTGTGAAAACCGTATGCAAATCTGTGAAAACCGTATGCAAATCGGATCAGTAGTTTTCGTGTTTAAGAAAAAAGTTTGATACAAAATCTGACCCCCTCTTTTGTCCCCTTAGAGGGGTGGGGGAAAAAAATTTTATACACCAGATGTTAAGTTGGAAGAAGATAAATATATGTGCGAAAACCACATTCAAATCGGATCAGTATTTTTCGTGTGATGCTGGAACAAACATACAGACAGACAGAAAGAGTGACAGACAGACAGACAGACAAAAAACTAACCACATTTTTGGCTTCTCTAGCGATGTAGTGACAAAGGTGTAATTTCGGGTGTCATTTCATATCTTTTATGTACAGAATTTTCATTTCTACAACAGAATATTGTATTCCTTCCGCACGCGCTTTGGTGACGCCCACTATCGTAATATTTTAATTTCGCCATAATTTCAAAACCAAACGTCCAATTTTAATCATTCAAAGACCAAATATTATCTACATAAACTGTACTTAGTGATAAAATAATTTATTTTGATAAGGATTAATAGCGTGAGTAAAATATATCCGTTTCAATTTAGTCAAAAAAAAATCAGGATTTTTAAATAAATAAATGGTTATTGTGCCTCACTCGACATAGATAGGTATAGTGTGTCGCGGACTTTTTTGTAGATATTTATAAGATCTACAATTACTTAGAACATTTTATGGTTCTATCTTTTATAGTTTAGGCAGCGTACGCAAAATAAGTAACTTTTCTAGCTGATTTTTTACACCTTGCGTTCGAAAAACTCAAATATCTTACGGAACCCTACTTTTTTCCAAAATAAAATGTAGCCTATGTTCAGCAGAAATAATGTAAGATTCCAATAGTAAAAGAATTTTTCAAATCGGTCCAGTAGTTTCGGAGCCTATTCGACTCAAACAAACAAACAAACAAACAAACAAACAAACAAAAAATCAAATCTTTCCTCTTTATAATAGTAGTATAGATGTTTGAGTTATTTTTCAGCATAAGATAGTAATTACCTGGGGTCCTGAACAATTTTTTTTACAAAATATTTACTTACTAAAAAAAAAAATTTTGTGTTTGAATATCTTTTAGTAAATTTACTACTAAATTTTTAAACACCGAAAAATAGACAAAAACACTAAAAAATATATAAATAAATAGTAAATTTACTACAAAATATTTAAATAATAAAAAATATTTTTTAAAGTTTAAATATTTTGTAGTAAATTTACTATTTATTTATATATTTTTTAGTGTTTTTGTCTATTTTTTGGTGTTTAAATATTTAGTAGTAAATTTACTAAAAAATATTTAAACACAAAATTTTTTTTTTTTAGTATTTAAATATTTTGTAAAAAAAATTTGTTCAGGACCCTTTTTTTTTTTTTGTTTTGGAGGGGAAATACTTAACGTATCCCCCACCCCCTCGGGGGAAGGGGCGGGGGTATGTGGGACTCCCTCAAGAGGTCTACCCACTAAAACCCCCCCAGCCCTCCGTCATGCGCCTAGTGCGGGAGGGACGGGTACCACAGAGCGACTTCAACTCCGCCCCTTCCCGCGCGCTGCCGCAACCGGCACTTTCTTCAAGCGGCTTGAGCCGCTGACCTCACCGAGAGCCCCCCGGGCCATAGGGGGGCTTTTCGTCTCGGGACCCTTGATGCGGGCGGGATCCCCCGATCGCTGCCCGCGGGTCTAGGCCTCCGTCTCCATAGCGGCAGAGACGGGCGGAGCCCGTGCGCCCTTAGGCTTCGGCTTTCGCCGGGCCTTCTTGGACGGGGCCTTCTCATCTCGGGGTGCCGGCTTTTTAGCGGCAGACGGACATCTGCCCAGCACGTGCCCCCTTTCCTCCTTGCCAGCGGCCTCGCACAGAGCGCAGTTTGGCTCTGCAGCTCCGCACTCCACCGCTTTGTGCCCTGGTTTTCCGCACCGGAAACAAGTCCCACTACGGTCCACCGGGCACTGGCACTTGGCAGCCACGTGGCCGGTGTCTTGGCAGCGGAAGCAGCGCGTGGGCCTCGCGGCCAACAACGTCACTCTCGCCGACACCCAGCCAACACGCAACCGCCCAGAGCTTGAAAGCTTCTTGGCGGCCGCGACTGGGAGGCGGACCCAACACGATCCGTCCCCCCGTGGCCCCTCTCTCATTGGCCCCACCCGGACATCGCCGGCCAGGCACTCTCCTTCGAGTGCGACCGCTTCCTTAACTTCGGCGGCCGTCACTGAGTCGTCAAGGCCGGCGATACGCACTTCAGCACATGCAGCTGGCCGCCCGACTTTCACTTCTTGAGGAAGGACGGTCTTGAGCCTTGCGGCAAAGGCGTCCGCCTTCTTCTCTGCCCCCTCACCGGCGATAGTAAGGAGGCAACCTCCAGTTCGGGCCCGGCGGAAGTGGACTTGCGGGATATCGAACTCCGAAATGGTCATCGACCGCCGGGCCGTCTCGATCGCCTTGGCGTACGTCATGCCCGCCTTCACGGCCGACTCCTCGATAGTGAGAGCGACGGCCGCAGTGGCGGGGACGCGAAGCCTTGGCTTCTTCCTCTTCTTAGGGGCGGCTGTAGATGGTGTAGCCGCCCCCTTCTTCTTCTTGGCCTTGGGACCAACTGTGGTCCATGGGGCCTCAGTACTGGGGGAGCTGGTGTTTGCTCCCCCTTGTGCCGCCTCCTGAGCTGCCATTGAAGGCCGCTTCTTCCTTCTCTTCTTCTTGGCCTTTGGAGGCCCGGGCGCCGTGGGTGCAGCAGGAGCCTCTGTAGGGGCCGCTACAGCAACGGGCGTTTGTATCTTCTCCGGTTTGGCCGGTTTCCCTTTCGCCTTTTTCGGCCGAGGGGGTCCCAGCAACTCTTCTTCAATGGGCGCAACGACGCTCGCGGGGGCGGTTGGGAAGTCCCTATCCCGAACTCCATCCGACGCCAACGGTGGCCTCCGTCTCGGCTCCGGCAGAGGCGGTCCTCCAGCCCGGCGAGCCTGGCGTTCAGCATATTGCCGAAGGTCTCCGCGTTCGCACGGGAAACCTCGGCCAACAGCTGACGCATGTCGTCTACGGTAGGTTGCGAGGCCCTCTTCCGCACCTCGTCCAGCTCCTGGCGCAGCGCCGCCACTTGCCCTTCGAGGCGCGTGTTTCGGGCCACCAGCTCCTTCACCTGCTCTGTTGTAGAGAGGTCCGCCAACTTGTTGAAGACCATCTGTATGGTCGCCACCGACTCCTTAAGGTACTTCTGATATGTTCCCTTAAGGTTCGTGGACTTCGTGGCGACCATATTGATGGTCTTCAATGTCTCCGCCACCGTCCTGGTGATATCAGCGCCCGTCCATAGCCTCTCAACTTCTTTTCCCGAAGGAGAAGAGGCGGAGAGCTCGGACTCTCTGAAGGCGGCGCTGAGACACGCATGCGCAAGCCTCGCCTTGCTCATCTGTGCGGCAACGTCTTCTTCGACCTGAAGCCGGAGAGCCTCCTCCTTTTCACGGTTGTAGTCGGCCTGCGCCTTAGTCAGGCCGACGTACTGGCCGGTCTTAGGAGGACGGCCACGTCCTCTTTTGGGTGCTGGCACCGTCGACTTGCTAGTCGACGGCGCCTCGTCAGTCTCGTCCAGGTGTCTCCTTTTTAGGGGAGTCGTTCGTCCGGATTGTGCGGGCAACCCCACGGAGTCCAGCGACATATTGCTGCCGGACGCCGAGTAGCAGACCTCGCTGTCTTTGTCATCATCGGTAGGCGGCTCCCCCTCCGGTGCGGTTAGGTGCACCGGCTTGGGATCCGCGCGCTTCTTAGCGCTACCCTTCCTCTCCTCCTTCTTTTCGTCCTTCTCCTCCCTTCTCTCCCCCTTCGTTTTCGCAGAAAGTGGCCCCTCCGTATACACGGACCGCCCGCCGCCCGAAGGCGACGTATGGGATTCTCCGGCCCCTTCGGAGCCGGGACCCACCCGGAGATTATTTTGCTTGCTGCGTGTTTCCATCATACTTAACTCCGACACCCCGGGTCGCGGGCTCGTTCGTCACACAGCGAGCTCTGCCAGACATACACAACAAGCACGCACACAAACACACGCCATACCGGCGTTCAGCCACCCCTCCCGTGCCACCGTGAAAAAGCTCACGGTGGCACGGGGGAGGTGCCCAGGGACACGACGTGGACGGACCGGTATCGCCCCCTTGTTCAGGACCCTAGGTAATTACTATCTTAAGCCGAAAAATAACTCAAACATGTTAAATATTTTCGCATGAGAAAATGATTTTGGTATTAAGAATGTATGAAAATTTCGAGGGTAACCCGGGCCCTTAAGAGAATTAATTAATCTAAGTCTCATTGACAAAGATAATGAAAGATTTGAGCAGCGCAATAAAAGGCCCAACCAGGCGTTGACTCACACCGCGAGTGGCGGCGATACCGCGAGCGAGAGAGAGATTTAATTACGTAATAATTGTCTGGAGCACACGCCGCCTTATTCCGAGCCGCGACTTCGCTCGCACAGAATAAATACAGACAAGAAGACGGCTTCCGAAACGCCGAACAAGTACCTCTATTTTATATTGACAGCCATCCGAAAATCGCAAATGTGTGCGTCGTTCAATCGGGATGTAGCTCATCTTCTATCTTTCTGTATTCTGTGCCGCTCGTCGTCGAGAGATTGAGCGAATTAACGCGCTCGCCATTGTCTAACCGACATCCACAAAAGCGCCGGCTCTCTTGTTCTCAACTTAAGCGCAAACCCCTAAACAATGTGTTTATTGTGTAGTTCCTCCAAATTAGATTTTCGATGGGCCATTGAAAGAGACATTAGGATCCTCGCATAAACGCGAAGAGAGAAAATTTCGTCATAATGACATTTAAGTTAAGTTATAATGGAGAAAGGAAGTTATTTCCTTACAATCTATATTATTGTCATGAAACGAGCGAATCGCCAGAAAACTTTCGTCACGGTCGTATTGTCTAGAAAGAGAATTTTAGTTTGATAGCCACAAACGCACATTATTAAAACCTGTATGATGATCTCGCTGTACACGCAGGCCAGGGACAGAGGCAGTATAATATAATTACTATTGTTTTATCACTTTATATTTGCTTCTTGCATTAAATACGACGTGTTTAAAACATCATCATGTCCTGATCTCCTTACTGATGGCGCACGTGCCCCGAGTCCCGCGTAATACACAGCTCTACTTACATCCCGTGTGAGTTGTGACACAGTACGTGATGTGATATTCGCTTATGATGTTTTAATATTCCGATTTATATCATCTCATACGAATCGTGACTGTAAAACGGATCAATTTATATTTATGGCGCACCTTTATATGAGCGATGAGATCGATGCGAGGAGGGTGGGGGACCGGGTTGATCGCTAAAATAGATCCCGACACACGTCGGTACATGTAATTCATCTTCCCCGGCCGTAATTTCGGATGCAGCTTATTGAAAATACGAAATCTCATCAATTACCCGACTTTTATTTCGCGATGCGCCGCGCCGGGTAGATCGTCGCATACTTCCGCGAGCGCTGCGACACGTCACGACGCGACTGATTAACGACGCGATGCAACAGATCGACGACACACCGCGGCCGCGACGCGCGACCTGTCGCCCGCCGCCAATCGTTTGTCAGCCACCGATCGCTTTTTATCTCCGCGATGTATCGGCCGCGTTACTGACGCGTCGCCGAAACCTCGCGATTTATTACTTTCATTTGCTCGCGATGAATCCGTATTTCATTCATTCGTCGATTGGGACTCGGCGGCTCGGGGGAAAACAATTACATTCAGTGGGCGGCCCCGAATTAATTGTAAACGTCTCTAACTCGGCGAAGTTTGATGAATTATACTGTAAATTGGCTCGCATCTAAATAATAATATTGGCTCCTATAATTTCGACTTTCTACAGAGTTATTATCCCGATTTGAGGTGATGGCTGATGCTCGCCGAGCGTTCGTATTCATTTCGACAGCTCAAACGTTAGCCGCCCACCTCGCGCGTTCGCGATGCAGATGCAATTATTAACCCAAATATTCCACATCGCATACATAAACATAACTGCGACGAGCCGCGTGGGCCGCCCGTCGCACCAGTCGCAGCTAAATCAACTTTTTCTCCATCTCCGGAATGTACACTAAAATCAGCATAAATAAAATATAAGAAGACGAAAAATAACAAGTAAATCACGATCGTTCCGATCGTATTCAGCTCGCACGTCTCGTAAAATTAGATTTGTGTTTTCAATAAATTATGCGGCAGAGTCATCAATCGAGATAAATAAAGCGAAAGACTGCAGCGGCAATAAAGATGTTTAACTGCTTGATGTCCGCGAGAGAAAACGGTACAAGTGCGGCCGACGCTACGTGGTGTTTTTTTGGCAGAAGTCAGAACCTTACGCCAACGACACAAGGATCTCGCTTATAAACTTCGGAGGTAATATAACTGTGATCGGCGTAGAGGTATTGTGCTCGTGATTCGTGAACAATAGGGAGAACTCGCGGACAATGGGCGTGCAGGTGTCGCCGCATAAATTGCGATATCAGATGACCCGGACACTCCCGGACACCAGGTGGACCCGGCGACGTCTCACTCGGCCGCGCACTGTCGCCAACACCTGATCTCTATATTGCGTTACTGACTACTTCGCATACATTTATTTTCAACGCTTCACATACAGCAAACGTAGTTCTCTAAATATATTATTATATTATACATTTTCTTTATATTGTAGAATGTAGAGTCAAGTTTGGATCTCGACTGTTATCAGGGCACGTGATACGCCACTTGATTATACGTATTTAAACTAAGATCGGTCGATTTATACTCAATGTTCGGTTGTATCAGAAGTGGGATTACGAAATTGCTCGCGCGCGGAAGGGGCTAGTGATAATCCGCCGATCGTCGGCCGGTGAAGAGCGCTTGAGATGTAGAGCGCGTGAGCAGTTGAAACTTGAGCCGGCTAACGCCGCGCCGTGATGGATGTACTATACTCATATTATTACTCTAGTATATTATTAACGTATCAAGTTTGTATATTATTTTTGGCGAACGCTTGTCGAAAATTAAATTAGCCCGAGGGGAACTAGTGATATTATAATATCGTCCTGCCGTATAATAACGTATCACCTCCGAAAATTCGCGCGATACAAGTGTTCAATAAACACTCGAGAATTGAATAAATGTTTGAAGCGTGAAATCCCCGGCCCCGCGTCGAGTGCGGCCGCGACCGGGGGAAGCCGGGGGAAGTCGCCCGAATATGAGGAACGCGGTCAATAGGTAAAGGGGTTCCTTAGCGTTTTGTGATCGAAAAAGTTGTCACTATAAACTATAATCACAATACAAGCATATATTGTAAGTTATTTACTGAGATGTGAAAATACATAATTAAGGTAACTATGATGGAAATTATGGTTAGATTGTATGATAATTATTATTATCTATACGATGATTTTGAAAGTTTTCATATATTATGATGAAAAAAAAATCGATATAATATACAGGGTGTAACAAAATTAAGTGATAATACTTTAGGGTGTGTATGTGTTCCTTGTAGAGAGTTCACTGTAAAAGTAGCAGCGCTGAAAGACCAATTTGTTTTTTTCACTTTTGTATTAAGAACACATACACACCCTAAAGTATTATCACTTAGTTATGTTACACCCTGTATAGGTAGGTACCTTTTTGCTAGCTAATTCTAATCCCGATTAATCGCCAGCTCATTAAAACGAGACACTACAATGACAATTGGAATCAGTAAATTATGCAGTCCGGACTACAGCGGAGGACTGAGCAGGCAGATAAGGTGACGCGGAGGCCACACCGGCGGCCGAAGGGAGGCCACACTACCGGCTGCCGGGAGGAGGGGGGGAGATGGGGCTTCATTAATCGCGGGACGTGACCCGGAGGCCGATGGGCTTCATGATCGTGAGACGCCGCCGCGCGCCGCTCAGAATTCGAATATATTTAATTTGAAAATTTCATTACGGGCGCGATCCCTAAATTTCAATAATTAGAGGGTCCGATAATTTTAATGCATTACGGCCATCTTTTGAATTATTAAACTTCGGGTCCCGGGAGCCGCCGAGTCCCTGCTAATGCTCCGGTCATCTTTTGTTCCACGCAAATGACATTCATTCCAGCCGATCGTTAAATTTATCTTAATTACAGATTTTAGAGATCTTACTTTTCAGTCTTTTTATGGCGACTCGACCGTTATCATTTCTCTTTATAGACATTCAAGACGGGCTTGGAAGCTTTTTTGTTTTAATATTTTTAGGTAAGTAGCATCGCTTTAACCTAAGACAGAGACGCATTTCTATAAATAATATTACCACATATTATAAAAAAATAGTTTACGAGAACGATACGTCTCATTTAAATCTTTCCCTACAGTCATAATATATTACTAAGAAAACAAAACAATATTAATTAAGTTAATGAATTAATTAAGATGCAGTTAGAGTTTAATAACACATGACTATAATGAAGACGGAACGAATAAAAAATCAATTAAATGAAGCGCGGCGCGTCTCCTGCGATGATGAACGATCAATTAATATTATAGAGGTTCAATAGAAGCGTGGTGTTATGTAACATAAATATGTTATATTGTTTAAATAAATAAGCGACCGCGAGCCAACGGGGGCCAATATAATGATGAAACAAAAAATATGAGCCGCGGACCGCGGTGCCCCCGGGCCGCGGGCTGAGAGATCCCGGTGAATATGACAGCACTGACGACATAATTATTATTATCAGAAATACTAACACTGTTACAGCCTTCAGTTACAGCCCAGTTTTCCAACGAGGCAGCATTGACGACGTACCGGAGACACTGACAGTTGTTCTTATGGCTGCCATACACGCTACGGTCTACTGGAGATATCCACCTTGTGCAAGTATGCCTGCGCCGGAGTACTATTATATATTCTGTGTATGCGCAGGTTGACTGGAATGTGTGTGGGAATATACCTGTACGGTTTTTTGGACCTGCGAATGTAAAAATCAATTCTTTCGAGTGACGTCTGCGCAGGCATACCTGCACAGGTGACCTCTCCGGAAAATCGTAGCGTGTATGGCTTATATTATAGCCGCGACACCCACGCCCAGCTCGACTAGTGTCCACCTTGGTTATTTTGATATGGCGATTCAGTGATAAAGACTCTATAAAGACTCGTTTTATTGTACACGTATGACTTTTGTATCCTCCCACGCCGATAAAACTAATGCTTTCAGATTATTTATCAATTTTTCGTCTTCTACCCATCTCCGCTTGCATATTATTATGCTTTATCTAAAGCTATTTTCGGGTAATCTCCGTATCTTATGTAACGTGATATTTCGATTTGTATTTCGGCCGGCAAGCTTTTGTGACGCAGTTCGAGTCGAAATTTAGGGAAGATTCGAGATCGTGAAACGTGGAGCTCGACCGCAAACTTTGAGCCGGCAGCGATTGCATCTGCAGCGGAGGCGGCGGGCATGTGCGAGGAGGATTAGTTCCGTGCGAGCGGCGGCGTCGGCCCAGTTGCTATAATCCGAGGCGCCGCCGCCGCAAATGCACTTTCATTCCGCCGCAGCCTCTATCATATAAATATTTGAAAACTATCCGCATGACCGCCCGCGACGCACGCGAGCCCGGATTACACGGCAGAGATTAATTTGAATCTTTCATCGTGGTCCACAAAAAGTGTTGCTGCACGGTGGAATGCAAGATTTAAACGCAAAACATTACGTGCTTAAATCCGGTAAACATTTCAGGAGCGATAATGAAATCGGCGGACATACAACGGGCGTATTTACAGCGGCATTAAGAGACAAAATGCGGCGCGCTCGGACATCATTAATTGCGTCACACGACATGATAATGGACGCGTCGCGGCCACTGTAATTACTGCCGGCGGGCGGCGACTGCGAGCCGTGATTTCTCGCGGCGCGTGCCCGGCCGCCCGCACCACTACCTCGTGACCGCCGCGACTTATCTCGCGCCGCAAAAGGCCCGCGCGATAGCGCCCCCCAATAAATACAGATAGCGCTGATTACCGGGAGTGCTAATTTCAATTGTAAAGTTCACTGCGGCTCCGGCGCTGCCGGAAGCCGATTACGTTAGAAACTCGACTAAATAATTTATGTGATGATAAATTTGTGGAAAGGGCCTCGATCTGCACATAATACAGGCGTTTCAGGGGTTCGGAGAGTTGGAGATATAGACGGATTGGCATTACGTGGCTCCCAGGAAGTACTCAGAAATGAAAAGTAATTTAAAATCAATGAAAAGAGCCAAACGAGACGCAAATTGAATCGATAGGGCGGCGTAATAGAGCGAGCACTCGAGGCGCAATTAAAATCCCCGCTACCGCTCACAGCGGTGACGATAGTGGGCGATTAGAATCTTAAGCTTTGACCTGCAGCAAGGACGGTGCCGAGCGACGGCGAACAAAGGCTAACGGCCGGCGGGCGCCGGGAGACATCGACCAATTACGGCGGCAGGGGCGGCGGCGGTAAGCGCCGATGTTGCTAATTATGCATTCTCAGCTGCGAGATCATTTGGTACGGCAAGCATATTATCTAGGAATATAGAGGTAGATCCTGACCTAAAAAGGAACAAATGACCCCTGATCAAAATGTTTAACTTTACTAACCTACTTTTTATATTATGTATAATAATATTATGATAGCCTATAGGTACTATATTTGCTAACCTAGCTTTACAATTAAATAAATTGATATATTATTGTGTTTTATGTTTTCTCGAAATTTAATACACGCATTTTCAATAGCCCTTGTTACTGCAGGACCTTTCCACAAAGGCGTTTTCGATTAGATGCTCCAACTGCGCGTAGTAGAGTACCGTCATCCCGTTTTCAAAATTTAACAAAACATTTTGACTTATTTCCAATCATTAAAGAATAAATAAATATATTATATTGTGTACAAAAGCTGAGTTTTGTACATTATACGGTTTGATCGTTCCAGTTTTTACGAGTGAAGCTATCTCTTTGATGCTGTAGAATAAACTTCTATGACCCATCTGAAGTTATAGTTGGCTGCACAACGAGACGGTATTACTGATTTAATACGTAATCTGTAGTAAACATTCCAGACCCAACTATTATTAAAGTATTTTAAGGTTAGTAACAAAAGTTTTAGATGAAAGTCATCAACTCAATAAAAGGAATTTGGACTCCATCCAAAAATAACAAAAACAATATAACTGTTACCAGTGCTAACTCTGATTTTCAGTTAGTAACAAAATGATGATCAGAACAAATTGAAATCACTCATATTTTTTGTTATTTTCACATGGCGTTCAACGTCTCGTGGAGTTGACGACTTTCATTTACAAGTTTTGGCGACAAAGCTTCACATCGTCTTAAGGAGTTCCGGTTCGTTAGCCAGATGAATGAGGAGCAGCGAGCAGAAAATGCGACGACATGTTCGCGAGATTCCCGACGACACCGCCTGACACACATAAGCGGCTAACACATGTTTCACTTAGCATAACAAGGCCCGCAATTCATTAAGAAATAGAATAAATCAGTGAGCTCATCCGACAGCTTACGAGGTTTTCACGGGTGGGGGGAAAGGGGGAGTAATTAATGAGCCAGGGGGGACGCGTGATATTCTTTGACAAATGAAGTTCGGCGAACTTACATTAGCGCTAAGTGTTTAGCGGCAGGAAATTTGATCGCAATCTCAAGCTGCGAAGCATCGCCAACAACAATATTGTGCTTTTAAATTTAGCTCGTTTAGCGGTGCGAAAGGATGATTCATGGGAGCGAATATAGCGCTTATGGTCCTGCTCGCTTCAGCAATTCTGCTAAGCCTAAGCATTGTGCTTAAACTTTCAGATGTTGTTAGCAGAGTATCATAAAAATATGCACTCAAAACTGGACAAAGTGTAACTGGATAGCAGCCGGCCCGAGAATGGGGTATTGTTGTGTTCATTACCGGACACTGGATACACGGGGCCGTGCGCTCATCGCCGCAAGATGGCCAAGATGGCGCGCCAGTCACCACATGGCGGACGCGACGTCAGGCGGACTGCCGGCTTCTGCACGGCCTGGCTTGCCACAGAATAAAGGGACAGAAGATAAGCTTGTGTACTTATTATTAAAGAAATTAATTCATCTGTCTATGGCAATTGGATTGCTTCAAGTAATGTTAGCTGTAATCTATCGAGTATCGACAAGGCATGATATAGCCCGACCAAATAACGTAGGCTCGCCATCTGCCTATGAATCAATTTCTCTGATAGTACAATCTTTTTAAAACGAATTCTATTACTTCCATATTGTACCACATGATAAGGTAGTGATTCGAAATAGTGACGCAACTCGCGACTACCTTATGTGAAGCGTGCGGGTCTGCGTACCTAGTACATAGTTGATAGTAAGTACTATGTTGTGGACACAGATAGGTAAACAATCATGCGGAGTGGTCCTGCCGGCCGCCGCGCGTGTGCGATACTAATTACATTCCTCGGTCAACACGCCGCCGAATATCTCCGGGTGTACGCCGGAGGTGAAGTCAATCATTAAACTATATGACGTACATAATGTAACGCGTCTTGTCTACATAATACTGATTCAGATTTAAATCAATTACATCACAGTTCTGATGTAATCATGTAATTGATTTGATCACGGATATTAATATTGCACACTTGCATATTTAAAGCAATTAACTTATGATCAATAAATTTGATTGTTATTATTACTAAATAAATCGTTTCTATGGATTTGTAGCCACAATAGTAACGGTATAAGTACATTATATAGTAACAAATATTATACGGTACATAATATGACTGTCAAAAACAAGCATGTTCCCACGAACTTACAGCATAACTATTAACTACAACAAAACAGAACAAAATAAACGTTAATGTGTTATCTGCCGACTCAACTGTCATTATAACTCGGGGAACACGACACCTGACGCGGGATTAGCTCGCTACACGTTAAATATTAAGCCCTAGGGCTCTAGCCCCCGCTCAGCCTTTGTCGAGATGTCTTAATAGCTCCGCCTTTGAAGTTAAGCGTTTAAAGCTAATACAACTTTTTAATCTCGTAAGGGAGCTACTCATACGATCACTTTAGCAATTTTTTTTTTTTTTAATCTTAATTTTTGAAGGGGGTTTGATCACAAAGTGATTAAGTCACCCCCCACTTTAGCAATTTCATCAGGCAGGTAGAGTCTGGTATCATAAAAACTAAAGTACCCCACTAAAAAGCTGACAGCTGTTGATGTAGATTTTTTGTTCAACGGGGGCAAACGAGCATACGGGTCACCTGACGGAAAGCAACTACCGTCGCCCATGGACACTCGCAGCATCAGAAGAGCTGCAGGTGCGTTGCCGGCCTTTTACGAGGCAATAGGGTAATAGGGTAGGGGAGGGTAGGGAAGGGAAAAGGGTAGGGATTGGGCCTCCGGTAAACTCACTCACTCGGCGAAACACAGCGCAAGCGCTGTTTCACGCCGATTTTCTGTGAGCCCGTGGTATTTTTCCGGTCAAGCCGGCCCATTCGTGCCGAAGCATGGCTCTCCTACGTTAAATGTATTATTACTATTGTGTAATGTGTCGAGCTAGCGGACGGTCGTGCTCCACGTTATGCACACGCAGCTAATATTAATTACTAATTAATATTATCGCGAATCGCGCGGCTGATTGCCGCTGCACGTCACCATGGCACTCGTGGCGAATGAGTTGCTGGCGTTCATCCAGCACGCCATCGACACCATGGACGAGGTGAGCATACTGCAGATCTGCAAGTCCTCGTTCACCAGCGAGGAGGTTGCCCAGGGAAAGCAGTTACTGTACGAGACGCTCGGCCAGAGTGCGAATATGCCATCGCGACGGAGGGATGGAACTGAAAGAAGCGTGCAGGATATAATATCCTTGCTGAAGCAGACGGATCCGGACGAGGTGCCGGCTTTTGTAGCGAAAAAACTGCACAAGCTGCCGCCCGTGACGCTGGACCATGTCGACGTTGTCACCCTCTTAAAGGACATCAGGTGCCTGAAAGAAGAGTTGACCGAAGTTCGAGGTAGACTGCAGGCATCAGAATCTACGATCAGCGATCTACGTAATGAATTATCACAATTAAAGAGTGGTAATTCAATATGTAAATCACCTGATGCCGCTAACGTCACACGCCGACGCGGTGCACAGACGTTCGAGTTCAGTCCGTCAGCACTTTCAAACGGGTCAACGCACGAGGACGTCATCGCCGCTGCCCCCGCCACCCGCGCCCCGCCTGCAACGGAGCCGCGGCCGAATTACGCAAGTGTCGCCGCTTGCCCCCCGCCTCCTCCCCTGCGTTCGAAAAACAAAGGGAAAAAGGAGGCTCCTGCAAAAGAGTGTCCTCTCATGAAAAAGGACCGAAAGTGCGATGATGACGGGTTTATAAAGGTGGAGAGGAAGAAGAAACCCGTCGTCCGCAACCATCGCGGCACCGCACCGGAAGGACCTGAGCAGCTGTTGCGGCGTGAGACTCCCGCGACGCCGCTGTATGTGTCCAGGCTGCACTGGTCCACGACGGAGGAGCAGGTCGTGGACTACATCAGGAGCAAGACAAACTTCGTCTTGAGGGTCGAGCGTTTGGAGTCCCGCCACAAAGTCAATTTTAGCTCCTTTGTGGTGAGGGTCCCGACGCATCATCTGCCGACCTTCGAGAAGGAGGAGTTCTGGCCGATTGGAGTCGTCTACAGGAGGTTCCGAGGACGACTTCCGAACACGTCGCGCCCCACGTCGCAGACAATACGTGTTTAGTGTTTAGTGTGTAGTGTTTAGAATTAGTGTTAGTTTTTAATATAATTGTATGTATGTTAGTCTATAAGGTATTTATAATATGGGCCTAGATGCCTGATATAAACAAATAAATAAATAAATAAATAAAAAAAAATAAAATAAATGATTACTTTCTAGAATCTAGATAGTAAATGGCTTAATACCATTACAGTGCACGCTAAAGATAAAACTCCCAGTAAACACGTTTACACGGCGCAGGCGGTGCGCGCGGTGCGGGCGCGCGGTGCGCTGTGAGCCGACATCGCGATACAATCCGATGAAACAATAAAAACGCGTATAATTAAGCCGTCAGCTTGGTGCAGAGATTTACCGGCGTAGCGAGTACTACGCGGCCGGGCTCACTCGCCACGCCGGCTGATGATTTATGTGACAACGCCGAGCGCAGTGTATCTGCGAGCTGCACTTCCACAGGTAAGGCTCTCAATACACGCTGCTCTATTTTCCCGTAGTCTAGTAGCACTTAATGATGTCAGTGTAGTGTCTAACCTAACACGTCTTATTTACATCAGTAGCAGTGCGACTGCACGAGCAGCTCGGGCCTAGCATCGAATAATCTTCAGGGAATCCTAGAAGGAACACCCCCACCCCCTCAGTATCCTCTTTAAGGCAGCAAAATTTGCCGAGTTTCCTGAATGACCTACGTAACAGAAACTTAAAGACAAATAGGAAAGATAATTTATGGTCCGCATATTCCAGTCAGTAAGGAGCCTAAGCCTAAGCCTAAGTCTGGTTGGTTCCTTGCGCACAATGAGTCCACTCGCGAAGGAACAATAATTTTGCAACGTGACAGGCGATCAGTTTTAATATACTCGTAGCTGCACGTAGTGATTAAATTGATTAAGCAAATAAACTCGCCTCGACATCGACCGCAGGTTACGAGCGGTAGCGGTTCATGAAAAAAATAAAATGTTTTTTCCAAAATAGGTTAGATAGTAATAAGCCTTTTTAAATATAAACCTTTATGAGCTCTACCACAAGCTAAGGAACTTTCCAAAAACAAAAGAAGAAGCATTAAAAACCAGTAATTTAAATGTTACTTTTGTTTTTTGTATAAATAATAAATATAGCTAGTTACCTCTTAGTTTTGAGTTAAGCTTTAAACTTTATTTTGAATTAAGTACACACTTTTATCAATTTGAAATACGACAGCCGAATATTAAATTTTCAAGAAGCCTCCAACTTGAGGTGGGTTACATTGTAAGGCGGAGTAAGTAGAGGATATCTCAATATCGCGAGAGCGATGGCCCGCGCCTGCCCGCCAGCAGTCGGACCCCGCATTACCCGCCGTACTTTTAGCTCTATTTATACCGCGCAGCGTGTCATTACGCGTCCTCCTTGTTATTAGATAAACTGTAAACGCGCAGTTAGCGTTAAAAGCGGGGCGGACCGGACTCGCAGTTAATAGCCGAGTATTAGGTCCGGGAATCAACATTTTTCAATGTTTTAATCATAGCTCGTTGACTGCATAGTTTATCACGTAAAAATATAGAGCGACGATATTACGTCCTCTTTTATTTAAATTACTATTTAAGTTGTTGTTGCCTAGTCTAGCCCTCCTATTTACGATGAGTTTAAATGTAGATTAAGCAGAAGATAGATTAAGAGATTAACTAATTCGAAATGGGTTAATTCTAATTTAGAGAAGGTTAAGTTTCGTCTGTAAAGTTAAATGCCTATTGAAACTGAAAACCGTAATCTTATATTACAATCTAGGTAAGCCGCTTCTTAGAATTTGCGTTATAATAAATTCATTTAGGTGTAGTTAGCATTTGAAAGCCTGTAAGGCTGTAAGCGCTCAATCCTAAGCCAATAAGACGCGGGGCAGGACGTAACAATGCGCGGCACACGAGCTACTGCGGGTGAGGTGGCGCCCTACTTCCAGCGAGTAGCGATATGTTTTTCATCAATTATTATTATTAGACTTATTAGCAACTTCACGTTTCTTGTAATTTCGTTTTTACACGGAAATAGTACATTTTCCGGGATAGAACTATGTATACTCAAAAGGATCTACAATTCTACATATCAAATTTTATCAAAAACTAATCTGCTCTTTAAGCTTGACGAGGTAACACACAAAAAGAAATACAAGAAAATAAGCAGGGATTAATAGGGATCATAAAGATGAGTATGGTTTTACAAATAGCATTAAGTTAGAAAATTTCAACTACTCTAGACGGGTTTTATTTGCAAGGTGCAAATAAAAGTCGTCTGGAACAAGCGCCGCTTTCACTGCGAACCTACAAAGCTAACACGTCGCGCTTGGAAAAGGCTCATATAATCCCATATGGCAGGCGGCGGTTACCGCCCCGGTGTGCGTAGCCATTGTTAACTCAGCTCAACTCACTGCAACTCGCTCTACTGTCTAGACCGGGCTGTCTAAGCCCGCTAGCCAGAGATTACTTACATGATCTAAGTTATTCTGCTTCACGGTACCCGTCTAGTTCTACCATCCGATCTTAAGCAACTTAATATCTGAGATTAGCTTTGAAACGATAAATTTGCTCTTAACCTTACTACGTATTCAGTTTGATACAGTGTCTGAGCTAAATAATTAATAGACTGTGGTTTCGGAATAATATTATGTTGTTTAAGTATTTTAAGCACCATGAGGAAAATTAAAATATATAAAGTAAAAATATTCGTTAGTTTACAGTGATAGGCTCCGAAAACTTGCTGAATCGCCTTAGTATGGTTAATGAGCAGACGACGGGTAATAGATACAATTATATCGCGGTGGAATTAACGGATTCCACGGGATTCGCGAAGAACATTTTGAATGTTAGCTCTAATGAAATGAAAATGAACTCTACATATAATATAAACTCTATTTTTATTATAACACAATAACGTGAGCGCCTAGTGCAGTAAATATAAAAGGCAGAGTCCGGACTCCAACTATCATCATTGTATCGGATCTCGGAGGGAGCTCCGGAGAATTGGGCCGGGGCGGTCGAAATAACACGATTACTGCCCGCTGCCCGCCGCTACCGAAATGAACACGGTGGGCGTAAGCGTCTTACAGCACTGACTACACTCTGATATGATCCTACAACCCTTTATTGTGCGATACAAGCATTGTGGGAGACGTCTTATCCTGCGAACCGAAAGAAATACCAATTTAACTAGCATTATCATTTCTGAAAACTCTGGGGGCTCAACGCGGAATAAGCTTTTTTTAAGGTTACCAATTAATCTCACTAAATCTGTCATAGAACGAAATCGAGGCGATATCGGTTTTCATCGCCGCGTTTGACGAACTGCACTCGTAAGAAACGAGCTGTAAATCAACAGATGAACATTTCCGAGAAGTGTCGAGACGATTGAGTCGTCGTCGAGTGAAGTGTTTGACGAGTGACGGCTCGGGTGGGAAAGTCAATAGCTGGGAAAAAGTTGGAAACGGGTCAGCGAAATGTTACAGTGAGTGCACTCAATGCTGGAGACAATTGAAGCATTCTCTAAACAAACATGGAACATATTACGTCGGGAACGCACTTGTGAGTTGTGACTCTAGTATTGTGGCTATTTGGGCTTCAGTATCTGCTCAACAAAAGACGAGGTGTTTGTTCGTTTGCATCTAAATGGAGAATCTCATTTGACACTTCTTTATTTGTAGAGTTTATAAACATCTACAATCTACATATTTTATTAACATTTTGAATAAAATGTTTTAAATGGTAATTGGTAGTACTTATGAAAAGGTCCTCTAAAGTAGAAAACTTGAAATGTCAAGGAGCCCCGTCCACTCGTGAACCCCGCACAATGTCCCGAGTTTGTTGTGAATTATGAAATCCCTCATCTTCGGAAGGTATTCCGAGGGGCCATTAAGATCCGGTAATGAATCGCCCCTTTAATTAAACCCTTTGAATGCAGCCTTCACCGTTAATGACCTTAGAAATTAGGAAAAGTTTCCATTTGAAAACTTTTAAATTTTCACAGTTTAAATGGGGATTGGGGTACGTATTATGCAAAAGGTAATTAGTAATTGGGGGTCGTTCACGAATGACGTCAGGTATCAAATGGAAGCAACTTGTAAGTTGTCCCACGTACTATTATATTGCCCAGGGGCGAGTAGTTCCTACCTAAAACTCGGTGATCGTTAAGAGGATCTTGCGGATCAAGTAATATAACAGCCGGTTGTTTGATCGCCTGTCGTGTAATACGGTCACCGAGATGCCTGGAGACAAATACATAATATTGAACCTTATCTTTATCGGAATAAGGCGAGCTATACATTTGCTCGTCCGGACCTATTGTGACTATTACAAGTTTGTCGTCTACAAGTAGGCGAACTAACAATATCTTCCAGCTGCTGGTATCACATAGCCAATATTGTTTACGACATCGCGTGCTCGCCGTTTGCGCCATCTTCGAATGTTGTATTAAAACGCAATGATAATATTATATAAATGGGCCAAAATAAATTGGATCGTTGGGCACAACACGCTTTGGAAATACCGCCCGGTCCTCCCACACGAAAAGAGTAAACTACAAAGGGTGTTATTAACGAAGTTGGGCCGAACACGAAACGGGACTTGTCAATATTATTTCGGTTTCGTGAGGGCTAGTTTCTATTTTAGTTTTTGTTTAGACGATTATGAACCAGGTTTATCGGAGGTTATTGTTATATTTCCAAATCTTATCGTAGAACTAAATAAGTAAAATCTGTCATTTTTATTTCTGTTTAAAATATATTTCGTGTGAACACAGTGTACTGACACAGCGCAGCCGACAAGACAGTACAGTCAACAGTGTACAAGTTGCGATAAGAGAGTGGGGCGATGTTTGCCGGTCCCTAAATTGTCTCCGCCTTAATTGAATTTATAATGGGTTAGTTTGAGTATTTAGTGGAGGTAACAGTTTACACATTACTCCAGTCAAATATTTAGGAGCCCGGGACTCCGCAGTCAGCCCGGGGACTCCCGGAGCCGCCCGGATGCAATTAGGAGGGATAACGACATGTTGAGTGCTTCGTTTAATATTTATGATATTTGTCATTTCTTCCGCGAGAAACAAAGTATATTTACATTGACGAAATGAACATCAGTTTAAGAAGGGAAGTCTAGGGGATTGGAGTAAGAAATTAACTCGCGATCGCGACTTTCATTCAACTAAAGTAACCTAATGTTATATAGAGTCTTGATCTCTATTCTTTTTCTTAAGCTAAAATTTTCGGGGATAAGAAAGAAGTCATCCCTGAAAATCAAGGAGTTATTTTGAACTACAAATGAAAGGTAAGTTCTACTTGCTGTGTAGTTTATAATTACAGTGATCTAGTGAAACAGAGAGTGGTCGGAACAATAGCCAACGGAGTTACAACCACTAACAATATTGAGTCGCCAGTAGCCGCCCGCCCTACGTACCGGTTACAGGCTGTGTGTTTTAACTTGTTACTAACTTTACTTTGACCCAATGTTATGAACGAAACATTACATAACCTCTCCCTATTGTTCTTATAGATATATCAGGAACACTCTTTAGTAAATCTGGCCAACACGAGCTGTCAACAAAACGCAATTTCGCGGGCACAGGTCACATTCCAAATGGACGGCGCGTGTGGTGCAGTTTATGCAACCTTGCAACCCGAATTGAACCGTTTTTCATGAACGTATAAATCTGCAGTAATAAAATACGGTAATGGTCGTGGTGACGAATGGTGACGGTCAGGATATTATCCAGGTGGACGCTGTCCCCCTTCCTCCCGCGTCCGCCACCCCGCACCCCCGCGGTCACCCGCGTCCATTAGCGGTATTGCCACGGGTCGCTCCACTATTGATGACTCATTTAACTTTCATTCGCCGCCCGCCCCGCCCCGCGCCACGCCGCGGACGGCCTTTTGTTCCGTGCTGATTTATTTGCGCGGACGGCGCTTTACGACCGGCGGGAACGCTGAAAAAACTATCGCCGTAATAGAATTCAGCGGAGCCGAGCGAACCAACCAGAGCTATTAAAGCTTCGGGATCCGTCGAGCTGCAGCGGAGGTGCAATGTACTACTATAGTACGGTGCTGCGCTCGTAAAATTTAATTCAGTTTGCGAGATTAATACGAGGTAAAGACGGGTCGAATGATGCGGCTCCGCATCCCCGAGGGAGAAGGCCCCATAAATCCTCTGATTAAGATACTTTTAGCGGCCGTTTGGTAAGTTTTTAGTTGAATATTTGAGGGAGACTCCTACGGCACGTAACCGACACCGCCGTCGGCTGAATAATTTATACAGCGGGGATTACGGCGGGAGGCCGGCTAGAAAGCCCGAAGCGGCCGCTCGATCTGCCTTTTAATTACCTCATCACCTCATGTTTAAGTAAGCAGAGCCTAAATCGTCTCAAAATAGTACCTGAAAGTTGAAACAAAACAATTTTCCCTTTCTGTCAGTATAAATTATTGTGAACTTATGCTGTATACAAATGAAAGTTGTCAAAGTAAAAGGTTATCCTCCACGTTCCGGCGGTCGAGACACGTGTTGGAGAGTATTGATTACCAATCTCTGGAGGCGGTTAGCATCACGAGTGCCAGGCCGAGGAGGAGGACTCGTCAAACTGTCCGCGAAGACCCGTCCTCCGGGGGTTCCGGGGCACATCAAAGGTGAACAATTAATCAAGAGCCCTTAATATTCACTGTAACTACAACAATTGGGCTACTTCGCCTGTTGTTGAACAACATACAGAACAATTTAAAGTGGCTCCTGTCTTCCTCCTTTCTGACAACTTTTCCTAACTCGTGGTCGTGCTCTACCATTTTGAATTAATTAATGGTAGGAATGCGAAAATGTGTCTGCAACCTCTTCACGCTAATAATTAAAAAAAACATTTATTTCGTACGAGATACTTTAGGTGCTAAGCGAAGACGTGTAATAGTTATTATGGCGGCAAAATGTACAGTTCCTACGTAAAAAAGAAATGGAACTGACGGCGTACTAAAAAGAGAATAAAACAACAAAAGATAATATTGTGACGTGGGATGAAAGAATGTTTGCTGTCGAACTAAAATACAAAAAGAATTCGCGAGAGCGCAACTGTCGGCGATTCGACGTGTCGGCGGTCGGAAGTGCCGGCTTCGACACCGTTGTCCGGACTTGTCCGGCTTCCGGCCCCCCTCCGGCTCGCCTCGGCCGGGGAGGGCGACGCGGACGGAAATTAAACTTTTTATAACATACAATTTTCAAATTGAAAAGGGTGAAGCTTTTCTATGTGTCGATAAACTACAATCGCAAATATAAGGTGTGTGAGTTGTGACAGGTAGAGTTGGGGAAAATATTTTCGGTTGAACTTGATATTATGTTATTTAAAGATTTTTTACTGTGGTTTAAGTGGTCTTCTTTGATAAATAAAAATTGAAAATTTAGTACAATCTACAAAACTATACTTTTAATAATAAGTAATACTTAAGTAGTTGCTGTCACCTATTTAACTTTGACATTATGTACGGGAATAAAATTCAGGGATGTATTGTATTATACCACATCAGTGATAACTTTTAGGAAGTTTTAGTATTATCTCATAAAAACAAACAAAATATCCGTCTCATTGTCCACAGAACGACATCTCAGTTGTGCCCAATCGCCTTTTGAGATTTAAATGAGTATCAAACGACACACAATCCAACGATAGAGAATCAAATGAATAGGACCTCTCAAATGATACGACAATCTTTTGTGGAGATATCAAAATACCAAAAGCCTTTGTGGTAACTAAAAATCTCTGAATCAATGAATGAATAATAAAAAAAAAATCTATATTAACAAATACTCTAAACATTCTGACACCAAACGGGGTTTATAATAAAAAAAATATTCAAAATTTTGTTTGTTAAAACCCTGATGTACATAATCAGATCGATAATTAATGATACTGTACCGAACGAGCTAGTCTCTAACTCTCTACGTAATTTAATATTCGAAATGTCTCAGCTACATTGTGATCAATAGCAATAAAGTCCTGTTTCTCACAGCATTCGACATGTATTGACGTCTGTCTGTCCGTCGGACGTGCGACACGTCGGAGGTGTGACGGGGTGACGAGCTCCACCTTTGTTCAGATCCTATCGGCTCGCGTCGAATCTCACACTCATAAATACCGACAGACAGGACGATTCCCACAGCATTCCAAACAATAAACTCTCAAAATAAACGCCCACGAGAGCGATAGCGGTCGTTATCGTCGCCTGCGCTGGGCCGGAGCATCGTGGAGGAAATTATTGTTAATCGAGACGGATATATCACTTACGGCGACAATGTAGTCGATTTGTTGCACACGATGTCTGCTTGAAATTGCAAATAGAATGTGCCGAGCGCGGCACCATAATAGCGTCGAGTGCCAAGCGGCGACGCGGGGCGGGACTCGTTAAATTTTAGGGGACGACGGAATCGGTCGACACTCGACAGTAAGCGTCTGAACTCGGACGAGTCGAGAGTCGACGGACGACATAAAACTGTCCATTAAAACTACTAACTAACTCCCGACAAACTGCGGATGCCGAGCTCATAAAACGAACGTTCTCACAATTTATACATTGTGTTTCCGAGACAATTAGACGATTTAGAAACGGGAGCGACTTCGAGACTCTCGGCTTTCGACACCTCAATATCGCGATACTAATAAACGGCGAACGTTTAAAAACAGGAAAACGCCGCCTGCGACGGGAAGCTATTCATAACAAGAGAACGATATAAAAAACTTTGGACGCATTATTTACGCTCGCCCCGGCTAATGTCACCAGTCGAGAAGCGAGGGAGTCGTAAAAAAATCAAAAGTACAATGCCAAGATACGAAATCGTTTTATTATAATTGAGAGGCACACGCGTAACGCGACTCCCCCTCTTCCCCCGTCCCCGGGGAGCAGTTCCGGCGCTGCAACAGGCGGGGGGCAGGCCGCCGACTACAAATATGACACTTGATGGACCGTTATTGTTACAGGAAATAAGAGCTCCGGCAGTTATCGGGAGCGTTATATGTAGCACTCCGGCTACTGTGCTACCTCGTAAATCACCGGGGGAGGCGTCCTCCGATACTTCAAATTACTTCAATAACATGCTAACAAATTGTGGAAGCCATTAATATTTTTCGCCGAACGATTCAAAGAATGAACGAGCCTTCTATCAGAGGCGACCAGTATCTGTTTACGCATTTGTGGAGTATGTGAAAGGGAAAAAAGTAAACGGCTATAGCTTATCTGTTACTAAGCCTGATTTATAAATTATAATCTTAAAAAGTTAAATAGGTACATACATTCCTTCACCTTTCACAGGAAATATACCATGCGATTGGAAGAAAAATGCACGGCGATATTAGTATAGGATTAAATAAAATATTCCGGAAGGAGCATCACGTAATATGCAAGGAAAGCTGTCAACTAGTTGGACGTGAAATATCCGTCGACAGGAAGGTTGACATTAAAGAATTCCTCCGTGGGTGAGGGGATGAAAAATTCTACCTGATAAATTCTCACCGAGAATTCGCGCCGCCCGCCCTCGCCGCCGCCGCCGCCCGCCTAGCCGACAGACCGCGACAGTTTTACAGGATTAACTTTTGTAACGCTACAAATATCAAACTTTACTTACATTTGTAGCTATTTTGAGTCGAATGATGTTTTAGGAGCTTAGTATATTTGGTTGTCTAAGTTAATTTCAATTTAAAAGAAGTTATAAATAATATTAACACAGTTTCTAAGAATCTCCGTCTAAAATATTGGTTACTCGAATCGAACTTTTTGACTTTCGTAGGAACGAAAGTGAAAAAGTTTGGGGCGATTTGTTTTTGATTAAACATTGTGTAGGAGCGTCAGCAGCCGTCCTCACATTTAATGTCGGAGTCGACAGCGGCACCGAACGGCGCGCGACCATTGACACAATGACAGCCAACCGCCGACGGAATTTAAAATAAATTGGAAACGGAACGCCACTCAGCGATCCCGCCGATACCCGACATATTACGTTCCCGAAATACGCTCGCGTCGACTCATCCACTCTCGTAAATTAGCCCGCGACGGATTGACGCGGCGACACCGCGCGACATCATCCGTCGCCGCTGACAGGGCTCGCTGTCATGTTTCAGGTTTCCGATGCGACGTTAGGGTCAATTCAGACCGCAACGCGACGAGGCGAGGCACGACGCGACGCGACCTAAATTTGTATGGATTTGACAGATGTCGTCAGCGTGAGACGTCTTGCGAATCTGTCAAATCCATACTAATTTAGAAATGCATCTACGCGTCGCGTTGCGGTCTGAATTGACCCTAACGGGGAATTCGACGCTTTTTGTCGACGACATTCCCCAACGATGTCCGACGTTTTGTCAAGGTATTCATTTGTTTCTGACAGCTACAAGTGTTTGTTTTTTGTTTCGGAATTTTTATTTCAAAAGTAACTTTGACTTCTATTTTCGTTTACATGTCCTGTTTATGATTTACATTTTACTGCATTTAGCTCGGAGACTGTTCCAGCATAGACAATAAAATTAATAATAATAATAATAATAATAATATCTATGGACGCTTCACACCACGTCAGTCTGGCCCCATGCTAAGTACCTGAAGGACTTGTGTTACAGGCACCAGACAACGGAAATATATTTAATACTTTTATACTATACATATATTTAAGATTTTTATTATATGATAAATATATTTAATACACATCCATGACCCAGGAACTTTGAAAACTTTTTGTTCCGTCGGCGGGATTCGAACCCGCGACCCCCGGCTTGAGCTACCGACGCGCTCACCACTGAGCCACAGAGGTCGTCCCGTTAATCTTTTTAATACTATTGTCCTTTTGCGAGTTAAAGTTAATTTTTAAAGGAAAGCTTTCACTAAAGTACAAAGTAATTCCCTTTACTCCGAGTTTATTTTCGAGTCGGTTTGAGTGCATTACCTCATTTAAAAATGAGGCTAGTTTGCCGCAGCTTTTTCGTGTTTGATATCCTTAGCGCTTAATGTTTCAGCTCTGAGAGAATATTATATCAGCGTCTCGAAACTTTCCTGTATTTATTCTGGCGGGAGAGCTCGGAGCGGACAGCAGGAGAGCGGGAGAGCGGGACAATCCACTGCCGATTCCGCTTCAGCTTCCAACTTGTTCACTTGTTTCATTCATTTATCACTCCAACTTTATTAAATAAATAATATAAGAAAATTTTAACGCGTCTCCATTTCCCGTACTCTACTAGCGTTATATATGTATTAAGTTCCTAGTCATTTATAATTCATACTAAATAATATGTGAAGTCCATACAGATATTAATAACAGGCTTACTGTTCGTAGTGAGCAAAAAGGGTTTATCCTCATATTATAAACTAACGAGTAACGCCTACTCGAGACACAAATCTGACAAGTGGAAAACAGACTTAGTTCAGAGACTCTACATTTTTTATTTTTACCCAAACGAACAACAAATGCTGGCACATGCAAGCTAGCAGACGGTACCTAAGTCTCAATAAGAATTCCTGAGGATAATGCAGCGTATTAAATTTCATAGGGCGAGCTGAGTACCTAAGTGCTAAAATTTTGTATTGTGGTGGTAATTTCACAAAAAATTCATCTCTATAAGTATGTGTGTGGGGACGATGTCCTCAAGAAATCATGATGGGAAATCTTTTGTGATAGCACTGGTGTGTGATCACGCACGGAGCACGTGGGGCAGTGGGGGACGGTTTAATTTGAGCGTCGAATGGGGGAGGCTGAGTTATCGACGCCGGTGTGCTGTAAGTGCTCGACACACACCGCCGTAGATTTTGAATACCACGCACTTAGGGCGACTACTGTTCTGTAATGTGTTACTTAAGTAAACCTATTGTTGGGTTTCTGTTGATTTTAGTGTGGGTCTATACAACACTGAATTAGGTTTAACTAGTAAAATTTATTCAGAAGGAGAGAATACTGAAAATTACATGGAGCGGTAAAAATGCACCGCGAGCACCTAACCTGCGCGATAAATTCAGTAGCAGCTGGCATAAATTACAATATGTAAAGCAATGGCAACGATATTAAATGAAAATTAAAACAATTACGCTGAAATATGAAAGCCCCGGCCTCGCCGCTTTGTTCCCGGACAATACACTTGTTCAGGATTAAAATACCTCTGGAAGGACCTCTATACGGACCACGTTGAGACCACTCTCATAGACCCAGAGGTAAAATAACACTGTATAATGTGGGCGCCTCATTCAATGAATTAGAATTTTATTCGGTTTAAATGTTCCCGAGGAAAAGGTTACTCTCGTTGGAACATTAAAATGTGCCATTTGATACTCTATTGTTGAAAAAGGGTGAAATATTTTCAAACAATAATCCCATACTAAGTAGTCTGCTATATTTATAGGACTCGCCATTTCTTTATCAAGCTAAAGTGTCTACCTTTTTCTGTTCTTTCAAAAGCTGTTCTCTGATCTCTATTCTCTTGTAAACAACTGAAGGTAAGGGTGTCGAATGTCGATTCTAAGTTCTAACCCTTGAAATACGAAATTACTATTTTAGCATCTAAGTTTCAAAATCTATTTAAATAGTGACGGAAGTACGTAAAATATATAATGATAGACGAATAATGCAACTTAAAAATAGCGATACGTATCATTTGGTTCGTCTGTAATTATATTTGGTGCCTTTTGTCGCTACCCCCGCCTGAGCCCGTTACACGCTCGAGATGATATCTAGCACGAACCCCATCACAAAAGGCTCAGCAGAGGAAGTCTCCGACAAAAGAGTATTGTGAGTCCCCACTTCCCACCAGCCCACACATGCCTATAACGTTATTTGATGTGACGTCGATAGCGCTGGTTATAAAATTATACGATTGCTATTCGGTTCTTAATTACTTTTGTTATATTTGTCTACACGCAAAATATTATATTAGTTCCAGCTCCAAAGCCAAGAATGCCTGCTTAAGTTAAATGTTGATTAATTTTTGAATATCAATTAATTTTACATTTTGATCAAGTGGTTGTATTTCTCGTCACACGTTTGAACGTAAATTAAGGCATGATAATTGAGTAAATTAAACCTTCAAATTACAATAATTGCCTCAATTACGAAAAAAACTCATCACAACAATATGCGTCAAGATATTATTATAACAATACAAAAATAACTTATGCGATAATAACAAAAATATCGAGTCCTCAAAATATATGTAATATTATCAAGATCCACAGGCCAGTACTCCCGGTATTATCTACACTACTATTATAAAGAGGAAAGATTTGTTTGTTTGTTTGAGTCGAATAGGCTCCGAAACTACTGGACCGATTTGAAAAATTCTTTTGCTATTGGAATCTTACCTTATTTCTGCTGAACATAGGCTACATTTTATTTTGGAAAAAATAGGGTTCCGTAAGATATTTGAGTTTTTCGGACGCAAGGTGTAAAAAATCAGCTAGAAAAGTTACTTATTTTGCGTACGCTGCCTAAACTATAAAAGATAGAACCATAAAATGTTCTAAGTAATTGTAGATCTTATAAATATCTACAAAAAAGTCCGCGACACACTATACCTATCTATGTCGAGTGAGGCACAATAACCATTTATTTATTTAAAAATCCTGAATTTTTTTTGGACTACATTAAAACGGATATATTTTACTCACGCTATTAATCCTTATCAAAATAAATTATTTTATCACTAAGTACAGTTTATGTAGATAATATTTGGTCTTTGAATGATTAAAATTGGACGTTTGGTTTTGAAATTATGGCGAAATTAAAAAATTACGATAGTGGGCGTCACCAAAGCGCGTGCGGAGGAAGACAATATTCTGTTGTAGAAATGAAAATTCTGTACATAAAAGATATGAAATGACACCCGAAATTACACCTTTGTCACTACATCGCTATAGAATACAAAAATGTGGTTAGTTTTTTGTCTGTCTGTCTGTCTGTTACTCTTTCTGTCTGTCTGTATGTTTGTTCCAGCATCACACGAAAAATACTGATCCGATTTGAATGTGGTTTTCGCAGATATATTTATCTTCTTCCAACTTAACATCTGGTGTATAAAAATCCTCCCCCCCCTCCCCTCTCAACCCTCTCTGGGGACCAAAGAGGGGTCAGATTTTGTATACAACTTTTTTCTTTAGTGGACTTACTTCATATTAGGTATTAACTGTGTTTTTCAACTTAACATCTGGTGTATGCAGTATGACCTTCCCCCCCCACACCCTCTTAGGGGACAAAAGAGGGGGTAAAACATGTATTAACTGATGATGTAGAAAATATACTTTAAATGGCAAAACAACGTTTGCCGGGACAGCTAGTTTTATATATTTTGTTATTAGAACAAAAACGACTCGACTCCCGACTCCCGTATATCGAAGTTCACGGTCCGTCTGACACAAGTAGTGACCACCATCGCCTCGTTACTGCGGACATTTTCCTAGGAATTGTAAGGAAAATATAAGCATCACTTACCCAATTCACGAAAAATGTGGAATGAAAGAGTACGTACCTGAAAATAAGAATAACAGAAGTTAGCATATTATTATCAATTTTAAGGTTGATGGAGAAAATAGTAAATTTTCTACACTCAAAATCTTTCTAAACTTAAAACAATTTTGTATTTAAAACTATTTTTATAATACAATAAGTGATATATTTTGTGGTTAATTGAACTTACCTTAAGTGAACTTCAACCAAAATTATACGAGTTGCTGCATCCGTAGAGATTTAATAAACCTGTAGTCCGAATTTTGTGGTACTGCATCATCACACGCCATTTAGATATTATTTATTTAATTTAAAACTGAAAAAAGACAATCAATTGGTTTTATAGTACTTCCGCCTTGCTTTCCTAGATGGCGGTGTTAGTTCGTCCGTCATTCTTTTTAGAGAGGATAATTCATAACATTTTATCATTCCGCAAGTAAAGAATAGGGGCAACAAACTAAGAGAAGTGGGTGGGGTGGGATTTTAAATCTCTACGGATGCAGCAACTCGTATAATTTTGGTTGAAGTTCACTTAAGGTAAGTTCAATTAACCACAAATTATACTTCGTTGCTGCATCCTATGAGATTTAATAAACCTGTAGATGTTCAGCGCGTAATTGCGGAATGATAAAATACCAGATTAATTACATTAAGTTAATTAATTACGGAATTTAAAATGATAGGTATAACATTATAGACATCATAACAATTTTTATTTAATAAAGTATTGTACTTCTAAATAATAATACTACTTAATTAGTTTGGATATGCTATGAATCAGAATTTACATTAAAAATAGCTTCTGCGAAAGCTCTGTCTTGTACTAAATCTGGTAAAGGTAAGTTATAAAACTTAGCAAAACAAAGTGATGAGCCGGCCCAGCCAGCGCATCGCTTGATGATGTCGACGGAGACTCCCGCGCGGCGCGCCGCCGACGTGGAGGCGTGTCGCGTGCTGTGCGCTGAATAAACGCCAATCTCTATGCCACTGTCCTTGAGGACACTCTTTATCCAGCGACTTATAGATTGGGAACTGGCATTATGAAAAGGCTTTCTAGTTGTTAAAATGAGCTTATCAGTAGCTGGGCCATTTCTCAGCTCTTTTGTCTTATCTAGGTACACAGATAAAGCTTTAGCTGGGGCTTGATGAATAATTATTGATAGTGATTACGATACGTGAATTTTCGGAATGAACGTCTTCTGTTCTTATGAGTGATAACGTCTGCACCCGTTGTCCCGTCGACAACGAGTTGAATTATTATATATAATTATTATAATATTAGAATGAGAGTTACCATTTTATAAAATTTCTAATGATAATAAGTATAGAATCTTACGGATAAAATTTAGATACGTACTCCAAAAGTTTATAAGGTTCCCTTAAAAATGAATACTTAAGGAAGCTGGGCTTACTCCTAAAAACTCCTTTAAAAAATCTTAGGATCGTTATTGCAACGGGATTTACCAATAAAATAAATAAAATAAAAATTGTTTTATTTCTGAATAGATTTTAAAAAAATGCTTTCAGAACGTTGATACTACTGGTGCCTACCACCGGTTCGGGAACTAGCCCGGCGAGAAGAACCGGCGTAAGAAACTCTCAATGATTATTAATAATGATTAGAGACAAACTAGAGTCTAGACCTATAACAATTTAACATTCCGCAACTTGCTTTTTCATTAAGTTTTTCTGTTAAAATTTAAGAATTCGTAATAATATTATATCAGCTACGGATCCTTAATACAAATCAATATTATTAATTTGACAAAAATTAAACCAATGTTTTAATCCTGTATCATACTGATTCGGGAACTAGTACTAACTAGTACTGTACCTCCCGATAACGGTTTTAGTATGATATTGTCAATAGACATCTCCGGTATTCAGCGTCTTAGGTAGACTTTCCGCACAATTATACTGCGCACGCCAGAAGGTTTTATCTGGCCTAAAATAAATCTCGTCAGATTTGAGAAGCGATCAAAACAGTGGAAAACACGGCCGAGACACGACGGCCAGTATGGAACGACTAATTTACCAGTCGCTTCCTCTTCTATAATTTTCCTAAGACAGTATGAGCGCGAATGGCGGAAATGAAAGCACAACGCGAGTAAGTACGGTATCAGCCATCAGGTTGTCAGGTTGACCGAAGCTCAATAAGATCTTTAGTAAGTTCCTATCGTTACGTTACGTAAGTACCTAGACGCCTGGTCAGCATCTGTGTTTTTATATAAATAAGAAGCAAATAAATTATATATGCGTTGTTTCTCGCACTACTGCCATATATCTCTCGCGATTTCATTGAGATGATGAAATTGATATGATGGCGAGCTTCATCCGCGGACCAATGGCATCTAGTTACTACTCCGTCGCACGCGGCGCCCCAGCCGGTGAGTGACGAGTCTGTGAAGATCTCCAGGCTCGTATAAACTTGTGTTTATTCTAATAAAAAGCTTACTTTATTAAAAATAATATTGCACCACCAACTGGTGGTACACATAAGGTTTTACAGGCATGATGGAATCAAAATTATTATTACATTTTTGTGAAGCTAAAAACTTATCTCGTTCAAAGTATTTAGTACGCGGCCAGTTGTATCAAATAATATACAACTACACATACATATGCTATTGCTGGTCATGCTGAAATTAAAGTGCCAATGAACTTCGCGAAATCGCGCTTTGTTATGGATTTCGTTGGCTAGTAAAATTTCTGGAGTAACTGCATGACTTGAGTATTTAATATTATGTCAAAGCTAATATAATATCATTGGTCAAAGCCAATAAATCTACAAAGTTGTGAAGGCGTCATACTAGTTTTCTCAAAGTTGATAATAAAACCTAATTGTTTCAATTTTGACCTTAATATATTATATAGTAGCATAATCTTTAGATTTCGATTCGAATTTCGACCACTAGATGGCCCTGCTTTCTTGACCACATAAAAAGAGGCTTTTGAAGCTTTACAAATATAAATGGCACAGAACTTAAGCCGTACAGGAAGGCAGTTAAATTCACAAAGATTATCATGAAATCGAAATCTCAAAAAATAATAATAATAATAATAATAATAAATTTATGTAATGTATGAATCGGCACACCGCACAAGCAATTCCTTGAGATCGATTGAGATTTGAGATTGAGATATGAGGAATATACATTTGGAAAGACCAATTTTATAGCAGTGCGAATATCTTCCATTTTAAAAGTTGATTACGTGCAAATTAAAAATGTATTTAAGTAATTTTGAGTTGAATATAAATCTTAACCCACCGATACTTTTCGGTGTAAGAAAAATGTATGAAATAAATTGGTCTGGCAAATTTTCATTACATACTGAAATAGCACCTAATTGTTTGAGTTCACTTATTGCTTTGCTCATCTGACTCTTTGTAAAAGGTGGATTACTTGGTTCCACACGTTGGTAAGGTGGCTTACAGAAGGGACTTATAACTCAATGCAGAAGGGTATTTTATAATATCCTTTAGCATAAGACAGCACTGCACCGTGCTATCGGAGGTTATTAGAAGCCAATTGCGTAAAAAGAATTGGATGCGGCCAGCGTGAGGTACCTCTAGTAGCGGCGTCTCCTGTCGTTGCTCGGTCTGGCGCTCGCGTAGGGGCGGCCGCGGCGCGGGGGCTGCTGGGCCCTCCTCGCCGACGTGTCGACGGCTGCGGCTCGTGCGGGCGGGCCGGCGCTGCTGGCGCTGGCCTCGCGTACTGCTGACGAGGAGGAGCTCGGGAGTTGCCCGGCAGTGCTTGTTGCTAGCGCTTTTCACCGAAAAGGTAGACGTCGCTTTTTACGCCTTGGATTGTATTATGAAAAAAAAAATTTATCGGTTTTTGCAGCCTGCTGTAGAACTGCGGCTACCTCTTGATTGAGTTTAGGCGCTTGTGCCAGCGAAAAGTTAGTCGGTATAAGAATCTTCGCCACAAGCGACTCCTTGTATTCCTTAGCCAAACCATCGACCAAGATTTTACCCCAACGTTCAGAGAGTTCGGTGGGAATGCGTTCGCCTAGGGCTTTCTGTTTTATTGGCCTTGCCAAGAATATTTAGTATTTCAAGTGGTAACCTGGGAGTAGATTCTTGGTTAGGATCTACTGGCACGGTGGCTTCTGGTTGGCTCAGCGGTGCTGATGTCGGCGGTGCGGCCTGCGGCGACGCCGGTGCAGGCGCGGCCGACTCCATATAATCCACGTCTTCGACGTCGGCTAAAGATTGTGGAGTTCCACAGCAACATTGAGCCTCCCGCGCGTCGATGTCTTCATCGCGCCTTTTGTCGTCGGATGAGTGCTCGTTATCGCAGCGGCCTTCCCGGGAGGAAGACGCTGATGACTCGGATCTTGTCCGGTGTGAATAAGCAAAAGCATAAAGTTGCTTTCAGGATGATATCACGTATCATCACGACTCAGTTTGTAACCTGGATAATATCGCGTATTACCCCATTAAGGTACAAAAGGTTGACTATCTGGTTAATATCACGTATTAACCCTTAAGATAGTCTTTTTTTAACGTATCGTTACCATGCCATAGTTTCCAATCGCCGTATTTTGCGGCGAATATGTTCGTAATCGTCCTTATTCTTCCTTTTTCCAATATTATTCGGCGATTTACACTAATTATAACACTTTAACACTGTAGAAATTAATTTAAAAAGGATAACGTGTTGACGATGCCGCACACGAAAAACGAATGACGGACGAACTAACACCGCCATCTAGGAAAGCAAGGCGGAAGTACTATAAAACCAATTGATTGTCTTTTTTCAGTTTTAAATTAAATAAATAATATCTAAATGGCGTGTGATGATGCAGTACCACAAAATTCGGACTACAGGTTTATTAAATCTCATAGGATGCAGCAACGAAGTATAATTATTTAATGCCTTTAAGCGTATCAACGGCAAGTAAGGAATATTTAAACGGCAGCATCTAGATTCTAGTTAAAGACCGTAAAAGTAAATGACCCGGTTTATGTTAATGGATACGTCTGCGAGATAACATCTGAACAATCAATTACGATGGCGTTTCAGTGGCTTTTTAAAGTTATTTAAAATATTTCCGTTGACATGTTTATTATATCGTCGCGGAGATCAGCTGATACGGAATGGGCGGCTCACGACGCAGTTGAAATAACTATGTAGAGTCAGTTTATGAAGTTGTCCGCTAACTAGACGTTGAACGGTGACTTGATAACCACTAAAGATCGGTTATCTACTATCCAGATAGAATAACAATACGCAATAAAACTTAATTAAGCCTAATAAAATAAATCAAAATATTATGTAGTTCTAACTTCTAAGGTTGTATTGCGACTTGCGAGGAATGTGTTTTTAAGATCCAATAGAATCGCTGCGATTTGCAAGATCAGGAAGAGAAAGCGATTTAATTGTTTCTGATATGTTTGTAATGTAACGCTGAGCTATATATACGAATAGGGATATGAAAAAAGAGTAACGAGAAAATGAATTTTTCAATCCCACATTTAGCTGTAATAATGGTGACCGTGCGGTATGGTAGCGGCGGCGGTTCCTGGGGCATGTTTTTGCCGCGCTCCGGTCACCTCGGCCGAGACGACGGAATCCCGCAACCACCCGTCAGCAGAACAGGGTATTAATATTTATTGGAGGACCACATTGTTCGAAACGATAAATTCATATCTCCCTCATTCGAGAAACCTTCCAGCAAGAAATTATTTTCCGCGAAATTCACCTGAGATTTAATCACACCGGAGGCGAGGTGACGCGAACGTCGGCGACATAAAATTTACATACAGAAAACAATATTAATAGTGAAAGTGAAAAGCGCGAGGCCTCGCGTCGCGTCGTGTAAAAGTAAAACGAACCGTCAGCGGCTTAAACTGAATTACAGCGGAGCTGAACCCGCCCAGCGCGGCGCGGAGCGGGCCGTCGGCGGTAAGCGGCCATTTGCACCTAGTGACGTCACATTATTGTATCGATAAATCGACACATGGGTATACGTTTTGGTCGAATCCAAACTTGCGAGAGAAAAGTACAGAAATAAAACTTTACAATTAATAAAATATGTGATTATTGTTTTATTTCAACTTTGATTTTAGAAATGAGTTCATTTAATGTAACGTTTGATATTAAGTAGTTAAATAGTTAGAGTAATTATCCAGCTGTAATATTAATAAATTAATTGGTCACTTTGATCCCAATATTTAGTTGAATACACAAAATTGGTGCACGACAAATTTAATTTAATGGGCTCCTATAATTTGGGTGACGGCTAAATGACAGGGTACGTACACGAGTCGAATGCTTAAGGCCCCGCGGCTGTTTATATTAACTTAGAATTGATTGTAGTATTTATCTAGTAAATGTATGCGGGAGATTAGAATTGATTAATAATAATATGATATGCTGCGGAACCGATACGATTACGGCGGAGTTACGACAGTCGGTATCGAATTCCAGCGTGATACACCTGTCCGGCCTGCTGCTATCGATTTCATTAAACGTTATACTGCATAAATCAAAAAACTATCGCAGCGTGTGCAGTCATCAGTATTCAAATTGTCTGCGCAATAAAGCTGATAGAAAATTGTTGATTTATTCACATCGATATATTTTCGACGTTTCCATAAATTGTCTCTAGCTCTACCAATATTTTTGTTTCTATATTTTCATTCACATGAATGTGGACTCTTAGATGTGAGGAACACGGGTGTTTTCTCTACGTGTGCGGAGTGACGTGGTATATTCTGACATCGAGTGCACTAACATCGACGTCGTGGTGTCGCAACACTAGCGCCAGTGTTTTTCTTGCGCGTTAGCTGAGTGCACTCGATCTTCAAGTAATTTAGGTAAGGTGACACAATTTACATTCCATTTAAAATACCTTTAAAGCGATTTTGTTGAGTAATTTTGTTTTTTACTTATAATTTTCATCACATTACGTGTTACGTAATTTATTTTTTTAAATTTATACATATTTTGATTTTTCTATTTAGATTTTATTTATTACAAGAACATAATATATTATAGACATTCGCAAAGAATAAGCCCCGGCAGCCTGTATCCAGCATCAGTAGAGTTTTTTGTTTGTTTCAGGGATCTTATCTAAGTTATCTTATCGATCTTATGTAAGGTCACTGTTATTTTTGAATCTCTGAAGCGAAATAATTTCTCATGCTGAAGTAAAAGCTATCTTTATAAAAGACAGCAAGAAATATGTATGCTGATGTTTCAAGATGAAAGTTTTATTGCTAGAAAACTGGTGGACTAATGTCCTTTCGCGGGATTTGAACTACTGGCATGCCAAATTTTGTCTGAATGGCTTTAGCAGTAACAAATAGAAAGACAGGCATACACCCGAATTCATAACGTTAAGTATGTTGCATTCATACGAAAATTGTTTTATTTATGAGTATTAACATCTATACATATAATAAAATCGTAGGAAAGTCAATTCTGTACATTGAACATTTTTGAAAAATAATACTTGGGACGTGATCTACAATCGATACGGAAGCCAAAAATATAGTTTTTAGAATTTTTGTCTGTTTGTCTGTTTGTCTGTTTGTCTGTTTGTCTGTATGTATGTCCGGGATAAACTCAGAAAGTACTGAATGGATTTACTTCAAATTTTGCACGAATATTATATAGAGGTCGGGTCAACACATAGGCTATATATTATGACGATATCACCTAGGGCGGGGGGAGGGGCCCAAGTTTCAATATTTTTAGTTTTTTGCTCATATCGCTAAAACGGTGCGTTGTAGAGAAAAAATGTCCTGTACGTGATGAAAGCCCATAAAATTTCCACCAAATTTCTCCTTCACACTTTGTATCTATCTTCACTCCTTGCCATGCTATGAGCTTTTGTCTATCTTTTCTATACAAATTTCGAGTGTCGTTTGATTAACATGCTGGGGGGCAGCCCCCCCCCCCCCCGAACCCCCCCTCCTCAAATTTTGCTTCAAACAAAGCGGTGTTGCGGCGTTATACATCTTTTTTAAGAACAAAGTTAAAAACTAAACTACACGTACGGTTTTTCAGTGTCGTTTGTTTTGGGGGGGCTGCGCCCCCCCAAACCCCCCCCCCCTATTTCCTCATGACACTTTTGTTCATAATTAAAAGGTATCGTGGACTTTGTATTGCGTCTTAATTATCCTTTTTAGGAACAAATCTATACATATTATAATAAAAATTAAATTAAGAAATTTAAAAAAACCCCCGCCAAAAAACTTTAAAAAGTAATGAAATAACATTTCCTGACTTTAAGTTTAAATCATTCCTAAGAGTAAAGTAATATTTTAGTCCATAATTGTTGTCAAGGTGTGTCGGGGGACCGCTAAGTAAACTACCACAACAGCGACTTTTGCATTTTGTATCGCCATAATAGTCGCTAATTCTCTCGATTCGGGTCGCTGTGAACAGACCCTTAATTTATATTGTTATGTGAAATCAAACATCTACATTAGCGGTCCCCCGACACACCTTGACAACAATTATGGACTAAAATATTACTTTACTCTTAGGAATGATTTAAACTTAAAGTCAGGAAATGTTATTTCATTACTTTTTAAAGTTTTTTGGCGGGGGTTTTTTTAAATTTCTTAATTTAATTTTATTTTATGCTTTTTAAACTTGTGCAGAATAATTCCTATCAACTGGATCATATCCCAATGAATACCATCTATAAAATATGTCCTCTTGGATGAGGCCATCAATATGAGCCCAAACATGAAACCTCCACTTTAGGTTCATACGGAGCTTGGCTCCTATAGAATCCAGGTGATGCTGCAGCAGCAGCATGCAAATATTTACTGTTTATCTACGTCTTACTGGTTGTCGCAATTAAAATGAGCCCAAACACGAAACCTCTGCTCTAAGTTGGTGAGGAGTTGGGTATCCTATTGATTACCAGGTGATGCTGCACCACCAGGTCAACTTTCCAATAATGTGTATATATTCATAAGTGTCTCGAACCAGGATGCAAAATATAAAACCCATCAAACGACTGCAAGTTGCTAATCGTCCTATCACGAACCAGATATTCCGTGATATTTCAGCAATGAGCAGGCTGATGATGATGAACTATAGCTAAGAACACTCACCGTCATGTCAGCTTTCAAACAAAAAAAACTAGATCAAAATCGGTCTACCCGTTTGGATGCTACGATGCCACAGACAGACAGACAGACAGACAGACAGACAGACAGACAGACAGACACGTCAAACTTATAACACCCCTCTTTTTGGTCAGGGGTTAAAAATCGTAGGAAAGTTAATTCTGTACATTGAACATTTTTGAAAAATAATACTTGGGACGTGATCTACTATACTAACGCGGACGAAGTCGCGGGCAACAGCTAGTAAAGTTATAACTCGGCGCGAGGGCACAAACAGTTCCCGGGAAGACGATGTAAAATTCATCAGAGTTTAAAGTGTCGACAATATTATAGAGGTCGTCGCGCGGGTTTTTATATCCGGCGGAGCTGGGGGGCGAGGGGGGACGACAGTCTCGCGGACGATGAATGTTACATGAGCAACGGGGGTTGACGCCGCGAGCCGCGACTAGTGACAAACAGCTTCACCGGCCACGCTGAATATATTAATTGAATTAACCGCTCGCCTCCTTCAGGTATTAATGAGATACGGTCAAGTTGGGATTACTTAGTGACGCGGAAAACCACCCAATTTCTGGCTAGTAAACACGTGTGATTAAATTAGATGATACATAGGAAATATTAAGGCTCCTCTATACGTTGGTCCCCGATGGATTACCATGTTGATATGGCTGATGAATATGTGGACAGTACGTCATTAACAATCGACGGCAACCATGCGCAGTCATAGAGGAATATGCCTCTCTAGTCTCTACTCGTTTGTGATCGCTTGTATTGTTTCGTCAATGTTGAGCCAATGTAGCGAGACTGTATTATGAATTATTTACATGATATTGTGTATTATCTAGTTATGAGTGGTATAATTTAAAGCAAACGCTAACAAAGTTAGTGGAAGTTATCCTCTAGTTACAACATATTATATTAGGAAATTATCCCCGCAAGCCCGATTCGACGAGTTGGCGAGTTGACGACAACTTGTTCCTCGATCACAGTTGTTGTCTGTACAATATGACTGCATCCGAACGTGGAACTCGTCCCCTGAGAGGCGGCGGAGGACAACCGGGGGACGGGGGTGACGGTGGGGGACGAGCCGCGCTCGAGTGTGACCGAATTCGCCGATACTTCCGAACAAAACGATATAAGTTTCACCGTTCCGACTTGCGCCAACTTCCGACAACTACACAACTTCTGATTAGTTATGTTTATTTATCGCGCGTAATTCGGCAAATGAGCTGGCAGCCTCTCTCCGAGATAATGCGATTCAGGATTCCTACTCGGTAACTATAAATCGTGTGGAGTTTCTTACTTCCGTATGTTTATTTCACGCGTGTGAACGTCGAGACAAAAGTAAGCACTGATTTAGTGGTCTGTGAGTCTGTGCTATAGTTTTGTGCCTTGTGTCATAATTTTGGCCGTAACTCTAAAGTCTAAAGTCCATATCAAATCTCAGAGATCTCCCGCTGTCTCGGTTACTATGGAATGTAGATTCCATGACCTCCAGTGTCAAGTTCTGCCACAAACAAATACCACGGTCTCCGACAGGGCAGATCAGTCGGCTGTCGATGGCGTGCGATTGTCCCGTCAGTCAATCAAACGGCGAGCGGCGGGCGTGGGTGAAGCGACACGGTCGACTCGCCGTAATGATGAAATCATCCTTCACCGAACCTGCCAGGACCTAAATAGACATAATGTATACTCTATCAATATTGTATTGACTATTATCTTCTATACTTTTTAACCGACTTCCAAAAACGAGGAGGTTATACGTTCGTCTGTGGATTTTTTTTTTTTTTTTTTTTTTTATGTATGTTCAACGATTACTCCGCCGTTTATGAACCGATTTTCAAAATTTTTCTTTTGTTATAATAGGTTTCACTCCAATTTGGTCCCATTTTGACAAAAGTGGTGATCTGATGATGGGATCCATGAGTAATCGAGGGAACTCCTCAAAATTCAAATGGAAACATATGTTTTTTTTGGTTTCATATGAAGTATTCCAGGCATATGTTACCAAAAAGTAAGATTTTGGACCAGGATTTACTATGGTTCGAAGGTGGTGAACAGAACTCCTTACTCCTTATAGATACATGTTTGGGGGTTTCGGCGTTGTCTTAAGAACTGAAAGCATATATTACTATGCAAATTTAATTAATCATCATCATCATCACCACCATTCCACCATACATCCGTGAGTAATCGAGGGAACTCCTCCAAATTTATATGGAAACTTATAATGATTTCGATTTTATGAGAAGTATCCTAAGCATATGCTACCAAAAAGCAATGTTCAGAAAAGTGGTGACCTGATGATGGGATCCATGAGTAATCGAGGGAACTCCTCAAAATTCAAATGGAAACCTATGTTTTTTTGGTTTCATATGAAGTATTCCAGGCATATGTTACCAAAACTAAAAAGTAAGATTTTGCACCAGGATATACCATGGTTCGAAGTTGGTGAACAGAACTCCTTACTCCTTATAGATACATGTTTGGGGGTTTCGGCGTTGTCTTAAGAACTGAAAGCATATACTACTATGCAAATTTAATTTATCATCATCATCATCACCACCATTCCAACATACATCCGTGAGTAATTGAGGGAACTCCTCCAAATTTATATGGATTTCGATTTTATGAGAAGTATCCTAAGCATGTGCTACCAAAAAGCAAGTATGGGGGTTTCGGAGTTGGTTTAAGAACTGAAAGCATATTATGCTACCATGCAAGTTACATTCATCGTCATCATCATCACTACTACCGGTCACCACACCATGAATTATCTAATTATGACCCTATTATTGTTACTATTAATCGTCTTTAAGAACAAAGCCCGAATTTGTCGAACGATTTAAAAATTATAATGTTATTTCAATGTAAATGACTCGACCTTGGTGTTTAGGTTACCAAGTTAGCAATTTGATTATAAGATCTATGAGGTTAGTTATTCTTAAAATTTATAAGGACGATTTTAGTTATATTATTTGAGCATCCATACTAATATTATAAATGCGAAAGTGTGTCTGTCTGTCTGTCTATCAGTCTGTCTGTTTGTTACCTCTTCACGCTCGAACCGCTGAACTGATTTTGCTGAAATTTGGCATGGAGATACTTTGAATCCCGAGAAAGGACATAGGATAGTTTTTACCCCGGAAAAAGTTAAAGTTTCCGAGCGATAAACGAATTTTGGCGCAACGAAGTTGCGGGGGTCATCTAGCAATGTTGAGCTGTTTTCATGAGTGTAATGATAGAAAGAAAGTCACTGAAAACTTTAGAGCCTTTAAAGACAGGCGTATGAACATTAATTTTATCATTGCTTGATTAACGCCAAGCAATAAGCATATACATACATTAGGTACACAGTGGTATAATATGCTTAGAGTTGCTTAAGCAATTCTGAAGTAGTGACATCAGACAATGAGTTCTCATAATATAATGAAAGTGTATCCTGGATCCAAAGTCACTAAGCATAACACATTAGTCTGTACAGAAAACCAGCTTAAAAATCACTTAAAAGGGTGAAATTATTATTTTTAACAAAAAATTAAAACCGACTTCCAGGGTAAAAACAATAATAATTTGTAATGAACAAAAAAGTGTTAAATAATTCTTACTCTTTAAAGTGCCTTATGCATAATTCTCCTAAACCTCAACTATTTCTGTACACAATCTACATTATTTTGAAGTCGGTACCAGTCTTAAATATTAAAAATATTTTGTCATAGAACTCAGCATTCTTATCTGGTACCGTCTTCAAAGTAATGTAGATTGTGTACAGAAATAGTTGAGGTTTAGGAGAATTATGCATAAGGCACTTTAAAGAGTAAGAATTATTTAACACTTTTTTGTTCATTACAAATTATTATTGTTTTTACCCTGGAAGTCGGTTTTAATTTTTTGTTAATTCTGATAAGCCTGAGACAGTCCGAGACCCCGGTACGCATGAGAGCGTCCCTCGAGACAAATAGTAGCGACCGAATAAAACGCCATACACCCGATTACAGCGATCACTTCACTTTATTGGTGAAATAAAACGCTTATTAAACACGAGTCCGGTCGGCGTAAAAACTTCGTTGTTTTACCCCCGAGTCGCCTCCGGCTCGCAAATGGTTTTCCGATAGCACTTCATGTGTAATGGAAATCATACTCGCACTCGTACTCGCTATTCAAACGCCGCGATTCCGGGATCCAGGGGAGATGTGACGTACAGTAATGACCTACTTAGCACCCCCGACACCCCGCGACGCCCCCCCCGGCTCCCCCGGGAATAGGTTATCGCCGATAAAAGTTTTCATAACGTGCGAAAAATTCTGTTACCTGATATAGAGTTACTTGTTTGCTAAAGGCCCACCGATCGAAGTAACGGTAAGTTTTCCTTTCAAGTGTTTGTGATGAAAGTGAGAGAGGAGTTTAAGATAAGTCAACGACATGTGTGTAAGCATTTTATCTAGTCTATGGCTTTACTACAAATACCTATTGTAAATAAGACAAGATCATTGTTTGCATCGAATAGACTCCAAAATTACAAGACTAATTTTGCAGAAAGACGCAGATAAAGAATAGATCGCAGCGAAGGACATTGGGTATATTTTACTGTGATAAATGTTCAATTTCTGCTGAACAGAGCTTTTTCAGCACCTAAAATATGAAACATATTTAGCGCATTTTCCGTATCATACCATTTCGCACAGTAAAAGATGATATTCCACACCTCAGTCCCAACTCCCAAGTCCCAGCGCAATAAGACAGTGTATTCAGGTGAGACAGTTTACTTCAGTACAATAACATTTGGTGGGACGCGTCCCGTGTACTGAGTAGTACGTACTTCGCAGTATACAATACTATGTAGCAGTCTCTGGAGTGTAGTGGTTCACGTGCGGACAGGTACCGTCGGCCACTTATTTTTATTGCGAACTGTAACAGCGATATTTTCCAAGAATACGCTTTTAGCTGTTATGAATATCTCACTGTTGCTTGATGTAATTCAAATATTGTGCCCAATTATTCTTGTCTATTAAATCACTTAAGTTCAGTATCATTCAAGTTGAGCTGTGGTTGAGCTAGGCTTCATATGTCTCGAAAGTCGCTTCGAGCGTAATGGCTGTCTTGCTATTCTAGTGTTCAAAATGAGGTCGTTATTTGCGATAGAAAAAGTTTTCAAACTTTACAAAATACATGCAATAAATATGAAGATAAAATCAATTAATAATTATTGGTTTAAACTTTACACGTATAAATGAAATCAAATCAATAGCGAGTATTGAGCTGTAATGTCGACCGCGGCCCACGTCCAGTCCCATTGAAATGTTTGATCGCAAACAATTACACTTTAGATGGCTTTACAATATGATGGTGAAACGTGACACAGCCCATGTATAGCGCAGTAAATATGTATGATATACTATAAGCTATATAACATATTTGTGGAATAAAACGGGATGAATAGTAAAGCGGATTTCACGAGCTGCTGAACCTATTAAGCGGCTTGATTCCGCTAAATAACATCGTTTCGTTATGGTTTCAATGATGTCTCGGTATAATAAAACAACACTTGTGTCAAATCAACATCAAACGTGTCCTGATTGGGCAATTCTCAAAATGTGTTTAATTACTTTGATATGAGAATACTCTTACTAGTAGTTAATACTTAATACTCTGATTCGGACTGGAACAAATCCATAGTATTGTTGGATTAAAATAGCGGAATCGGGTGTTATGGGTACAGATTGTATGTCCCGTGTCCCATTAGTCCCGCAGTTGATGTCCCAGTCCCAGTCCCCTCTGACCGCGTGTTTTGCGCGGACTAATTAGCACTGATTTGGCGTCGAGGGCTGTCGCTGTGAGGGTCGCACTACTCACGATGTAGAGTGTAGACAGTACAACAAACAATTACAATAATTATTACGTTTGCTGCTGATGACTTTTGCATTAGCCAGGAAAATGTAATGACTAATTATAGAGCACTAGAGCTCTATGGCGATGTCAAAATGTCTACTGACACTGAGACTTGAGACGATCGATGCGACGAAACTAGAAAATCAACAGAAGATAAATTAACATTTATGTAGGTATACACAAAATTTATGTATGATCCACTGCTAACATAAAAATATTTAGGCGGAAAAACACTTAAATTCTTAAAAATTGATACAGTAAAATAAATAAAATGAGATCTAAACTACTTTGAGAGCGTTAAGATACAATAGCGGCTATTATTGTGCAAATAAGTATTTATATAGAGCTTAAAACTCAAGGCTCAGACGGCGATTGCGGCTCAAAGCAAATAGGAATTCTTGTAAAAGAAATTGGTAGGTTGTTGGTAGGTAATGCGCTCAAGGCTGGCAATTAAAGTAGCGGGTATCGGATACACGATAACAAAAGTTCGATACATCGTGGCGAGTGTTTCACTGAAGGTCGATTTTAGTCGAAGAAGATTAAATGGATATCCTTATAACTTTCAGCCGAATTTAATAAAAGCCGAAGGTTATTGAGTCTCTAATAGAATCTATAACAGAATGACTACGGGTATTTAGATGATTTATTGATACTGCGTGGTAGAATATCAACAAAATGTCCATGTGATTAAGAGTTCTTGTCATTCAAATCCGTGCCCTAAAATACCACAAAATATTAATATAAACTAAATCAAATATTCTACGTTTGCCAGTCTCCTCTTTTCCTCGAGAGTCGAGTGCAAGATGCGTTTCCCAAAGAGGCGGACTCTCCTCTATCTTAGATAGAGTAGTACCGGCACCGATTGATATCTCTGAATATTTAATGAAAACATTCCGAACATAATAGTCATTAGCGGCATGAAATTACCATACAGGTGTCGATGCACGGTGATATACCGCTCACGGGAACTGTACATTAGTTACGATGAGATCTAATCAGGGAACTAATCAGAAGCCGGCACTCCCACAGAGGTACAGTCGTAGCCAACTATCGTTTGAGAAATACAGTTGTAGTCACAAGGTGTCACAGCACTTTGATTAGATGAAATTGGGCAGTAAAATATTAAGTATAGCCATGTTGTTGCCATTCCAATGACTGCGGCTAGTTCAGTTAAAATACAATTACTTTAATTTACCAAGAATCGACGCCCAATAAACATGACGTATTTCATGTTCTGTCTTCCTTTAACCACTGAAGTAATTTGGATGGGTATGGGAATACATAGTTGTATAACTTGTAAACTATGCTGTAGATCATGGGAAAGTGCATATTTAATATATTTTTGTCAAGAAAATAAAACCAATTTCCACACAAACTAAGTTGTGGTCAACATCTAGTAGTATAAAAAGTAACTGGCATTACAAAGAACTATGTAAACTGAAGAGCAAGTCACACAAAAACATTTTCATTACACAATTTGCCGCCACACAGCAAACTTTACACCGTACTACGGTGCCTCACGAATGCTCCTCAATAAAACTTAACTGTCGATAAAAGAAATGGTCTCGCATTCCTCCATACAGCTGTACACTGTACGGTGTCCCTGGATTCGGTCGTTCCGAGAACACGGTCCTGGCACAATCGCGTCGCGAATATTAGCTCCAGATTAAATTGAAAATGCTGAGAAGAATATGCTAGGAATATGCTAAGAATATACATGACTAGATCTGCTGACTTCGTCTGAGTATTAACTATTAACCAACTAAAAGTGGGTTTCACCAACTTATTTCAACTATAACTTTAACCATAACAAAAAAGTCAAATGAACTGTCAAGTCCCTAGTAAAAGTCCATTATAGACGCCATATTTGACGATAACCTTAACTTTAACTACGCCTCTGGTGCAATCCACCCTAGGGCAAACTTTACACCGACTTTCAAAAAAGAAGGTGTTTTATGTTCAGCTGTCAATATAGTCATATTGTATTGGGTTTTTTAAATTAGTTACCTACGTAATATTATAACTTGTAACTGTGGTATGCGGTAGAGTCATCGGCCACGTAAAAACTCTGATTTTTTGTCTTATAATGAAATATGTATAGATGACAAATATTTTTTCAGTGACTATACTAATACGCACAGATATAATAACTTATTTCTTAACCCTAAAACAGTGTCGCACGTCTAGCTCGAGACTTTCCCATTATTTATTCATGTATTGGTCCCGCAGCCCGCTGTTGACGGTGTCGTTAGTGTTTGTTATCTTGTCGTGTTTGTTGTGTTCGCTAATTAATTTGTTCCGTACGTGCCGCATGTCGGCTGTCGGATGTTAATAGGTAATTGAGACCAAATACTGCCTGATTGTTACACGCTGTCTTGGCGACGCTGTTTGAATCGCAATTTCATTTAAACTTGTATGAACGTTTGTTTGATTTTTCGCATTGGGTAGATCTAATAATATTAAAGTAGCAATTCGGATTCCAAATAGAAGTACGAGGAACAAATCATAATGCTAGTCATAATATCTGTGTACTTGTCAGAAGTGTCGCTTATCACTTATCAGAATAGCCGGCGCGTGTGAGCGTATGTTGTCACATGGCGTGTTTGGCTGATCAGGTAGCGACGGGTGTCGTCGGTTCGTTGGCTCGTGATATTTGTCCTGAGCCGGAGTTAATCCTCTGGCGGGCCTCATTCGCGATTCTGATTGGCGGCCGCAGACGACGTGTCAACACGACAACACCCCAAACTACAGCACGCGACAGCAACATTGCAATTAACACAACAATTGATGCAAAACAAACAATTTTCGCGATATATTTGACTAAATAAAATAAATTCCCGCGTCGACTGACGCAAATATTGCAAATTAAACAATCGCCGATATATCAATTAACCGATTGTTAAAAATATACGTTGCATGACTTTCGCAGGGTTAAAATTTAAAATCTTTGGTGGTATCTATTTCATATTTTATCAGTTTTACGTTTTTACAAGACTTGACAGGCTGATTTTATTAAAATCGCTAGTATGTTTACATTGATAAAGTGTTCTAGCCCAGTCGTACTGGCAATGTAAATCGGCATCGATTAAATCCAAACAAAAGTGAAAGCTATACATGTCCGAGACATGTAGTTAGAGTAACTAGTTAGACTCAATATTATGATGAGCAGTTTTGACAGGAGGTGTATATCGGATGGGTTACGGGTGTCGCGCCCACGCCCGCGCCGCGCCGGCGGGCGACGGGGTCTCATTTGCCCGTCATTTGTCGAGGCCGGGTATTGAGCACCGAGCATTGTAATTAAGAGGCCGCCGAGTGGGCGATTATCGGACTGACTGACAGTACAGCTAAATATCCGCTACGAAATATCGGTATATATTGCCCTCTGTAAACAAATTGAATTTCGATACCGAAATAGTAAATACTTCGAGTCTATAATTTAATAACGAAACGTTACACAATAAATGTCACGTATGTTTCGAGTAATTTCGTTGGGGAAACGTGCGCCGTCAGACGTGTAGGCCGAGCCGGGCCTTAGAGCCGGGAGCCGTTAGTCGGCTGACGGATCAGGCGGAGTTACTCCGTGACGTGGACTGATGGAGATCACTGCGGTTTACGGTCAATTCATACTAACGTAGTAGAAGCACGACAGAGGAAATTTATATAACGACATTACTTAAAATATAAAAAAAACCTCTACAAATGCCTTTAAGCATTACTCCTGGAGTCCTGCCATAATGGTAAGTATTTTGTCGTGCTGTCGTGCACAGTTGCAGTGGAAGCTCCAGTGCGCGACGCGCCTACTTCTGCTCCTTTTTTTCATGGGAGAGTGTATTGGGGTCAATATTTCCCTGGGCTGGGAACCACGGCTAAAATATGTTATTCTGTTTTGGGCCTAAAGATGCATGTCACTTGAGCCCTGCTCTACCTGACATGACATGAACAAACCCTTACGGTTAGTATTCTGAGTCAGGCTTTAGTTAAGTCAAAAACAACATGCAAATATTTTACAACGAGCTCCGCGCCGACTCAATAATCCCTTATTGTAAGGCAGTTCTATGTAAATATTGAGTATTTACAAGGGACTAGAAATGTTCCGCAAATACTTCGATAGCCAACAATATCTCCATTGTTTTCGAAAACAATTATTGTGCGATTATAATACAGAATATTAGCTCCGCAATACTAATGTAACATTTTAAAATAGGATAGCTAAAATGTACAAGTGAAATAACGAAATGGAGAAACGAGGCAGTAAATACAGAAACAAAAACAATGTGACTACAGGGCATAAAAAAAACAACTCACCGAGTAAAATTACACAAGAAACAAAAACCCGTAACAAAAACACTATTAAAGGACATGACGTCTATTACCACACGGGAGCTGGGAGCACGGAATTGTGGACTCTCAGCCCTTTATGTACAATTTGAATTGGTCCGACTCACCGGAGTTAAGAATGTGGTGCAAGCATTAAAAGAGGATAAAACTTTTACTACGGAGCTCCTCTGTCCGCCGGCGGAAGGAGGAGATTTATGGCCCCTGACCAGCGCCGGCCTCACCGGATTCGGGCCCGACGTGATCCCTTCACGAATCACGCGTAAGCCCGGGCCCCGCAGCCGGAATGCACATGACGTACGAGACGTGCGATTTAGAATGAACTACAGATAACAGAATATTTAACAGGGAGCACATAAAATAAATTCTTGTCGGGAATATCGCAGAATATTATACGGATTGATATTGTACAAAATAGAACAACAGCCTGCTCGCGAGATCGAAAATATTGGTTGAAGCTCCACCCTGAGCCGGTGAATAATTCATGAGGAGCGATCTGAATTTGATAAAGACGCGCGTACAGACGGCTGCAAAGTTCCCCGTTACTTCTGAAGTACGAGTAAGCAGGTGATTCCCGAACTCGCGACAAAAAACGTAGCCGTCAGATTCTCTTCTGCTCTGAAATATTATGTATGACCTCGTGAAAGTCAGAATCTTAGTAGCTTCAAAATAAAACAACTTTTTCGAATGTGCCTGCGGATTTTTAAAGTTTTTAGGTAGTTCCAGATTTTAAATCAATAGAGGAAACCAAAGGAAAGTTGGGAAAGTGAAAATATTTAGGTGATAGAATTAGAGTTTTGAAAATAACGTATGTAACAGGAGCCCCGGAGTCGCGTCAAACGATTTATCAGCTATTCTACACCGTCTCCGACTAATATCCGCTGTATTTTATCCTGATTGGACGGAATTATCATAGTTATTGCTTGTAAAAGACGCTATTACTCAAGAAAATGTAGCTTCTACTACTGACAAATGCGCCCAGCCAGTCGCAGGACAACCTTTTAAATCTTTATTCCCTAGATTGAGTTGACTTACTTCCAATTACTGCGATCTTTTATAATTCTCGGCGGAATAATGTGCGAGGGCGAACGCATTATCGCTATTTGTCGAGGAGCTATTAGGGCAATGGGTCGGGCAGCGGGCTAGAGTCCCGCAGCCCACTCGCTGCCAGCTACAGCCTATTTCATTAACCTCGTTTGTTAGCCGCCGTTTCAATGGCGACTCGGCGCGACCCGCTTCATGTTACAATGCAGATCCAGATTAAGAAAACATTACCTAAATAGTTCACTCGATTTCAATTACAGCCTCGTCGTTCAGAAAAATCTTGGCTCTACTTTGCACTATTGAAGTTTGTGGAAAAGAATTAACATACCGTGTACGCCGAGCTTTCTTCAATTATTATTGGGATTGCAAGAAGATTCATAATGCTCTTACCTGGAACAAAAGACATAAAAATATGAAACAAAATGTAGGAAATAATATGATTATTGAGAACTTAATATTTTTGTATCTGTTTCGTGTTTGGAGCATCTGCGTTGTGTTCACAATCGGCGGAGCGGAGCGGGCCGTGTTTGCGGGAGCCGATGCCTGGTAGTGGGGAAGTATTAATCTTCGATTGCATAATATCCAATATTCGAGGAAACGGAGTATTAAAATTTCTGGGAAGTATTGTTCAGCCGGAGCGAGGCTGTGGGGCCGAGTACGACACGACAATATAATTTCATAACACTTGCGAAGCGACTGCGGAGTTCGAGACGCAATATGTGCGCCCTAACCCAGAAATCTCTTTGACACGAGCTGTGCCTTGTTCTTGGCGTTTATTGGGGCGAGCGTCAGCTCCGAATAGGATTATCGCTCTACTCGAGACGACATACAGCGGGAGCGGCAATCCAATTGTAATAATATAAGACAGTATATTGTAGTAAACATGGCGACGTTTGTAGCGCTTGTGAGATTGACGAGCCGCGCCGTCCTCGTGCATTATTCAGCCGACATCAGTCCCCTGTCTGCCGACATCCACCGAAACCCGCCGAGCCGACACCCGCCGACGCAGCTCATGATTATCCCACACATCCGCGAGATCATCCCTTTGATTTAGAATTACCTCGGATTACACGTTAAACCTGATACTGCATACGCGATGAGGAACTAAAGTCTTCAATTTACGCGATATCATATTAAACTATGAAAATGACTGACAGTAACTAGCATTACCGAGCCGATGTTGTCGACACTCGACACCGGCTCATTGAAACACACCGTAGCATTAGAGCCTATAATGACGGTATCATGATATCTCGTAGAAATTCATTAGCCGCAATGGTCCGTCCATTACGGCGATCGGCCGTAATACCTCACACGTCTCCGGCGCAGTTTAATTATGACGGGGCGGGCATCTTATAAATCAATTTGAATATTAATAGACGGGCGCTAAACGTATTATTACGGCGAGCCGTGACCGATCGTAATGACGGGGCGTCGTGCCCCGACTGCGGAACCGTCAGCGCTCCGCGGACCTGTGACTTCACGTCTCAGGAGATACTGAACCGTCGGCGCTCTACAGATCTGTGACGTCGCATCCTGGTTATTGTGACGTCACATTTACCTCCGGTCCTCGGTTATCTCGAGTAAAATTGATCGCACACGATTTGGAGATATCATGTAAATTTATGATTATGGTAATGACATGATTTGGTTACTCAAATGGAGTGAAATGCGACATTCGAATGGTAACAATCCGATTTACAAGTAAATTAGGCCTAAGCCTCGAAATGAATTTCAGCGACGTCTCTATTATCTACGGTAATGTATTTACTATTTAGCATATTGTAATTCTCCCAATTGATCCATAGCGTTGAACGCTTGTGGAGAAGTGATAAGGTCCTAACACTCAATTTAACCATATTTACCGAAGACTCCTTTGCACGTATATTTTTCTCTACCACAAGCTTAAATAGCTATCAAATGTATTAGATCCATTACAGGGAGCTAATGTTTATTAAAGTAGTTTCTGAGCCCACGGACGAGGGTGACAGTGGTGTGGCAGTGGCGAGTATCTCGTGTCTACTGTGACGGCACGAGGCGTGACAGCCGAGGCGCAAGATGGATCGCGCCGCCGAATTATTCCGGCTATCATTCCATCATTCTTATCTAATGACGTTGGGGTCCGTAATCTGTTAAGTCCTCTGGCACGGAGACCACAACATCAATCCGGCTTTGAGGGCAGCCCGCATGTGCTTATCCCTAAAATATTGCTCCAACGATTTAAACAAATACGGTATTAGGCGTCGAGCTTATCAAATGCGAGCGTCCGTCGCATTAGCGCGAGAGAAATTAACAAAGATTTTTCATGTTCACTGAGTTTGTACGGGCAAACGTGCGATTTGACCGATGTGTCATGTGGGGCAGAAAGTTCTAGCCTTCAAAGAATTTCCTAATTTCTATCTTGCGCATAGGAAGGTAAGTAGGTACAGTGTTTACTCGATAGCTGCTAACGACGTAGAGTAAAATTCACAGATTGAATTTGATAAATAGAAAGGTATTTACTGTGACCCTTTTTCAATGAGACTACGCACTTTGAAAGTGAAATTCGCTCGCAAGTTACACGTGGCCGATGTAGTGTGTGTCGCTAATATCCGGCGACCGCAGCTGCGACCGTCGCCGTCGCCGACCAATCAATGTTATCTCGTCTAATGGTAATTCGCATTTTGCTCCGCCGAGCAAACATTTAGATCGCCCGATTATTATTCATGACAATTAATCTGTTTTCGAAAGCCCGACAATTATTTCTGGTTACGAATTGATTCCGCGTCGGATTGTGTACTTACCGGGGAACTGGAAGGATTTACAATTTTACACCGAAATTATTTTCTTTCCGTTATTTCGACGCGTTCGATCGGACGAAATATGACGAGGATATTGCGTCCGGGGGCGATACGTATTGGGATATCGACATTATATTTTATACAAGGACAAATATTTTCCGACTAAAAACAACAGAAAAAGTGAGTCCAGTCCATTCCCACGCAGTAATTGTGTTTGAGCGGCGCGATCGTATCGCGGGTCACGACGAGGCCGGCCGATATTGTGTCGGCTGTGAGCGACATGACTCTACAAACTACAGAGTGGGGCCCATTAAAAATAATATGTAGTATACAATATGATGAAGTGACTATTCATACTAATACAGGCGCCGTAAGTGTTTGCGCAGCCGGGCAGCCCTCAGTCCTCACAATGTCTAGGTCTGTCGCGAGCGCGACTCGCGCTGCAAGCACGCCCAGCATGTTAATAGTTGCAAGAATTTTTAGATCGCAATTTCTATTGGCATTATGTACGCGATATTAGAATTAGATCCACTAAACAAATATTACGCGAAATAACATCCTAAATACTAGCTGGATAGAAACAACAAATCCGTGCGTGAAGCTGTTTACCGGCGGGTTACGGGAGAAACAAGGGAGACATCAACGCGGCCAATTAACAACGGCGTAATTGACGGCAAATAAACGTCATCGACGACGGACGGACGGACGGCGGCAAATTGAATTCCGGCCGATATCTCGATAAACACAGATACTGCTAACGAAGTGAGGACACGCGACCTCCAATTAGCTAATTGTCCGAATGCCCTACGTGCACCTCCTACTAACTGTTGTGATTATGTAAAGAATGGAGCAACCTGACACCCTGCTAATGAATCACCAGATTAAAAGGTTTGTTTGCGTTAAGTTTGATTCGAATAGTCGAGTCGTGAATTATGAGCAGTTTCTTAAATAATTGGCTTATTTCGTTATCATTGAATATTATATTACTCACGAAAACAATTATTATTGGTTATATGAGTACACACGTAGGTTTTAAGAAGCATAAAGCGCTATTCATTAGGACTAGGTTCTAAAGGTCACGATGAACGAAACCGTGTCTCGGCTTTCGTCGACAAATAGAAAACCACAGAACATTAATCTTAAGTGTCGCTCCGAGTAAATAATGATAAACATTATAATGATAGACGAATATAAAACATTAGGACTCGGGGCTAATGGTGAGAAATGAGAATCTATCTCGTTTGAAATTCGAATATCGAAATGTTAAACTACTAAAGATTAACATAAACATGGAATTATACGGTGCTCTCGAAATTATAGAAGTTAACGACGGCATTACCGATATTAACAAGTTTCGAGCATGTTAACATCACATCGCTGTTACATTAACATTAAAAGACATAATGGCTCCATCTGATAGGACTTGACATAGTGAACTATGATTATTATTTATGTGACGTACTTGCTTATTGCTACAGTATAGATCAGTAGGACCGCCTGTGCTGAGGCTGAGGGTCCTATATTTTATGTGATGTCTGCAGATTGGAATTCGCTAATTGAGTCAGCTCGTAATTAAGATATGAGCAGACCTTGGCATCGATTAGTATGCACTATGCATGTATCATTTGTTTAATGCCGATTGGCGATTATGTTACAATACGACACTGCTGTCTGTAGTAGTATAATACTATCCATTATCCACTGACATTTTGCGAAGTCTTTATTTTGTTCTTATTCGTAGTCCGCCCGCCCTCCGTAGTCTGATTATTCAAATTGTATAAATTCTCGCATTTCTAACAAGGCAATTAGCGCGAATTTCGTGCTTCATAACAACAGGGTTGCGAAAATAAGTCTTAACTTTCTGTACTATGATTCTTCGGAGCTTTGTCCTTTTAGAATGTTGTTTACTCTTCACTCAGGATTCCTATGTCAATGTAACGAACTCGCCACCGATTCACAATATATAGTGTCAGTAATACTAAAGTATGGGGTTTATTGTGCGTGGTGGGATAGAGGTCCGGGCGACCCCCCGCCGCCGCCGGACCACCGACGTCGAGCTATACACGCAGAACAGCACGAACTCTTACGCCACTTTTGTTCAACCAAAATACTCCTCTACAATGTATTTAACAAAAGGAAACACACACACGATCTATATTAAGATACTTTTACAAAGAGGTACCTACTCCATTGCAGTTGGGTACAAAAGTGTAGAGGACATTCGTCATGCACTACTAGCCAAACTCAAAGGAAATCGCATCACGCCTTCTTTACCACGGTAAAATTGTTACTTAAATACTAGATTATATAGGTAAAGTAGCTATATAAATCATCTACCCCGTAATGTTAGAGTTTTACAGGGTAGAAAATAGCTGCATAGATGATCAAATGCAGGAGTGAATTCATTCAAGCAGGTCGAAGCGGCCACCTGTTGATGCGCCTGTCGGTAGACTTACTTCAACTTACACGGTATTTTCGCCCGCGCCCGACGTGGGACACTCAAATTGGTTATTTACGGTGTGGGGTATCTACAGTACTGGTGTAATCTATTGCCCCACAACACCCACCGAATATCGTCGCTCTCCTGCAGACGTCGTCTAGATAGCGACGATCAGCTGCGCCTTATCAGTGATTTATGTAAACACTAGTCCTCCCGCCCGGCTCTATCCGACCTGAATTTAGACCGATCCATAGCTCCCGCGTTCTATCTCGGTGATAAGATTTATTGCATCATTTACGAAAAATGTAAATAGAGTTACTTTAGAATTATGTTTTCTATTCTATTGAACTATAATAGTAAATTGAAATCTTTAGACTCTACATAGAGTTGTGCCGCTCTCAGCTGAAATGGTTACTCCAAATCTTGTCTATGAAGTATGACGCTCTGTCTGTGAAAGAGCTATTTCAACAAGGATTAATGTAAGCGTGTAATAAATATTTAAAATATTAACATGTAGGTATCGCTATAGTGTACATAATTGAGTCCTGCCGCGATAATCCCGCTGCGAGTATACAAACATTATTTCTTGATCAATCACAGATAGGCACGCATTGTTGTGGAGCTTTTGATATAATATTCAGATCGATATTGTCGATACCACAAGCATTGATTAATCGGTCTGGTTCAGGAGTTGGTGCACAGGGTTCACCACCATCCATCACGCTGGTGGTAGCCGGTGATGACGGTGTGATGGTATCGCGGACCCACGCACAGTGTGTGCGCTACCCGCTGAGAGCTTCCTGCCTGCAGCGATAGGTTGAAACGAGATATACCAATTCGTGCAAAATAGAATGTCAAGATATCTAAATATTATATTCGACAATATGGCAGTTATAAGTAATCTCTGTTAACATTTGTGTATTAGCCCACAAACATTTTTGTTGCATTATGAATGCAGTCTTGTTCTAAAATATTATGATCTAAGGAACATGAAGGCTGAAGCTGCATCCATAATTTAATACGTGTTTTTGTGGGATAATACACGAATGATTAACAGCGTCCAAATAGGCTTAATAAGTTTTAGCCTCTTTAATTCTACATAATATATTATATCCACGTAAAACCACTAAGATTTTGTTTTTACTTTTTTATTCACTAAAAGCATTACTTTTATTTACAAACCATTCAGCCGTATCTTTCTAAGCATTGTAAATTCAAACTACATAAATATTAACTTAAATCCATTCAAGTAAAGAAAAGCTTTACAATTTTTCCCATGGCCAACACTGTAACACAATACTGGTATTGCACAAAATATGTATTGCGGACGTCCTGCCTCCAGCAGCCAGCGCGCCGCTGCGGGCCGCCTGCGCCGCGGGAGATGATTTACGTCCCCCATTGTCACACACTCTCTACCACACGGTTGAGGCTTCCGGTATACATTATAGCCTTAATAATGAAGTTATAAGGTTCAAAATAGCACGACGATTTGCCGGAGTACCGATAGTTTTTGTACCATTACGATCGTCATGGGGCATTAATACATCGATTATATTGTTATAACACCCTATTATGACAGCTGTAAGTAAATAAGTTACTTTGTAGTAACAAAAATACAATTCGAAAAGGTCCGATTGTAATTTGTAGCGTAAAGACCAACACTAATAAAAGAAGTATCCCAAAAGTTTATTTAAAGTCGTCGTTGACACGTCGTCCACATAAATCTACTCTGTTTCGTCGCGGTTAGGAGCGCAACGTGAAAGGTTAGTTAAAAGTTAACTCGCGGTTCATTTGATATTATAATTAGGAGTGTATCTAATTTATTGTAATGTATGCAAACGTCTCCGCGTTTACTCCGCGCCGTATTATCTCGGAGTTTTCAACTTCATTTCGTTAGCGGCGAGCGTTACTCGTTGACTCTATGTTACTGTGGTAAGGACTGGCCATACCTACACGTTAAAATGTCTCGAAATTGCGCCTACTTTGGGGCCAGTTCGAGTCACCTAAATTCAAAGAAACTCGAGAACGCTATCGTCAGTAAAATTCTATCAGTGAATATGAATAACTATTAAACTAGTAGTAAACTACATTGACTAGATATGTGACTTTTCAACTCAAAAGGAAGAAAGAAGTAAGTAACGCCTGATTCTATTAACTAAGGAAGAAGGTTCCAACTTCCAATGGACCCATCCTTACTTTCAAAATGATTGTTTATTTCATTAGCGGTTAGCGACGAGAGCGTTACTACTTTAACGTCCCAAACCACAGTTAAATTAATTTACGGTCGATATTTTATTACACCTAGTTAAAGCATTTTTACACCGGCTTTTAGGTGGGTGATTATTTCCCCACTGACTGATGTGGGATGGCTGTAATGGTGTACATAAATCGTATAGAACATAAACGTCTCTTTTCAATAAGTTACTTCGTATTTCAAAGAAATAAAAAAAAAATTGACAACAAAAAATCTATCTAACAAATGCTTTTCTCAGCAAGCAGTTGTTATGACAGGTCCGAAAATCGGTCGCGTTCAACGTTTATCTTCACATCTAGTAGCAGCACGATAAATCACAGTCAACATATTAATACCGCGTCAACCGGTGCGCCGCTCACAAATCAAAATATTCCGCCGAGCGACGCGCTGGGTCACAGATGCCGCAAAAAAGGGTCCGAGAGACACGAAAAAAGAGAAATGTAAATAAAAACAAACAAAGCTCTTCATCGGACTAACAAATCACTTTTTGTTGTCGGCGGTAGGTCGAGTATTGGACCGGGGCCGGGGTGGAATCACCATATTATAACATATTGGCTTCGGACGTTGGATAGCCATCGTAATGACATAATCAGAGACACACTCATTTATTTGTATCAGCTAGAGCTTATTTTGAAACAAATAAACAATATGTACGCCTGTCTGTGACAACAGAGAAATGAATATGAGTCATAGACTTATATATTACTCAGGACCGGGTCAATCGCGCGTTGCAATGATGCAGATTCGTAGGGGTCAAAACGCTCCGTTTGACTCCTACGTGACTTAATCGTCTGTGGTCCGCAGAACAAAACAGGTGGGTCATCGTATGCCTTACAGTGCCATAAAAATGCCTAATTGTGTAGTAAAAGGCTGCAAAAATTATATTAAAAAAGTTAAAAAAGCACATGGAATATCTTATCATCGGTAAGTATCACAAACTGTTTGTTTATGTAAAGAAATAATTAATTTATAATTTTACTACCGATGTCCGCCATTATCCGCCATGGCTACTGTTTTACCGAGTAATGACGCAACCCCTACGTTCCACTTGGCGTTGAAAACGATCAAAACGCTAAACATAGGAGTCATTTTCAGCGTTTTGATCGTTTTCAACGCCAGGTGGAACGCGGGGTTCGTCGGTAAAACAGCATTCGCACGCGGCCGAATATTGTGTCGCACTACGTAGTTCAATCGATTTTTCATAGATGGCTCTCTATTTCCTTGTATGAAAAACCTATTAGCAAAATGTTCTCGTAGGCATATCCTGACATATAAATCGATGATATGAGTATGTACCTACTTAAAGTACAAACTCTGTGTCACTCATAATTAATTAATTATATTTATTATTGGTTACACCTTGCTTCAGTAATTAGCTTTTTATACAGATTACATAATATTATTCTTTAAATTATTCTGATCTCCTTTTGTAAATTATTACAAGCAGGTAATTTATAATACGCACAAGGTTCGCTAAAGTTTATGTTTTGGTACGACTTACTACGCACAAAAAAGGTTAATTTAAATAATTAATTAATTTCGTTTTCCGCTTTCTGAATAATAAAATTAATTAAATATAATTTAATATTCCGGAATCATGTTTATGTAGATATTAAGTAATATAGTATGTAACATTATGCGTGTAATTAATTTAGCATGGAATTAAAAATTTGGTCATAAAAAGCTTATGTAAAGCCACGTGTGTAAAAAAAGAAAATTGCTAAAATTATCTTTTACCGGACCAGGCCAAAGGGTCCGGCTGGCATAGTGTTCGATAATATGAAGTTGAGGCTCGTGTAATGTCGATTCCATACATTTTTATCAGCGATTCTATAAAGAAGCTATCAAGTAAACGTCCAGGGGCTCTGGTATACCATAACCTGTAGTAAGTTGGGGCCGTACTACTAATATAACACTATATTTACTCATATTATATTAGTTATTACTATTGGAGCACTGGTAGCTTAGGCGAGAAAAAAGGTAATCTTGCAGCTTATTGACAAAGTGTCGTTGATTTTTGGTATCAAAACGATTGTAAGTACTTTATTTAGGCTTAGCCTTACCTTTATAAAAAGGCCAAGACTACCCAAGTCGCAAGCTCTTTGAAGAAGCAGTAAGTTAAAAAAAGCCAAGGCTTCTAAATTCGCTGTCGACGCGGGGCGCAGTCTGCGAGCGCGGGCGACCGGGTGGTCCCGCCGCGCCAGACGATTGGCAGATAAACCACGCTAATAAATACTTAATTGAACCCCAGATTAATTGATATTGCTCCAAGATTTATACTGATACAAACACAATTGAGTAGGATGATCGGTCGTTGATTGTTTGCATATTTTACTTTTGACTGTGGATTTAAATAACAAACTTCGTAAAACATAATATTACCTATGTCGTGCAATTTAATCTAGGCGGCTGTGTAAAAGCAGATAAATTATACAAAAACTCCCCGGAAAGCTCACGAGTCACAACTTGGACATTAATTTTCATAACGAAATAAAAAACATATCTCCGGCCAAACGACTCGGCCGAAGATTTTTAAACAAACTTCAGTAAATTATGGGCGAGGGGCAAGTCGCATGAAAAATTTCATACTCGCGGGTACTTTTATAAAAAGTTTGGCGGACGTGATAGAAATTTAAAAGCCAAGTTCTCGCCTCTCCCCACTCCCACCGCTGCGGACAACTTGACGCTTTGGTGAAATGTCCATCGACATTCTCTTGCCTTCTAGAGGTCACATTCACATGCAACTCGTAATGTGCTCTAGAAAACGTCGTTAAATTTGATATTTGAAATACAAGATAAAAAATGAAATAAAGGATAATGATTTTGTTACGACCGTACAATAAATCTCACCGCGGTTCAGCAAAAATACCTTAAATCATTAAATTTCGGCACTTGAAAAAAAAGATAATTTAAACTTTAACAACTTTTTAACTTTCAGCATTATATTATTTTTTCCAAACGAGAGTCGTCTGCCGCTTACAAAAGTGTAGTGGGGCTTTACTAAACTTTTAATTAAGGAGTCTAAAAAGTAGACATAATAGAGAGAAAACTGCTCGGGCACGATTTAGGTACTCCACATGTTGGAGTTAAATATGTATATGGGAAAGACGAAAATAATATAATATACTTCATTATGATATACTGTGCGATGAAAACTATTGTTTAATTATATTATCACATTCTTTGTAAATTGAGTTATTTCACACAGGAATACATTAAAATTTTTAAGTAGCAGCGGGAGTTTTTGTACAATAACTGAGGTGAAACATTGCATCGCTAAAGAATATATTTTTTTAGATTTTTTACAGTATAGTTTATCTTTTCGCTAACGTTTGTGATCTAACATCAAAGCATCATCCAATCGACAACGCCGTTTAATAGATAAATAAATATAACACTCAGCTATACGCATATTTAATGCATTCAACGTATCCTCACTATGGTAATATCGAAGAGGTTTTATGAGTTTTTATCGGTAGTAATCGCATATTGAACAGTGAACAGTGAACACTTTACACTACAAAGCATCTACGAAATTAAATTCACGAGCAATTTTAGAATCGCCTATTTGTTGAAATTGTACACGACGCTCGTAATAAAAACTTTCGAAGAAAAACCGCCAAATTTCCTGGATATTACAGAACAATGTAACCGGGCGATTGTCTGCGAGGGCGGAGTGGAGCGGAGTTAACTCGCGATGATATAACGCAGACCACCTCACTGCAGACACAAATCATATCGCCGGCTGGCTGCGAGTAATGGCGAGGAACATCCAGATCTACTGTTAAAGAATGGGGACAAAAAGATATTATAAAGAGCGTAACGCGCGCTTAGACGGTCTTTCTTCGGCATGGCAGTTCAACCAGAGATATGTACACTGTACAGCCACACAAGAGATATATTATTATGCACGAAAAATGAAAATTAATGGATACACTTAGGGTACTTACACTTAGTTAGCTCTTATTTGTTTAACGTGAAATCAACTGGCGGCACTCTACATTATTATTGTGAGCCTGTCTCCTCATCCATAAATTAAACTACCATCTGAGCTAAATCGGTAAATAATCCGCTGGCTCATTTCCCCGGCTCATCTATACATATAATAAAATCGTAGGAAAGTCAATTCTGTACATTGAATATTTTTGAAAAATAATACTTGGGACGTGATCTACAATCGATATGGAAGCCAAAAATATAGTTTTTAGAATTTTTGTCTGTTTGTCTGTTTGTCTGTTTGTCTGTATGTATGTCCGGGATAAACTCAGAAAGTACTGAATGGATTTACTTCAAATTTTGCACGAATATTATATAGAGGTCGGGTTAACACATAGGCTATATATTATGACGATATCACCTAGGGGGGGGGGAGGGGCTCAAGTTTCAATATTTTTAGTTTTTTGCTTATATCGCTAAAACGGTGCGTTCTAGAGAAAAAATGTCCTATACGTAATGAAAGCCCATAAAATTTCCTACAAATTTCTCCTTCACACTTTGTATCTATCTTCACTCCTTGCCATGCTATGAGCTTTTGTCTATCTTTTCTATACAAATTTTGAGTGTCGTTTGATTAACATGCTGGGAGCTTTGGCATCGGTCTTTTCTTGGAAGGGGGGGGCTTTGCCCCCCCAACCCCCCCCCCACCTCCCCACCTCCCCAAATTTTGCTTCAAACAAAGCGGTGTTGCGGCGTTATACATCTTTTTTAAGAACATAGTTAAAAACTAAACTACACATACGGTTTTCCAGTGTCGTTTGTTTTGGGGGGGCTGCGCCCCCCCAAACCCCCCCCCTTATTCCTCATGAAACTTTTGTTCACAATTAAAAGGCATCGTGGAGTTTGTATTGCGTCTTAATTATCCTTTGTAGGAACAAACTAAGTCATCTATATCTATACATATAATAAAATCGTAGGAAAGTCAATTCTGTACATTGAATATTTTTGAAAAATAATACTTGGGACGTGATCTACAATCGATATGGAAGCCGAAAAAATATAGTTTTTAGAATTTTTGTCTGTTTGTCTGTTTGTCTGTATGTATGTCCGGGATAAACTCAGAAAGTACTGAATGGATTTACTTCAAATTTTGCACGAATATTACATAGAGGTCGGGTCAACACATAGGCTATATATTATGACGGTATCACCAAGGGGGGGGGAGGGGCTCAAGTTTCAATATTTTTAGTTTTTTGCTCATATCGCTAAAACGGTGCGTTCTAGAGAAAAAATGTCCTATACGTAATGAAAGCCCATAAAATTTCCTACAAATTTCTCCTTCACAATTTGTATCTATCTTCACTCCTTGCCATGCTATGAGCTTTTGTCTATCTTTTCTATACAAATTTTGAGTGTCGTTTGATTAACATGCTGGGAGCTTTGGCATCGGTCTTTTCTTGGAGGGGGGGGGGCTTCGCCCCCCCAACCCCCCCCCCCACCTCCCCAAATTTTGCTTCAAACAAAGCGGTGTTGCGGCGTTATACATCTTTTTTAAGAACATAGTTAAAAACTAAACTACACATACGGTTTTCCAGTGTCGTTTGTTTTGGGGGGGCTGCGCCCCCCCAAACCCCCCCCCCTTATTCCTCATGAAACTTTTGTTCACAATTAAAAGGCATCGTGGAGTTTGTATTGCGTCTTAATTATCCTTTGTAGGAACAAACTAAGTCATCTATATCTATACATATAATAAAATCGTAGGAAAGTCAATTCTGTACATTGAATATTTTTGAAAAATAATACTTGGGACGTGATCTACAATCGATATGGTAGCCAAAAATATAGTTTTTAGAATTTTTGTCTGTTTGTCTGTTTGTCTGTATGTATGTCCGGGATAAACTCAGAAAGTACTGAATGGATTTACTTCAAATTTTGCACGAATATTATATAGAGGTCGGGTTAACACATAGGCTATATATTATGACGATATCACCTAGGGGGGGGGGAGGGGCTCAAGTTTCAATATTTTTAGTTTTTTGCTCATATCGCTAAAACGATGCGTTCTAGAGAAAAAATGTCCTGTACGTAATGAAAGCCCATAAAATTTCCTACAAATTTCTCCTTCACACTTTGTATCTATCTTCACTCCTTGCCATGCTATGAGCTTTTGTCTATCTTTTCTATACAAATTTCGAGTGTCGTTTGATTAACATGCTGGGAGCTTTGGCATCGGTCTTTTCTTGGAGGGGGGGGGGCTTCGCCCCCCCAACCCCCCCCCCCACCTCCCCAAATTTTGCTTCAAACAAAGCGGTGTTGCGGCGTTATACATCTTTTTTAAGAACAAAGTTAAAAACTAAACTACACATACGGTTTTCCAGTGTCGTTTGTTTTGGGGGGGCTGCGCCCCCCCAAACCCCCCCCCCCTTATTCCTCATGAAACTTTTGTTCATAATTAAAAGGTATCGTGGAGTTTGTATTGCGTCTTAATTATCCTTTGTAGGAACAAACTAAGTCATCTATCTATACATCTATACATATAATAAAATCGTAGGAAAGTCAATTCTGTACATTGAATATTTTTGAAAAATAATACTTGGGACGTGATCTACAATCGATATGGAAGCCAAAAATATAGTTTTTAGAATTTTTGTCTGTTTGTCTGTTTGTCTGTTTGTCTGTATGTATGTCCGGGATAAACTCAGAAAGTACTGAATGGATTTACTTCAAATTTTGCACGAATATTATATAGAGGTCGGGTTAACACATAGGCTATATATTATGACGATATCACCTAGGGGGGGGGGGAGGGGCTCAAGTTTCAATATTTTTAGTTTTTTGCTCATATCGCTAAAACGGTGCGTTCTAGAGAAAAAATGTCCCGTACGTAATGAAAGCCCATAAAATTTCCTACAAATTTCTCCTTCACACTTTGTATCTATCTTCACTCCTTGCCATGCTATGAGCTTTTGTCTATCTTTTCTATACAAATTTCGAGTGTCGTTTGATTAACATGCTGGGAGCTTTGGCATCGGTCTTTTCTTGGAGGGGGGGGGGGGCTTCGCCCCCCCAACCCCCCCCCCCCCCACCTCCCCAAATTTTGCTTCAAACAAAGCGGTGTTGCGGCGTTATACATCTTTTTTAAGAACAAAGTTAAAAACTAAACTACACATACGGTTTTCCAGTGTCGTTTGTTTTGGGGGGGCTGCGCCCCCCCAAACCCCCCCCCCTTATTCCTCATGAAACTTTTGTTCATAATTAAAAGGTATCGTGGAGTTTGTATTGCGTCTTAATTATCCTTTGTAGGAACAAACTAATTCATCTATACATATTGTAATAAAATCGTAAGAAAGTCAATTCTGTACATTGAATATTTTTGAAAAATAATACTTGGGTCGTGATCTACTATACTAACGCGGACGAAGTCGCGGGCAACAGCTAGTTGCATATAAAAACCTGGCAGATAATCCCGGGTAAGCTACACCGGGATAATTAAAATGTTAATAGTTTTCAATGCGAAGACGCTGCACACCTCATGAATAATTCCCCTCCCCCCCCCCCCCCCCCCCACCACGTCCCGCGGTAACCGCGTCGGTGTTACAAGCGGTACAGATTACAGGCGGTCATCAATCACAAGGTATTATTAGGGATAATTCGCTAAGCGATCAACTATCACGATGTACTGTATATTATCTATAGTTATGTGTTCTATGTAAGCTGTACCTATCACAAGCAAGGTGCATTTTAAGAATTAAAAGCTGCCTCACAGTATATAATTCGATACTAAACATTAAAATTAAATTGATTGTGTGGAAGCTATAAATAAATCTGTCGTCGCGTCGTCAAAAGGTGGCTTCGTGCTGTGCGGCGTGCATCAGACTCGTCACGCACTTTCATGAGAAAGTTAGCTATGAAGCTGATAGCACTCGCATGACGCCTGATACCTAACAGAGACAACATTTTGTCACCAGTTTAGTTAAACAGACGAGTCCAGAAAAATGCCTGGGCGTGACAGCGGAGTCAATCAAGTACAATGGTTTTTAGTTTTTTTACAAACGCTGCATTATGATTTATGATGATTTATTTAGTTAAGAAAACACTCGGGAGCGATTACTGTGTAAACTGTTATGACACATACAGCGTACAATTAAACTCGAGCACATAATGTCGGAGCTCGCGATAATTACTTTGCGGAACTGCAGCCTGCAACTTACCGACAACTTGCTCGGAGAAAAATAACACTTTACTGATTAGTGATTACAGAACTCTTCATAGGAGAAACCTGAAACTGGAACACTTCCTCCTTCTTGAGTCATTTCTTCTTATTAATTTTGATACGAGTTAACACTGATGTAGCATTTACCTAGCTATTCACTCTTTAACAAGGGTGCACAATGCACATTATACCTCTAGCATCCCTGAGATCTAAAAGAGTTAGTAGTAATTAGTAGCAGTGTTAGATCCTGGTTACAGAAAAAGTGGTGAGTGCCATGTGGTGACTAAGAGTGTTCGTTTGATGTAGCAACTAGCAGACAAAACTTGACATTAAAATTAAGGGATTTAAGGCTAACGACAGCAAGGTCCAGACTTTGATTGCAACAAGATTTACTACCGATAACAATTTAGTCTATAAGTGATAGCTGATAACGATAACACGCCGACACAATCGCGCTGACACTGCCTGTTTATTGCCAGCGGCCTAGGGCCTGGTGTAAGTGGCCTTAATGTGGGTGGCCTAAGCCCGGCGCGGCCTGGCCCGGAGCCAACCGCCGCGGCCAGGCGATGACATGTCATTATGAAAATGTTTTATATGCACGGTCGCGGACACCTGCGGTGTTCTCCTCTTGAACCTTACTCACTTAGATATATGGTCGAAATGTGCTCCAGTTTAGTGGGCGACCGAACATATAAATGTTAAGCTCACAGTTGAATTGGAAGTGGGAACTATGCCTGTCGCCCGCCGCCCGCCGTCCGCCCCAGATATTAATGACTTTAGGAAACCTCCCTATTAACACATTTGCATTTTTATTCATTCCTTGCTATTGTTAAATTCTTTCTTGAGAGCCGTTTAGGGAGAAAAAGTTATTTTAACTCGAGTTTACGCTAAGTGATGTTAAGAATAAAGGGGATTACTTATAAACGTTTTAGTCGCTGGTAAATACTGTTTTGTGGCTAATGGTCTGTTATGGTTAGTGATCAATTTATATTAGGTAGACATTTAATTCGAGTCCATTTGAACACAAAACAGAGATGTTCGGAGATAAGCGGGCGTTTACAAAATGGCTCTCATTGTGAGGCGAGCGGAGTAAAAGGTTTGGAGTATTGCGAGGTAAATTGAGATAACAAAAGGGCGCATTAGAGCAGGACTAATACACTAATTTAGAAGGTTCGATCGAAATTAAACGCAAACACTTTAAAGAGCCCTTTCCCGGTCTCCTTCAGATGTTTCACGAGAAAATATTTGAATGGCGGAGAGCTCGTAATGGCAGAGAGGCTGAGCCGCTGACCGCCGCCGTTAACTCTACAGACTACGGACTATCTACTACTGAAGTACCAGGAAAACATTGAGATGTTTTAATATGGACAACTATTCAATGTCAGAAAAAAGAAGTTACTGGTTTCTATTCATACTTTATAGAGATATAGTTGAACTCTATTTCGAATAGGGATCTACATCTCTATACTATACAAACAAAATAAAAAGTCCTTTAATACAGATCGAGAAGGTTCAGAATCGAGATAAAAAGAACATTCATTTGCATGAGACAGAATCAATTTGCAATAACGCTATTACGCTGCATCGACGGAAAGTCTTCATCCAGTATATTGAACTGAAACCGACTTCCCGGGAAAGCGGGATACAGAGCCGGGATAGAGCTCAATTAGCACCAGCGTGCCCCCGCATGCCCCGACACCTCGACAAATTGGTGGGGTTGGGGGGCATTTACGTCCACAGGTACGGGGCAATGGAAAAACTAGACTGGCATAATGTTTTGAAACTTGAACGTATCGATGACGCGCGAGTAAAAACATTTTAACTTGAAATGTGGAAAATGGAAATCAATTTTCAATAGCGGATGGAAGTTAATATTGAGTATCTTAATTTATATTTTATATGGCTATTCAGTAAATACTTCTAAGTAAACGCGTTGGAATGGCAACTTAATCTTTATGATGTATTGACCTTTATAAATAAAATATTTGTACTTAGATGAACTTCTGCAAGATGTAATATGTGTTTTTTATATAAAATGATCTGCAAGATGTAATATGTGTTTTTTATATAAAATAAGGGGGTAAACGAGCAAGCGGGCCACCTGATGGAAAGCAACTACCGTCGCCCATGGACACTCGCAAAATCAGAAAATTACGCGAAAAACGCACTGTGGAAGACTGCCACGCATCAAGGTGATGAGGATGGTACTTATATTTTTCGCTTGGGATGATGGCGAAAAGTTGCAGGTTGTATGATTCCGAACAATTCTCCAGAGCACTCCCCGTGATACAACCGATGGAGTATGCAGAGTGAGCTACATCTCGGCGTAATTCCAAGGGGTCCAAGCTGTTTGAAACACCATGGTAGTCAACAATTCGAGTGACCCTTCGTTAGATACGATCCAGAGGGAGCAGTTGCTATTTTGGCGCCCCTGCCCAAAGATGAGAACAATATTCCATATGAGGCCGAACCTGTGCCTTGTAGAGTTTTTTATTTTAGCAAACGGCTGGTGTTTTACCAAACTTTTTTATTTTACAACGTTTACATTGTAGAAATAGCAGCTTACAATAACAATAACAAGGCGAAGAAAAATACCGACGAGGGTAGAACTCGTTGAAAGTAAATTATACTGAAGCAACACCACACTGTACCGTAGCGAAGGGTTGAATGTACAGCGATGTACGATATACGATAGACTCAGCGGCTGATGATGCTTTGCTCCTTTCGACTCACTTATTCCAGAACTAGACGTAATGAAAATATTATTACAAAAGAGGAGAGCAACAATATGTTTCTTATTTATCTATGTACATACATAAAAGTTGTGTTGCGAAGTTCACAGGCCATCTAATAGCTAATGCATAAAATAATAATGGCATAAGGCTGAGAATCGAACCGAGTCTCGAGTTACTAGAATAGGTCCCCGACACGCTTCACTCGTCCGGCGGGAAATTCCATTATGATATTGCGGTTTTATAAATATTAGGAAAATAATGCCTTCCCCTACTAATTGAAATTGTTGGCGAATGTTGATGGAGATTCTTCGCAGCATGCATGTTGAGGAATTCATAACATGTTTGTCTGTTCATAACATGTAACATGTTGTGGAATTTGGTGGATTAAATCAACTGCACAATGAAATTGGTTTTCTTGCATCTTGCAATAGAAAATAAAAATTTATTAGTACAGCTAGTATTATAATATTCTTGTTATCAAGTAGAAACGAGACTCTAGTTAGAGTAGATATTGTCACATCTATTGTTATACAATACTAAAGAGTTGAATCTTTTAAACTTAGAATATTTATTTAACTCTTCAAAACAAGTTTAGAATAAAATTTTAATGCTGAATCTTTGAATATAACTTTTTTTTAAACTAGCAGTCAAACGGAATGCACTGAATTGGATTACATAGTCAGCAGTGTAACGTCAATACGAAATGTAATTTTATATCGATGTTACACCACCAACAAAGTGCAGCTGGAAAGGGTAGCCGGTAGGAGATAAAATCGCTGAACACGGGAATCGCGCGAAATGGGAACCGGGAACCGGGACTCGCACAAGGTGGGAACCGGGAACCGCGCGAGATGGAAGCGGGAACGGCGGCGAAGTGAACATCGTAATGCTTTCAAGATTATTAAAATGATATTTGTTTAATTTAGTTAAGTCAGCGGGGAGTGAAGTTCTACATTATGTTGAGTGAGCCGAGCCCTCTGTCAGCGATTCTGTGCTCGCGGCTGGGCTCCCTGATTACTTCGGACAACAAGATTAGAATATCTGCTTCCAGCAGTGATATTGGAAATATGCAATTTAAAATAAAGGATCTAAGTTGGAAATGTGTTAATTTTTCAGCGTAGAAGCAAATTGTATATTTGAAAATAATTGTATGCAAAACTTTGCTACATAGATCCAAAAATGTTTTATTAATTTTTTTCGCATAGTGTTAAATTTTATGGAATTAACAAAATAATTTCATTAATTATTTTAATAAATTAAGCTCTTTCACAAATAAAACGGGGTCCGTTATACTGTAATATATTACTATTATATATTAAATAATAATATTATACTGTAATTTTATTCTCAAGATATAAAAAATGAAATGTATGCGCTAACGGACCCCGTTTTATTTGTGAAAGAGCTTAATTTATTAAAATTAATTAAACTATTTTTGTTAATTCCATAAAATTAACACCATGCGAAAAAAAATTATTAAGACATTTATGGATAATAAATTTATGTTTCATATTTTTAATTACATAATATTATTGTATTATGTCTCTTCTTACTTTTTACAAAATATTAAATTATTATTTAATTTTTTATAAAACTGAGTAAAATTATAAACTATACATATTGTGTTACTGTTACTATTATGTAATATGTATTTAAATGTAAGAGGAATGAGGATGCCAAACGAGCAGGCAGATCACTCGACGAATATTTGTGTAGTAACAGGTAAAAATGCTAAGTCCTTCTGTTTTTACTCTAGAAATTCCTAACACAATACCTATCTACCATCCTGTAGCAGATTTAAAAGCTTTAATCCTTTGAATAGCGCAGGTAACGTGCGATGAGCTCAGTTTAGCGAAGGTACTAAGGTAGGCAAAGGGAACGTAAAGGCCCGTTGTGAAGCGCCGGCCGACATTTTTTCATAAAAGCCTTGAAATCGCGAGCGGGAATAGCGTTGCAGGAAGAAAGTTAATTCTATCACTCTCGGCGATGAAGAGCAATCTCTGTGTCTGGATGATTTCAGAATATAATCCTAGTCTGGAATTATTCGTTCAAATTCGTCCTGTTACTAGTGCCTGGGCTTTATCCGCAGTAGGTAAACTTCTGACTAAGGAATAGAATAGAGTAAAATAGTACAAATTTTACTTATAATCACAACTATCTCATCTTCCTACTCCTCCTATTTTTCTTCTGATTAAATTCGTTGCGGGTCCCAATACAGTTTAGCATGTCCCTCGGGCTCCCTGAGATCATATCAAAGGGTTTTCGTGGTTGGATACCGCTGTCGATCCTGGCGACACAGGAGATACAGTGGTGGGAATGTGTGGTGGGCCAAAGCCCGTTAAAAAAAATTATAATCACAACTATTATATCCGATTTATGAGTAAGGTTTATACATTACTGTCTACATGAACGGGTTACAACTTACATACTTGAGTATAAGCCATCACATCCAGCAGGTACATACTACCCATCCAATTAAACGCAACATTTGATTCTAACAAGTGAAGTTTGATAATCAAATTGAAGGGCAGGCTTAATGACGTGAAATCAAACGTGTAATGGTACCGGGATAGTTCGGGTTCGGGTTCCGGGATTCCCCGGGGACCCCGGACTTGTCATAGCCGCGGGGTTTAATTGTACCCCAGCCCGACTGTGCGTTGGAATATTGATGTTACACACGCAATTACCTGCTATTAAGTGCCCACTTTATTTATTCAATATTGTATTAAATTGGCTTCTATATTTAAATATTTTTGGGATACAAATTTATTTAATGGGATTCATTATACACGTCATTTTGAAAAAACTTCGCACATCTCTAAAACTCATTTTTGCAGTAAACTCAAATTTTAAACAAAAATAAATTATAATACTGAAACTCATTATATCCAAGAATGGCAAAACTGATGATCAAGATAAGAATTTCACCCTTTTTCGGTATCCAAAAAACGGTGCGCCATAATTGACACCGAAATACAATACAGTCCTATTGTATCACTCGGCGGAGAGAGAAAAGAAAATATATAATTTGGTAAAAATATCGCTCCTTCGCCGAGGGTCTCTGATTGTCTGCCGATTGTTATTATTAAGGCCTAGTAAGCGTCGATTGTAAGGATTAGAAGAGAAAGACGCAAACTGAATTTTGGTGTCATAGTAGCTAATAGCTGAACAACTTAAATAAAATTTGGTAATTAGTAATTACGAGTATTCAATAAGTTTTATTGTAAAATAAAACAAACTCACAATTTATAAGACGTATTAGTTCAGCATACCCTACTCCTTTTTGGGAGTCAGTTAAAAATTAATAAAGTGATAATTTTCGAATAATAATTCGAGGGCAACACATTGAAAATAAAAAGTTTCTTTACGAGTTGACTGCACAAATGAGAATATGATCGCGAGTCTAGGACAAGATGTCGACGGGCAAAAGCGACAAAAGTGAAGATGAAAGGCGTCGGTGAGCGGATATTGAGATTTTACGAGCGAACTCTCTTCGCGGGAATTCGGCAACACTTCGCCCCGATACTAACTTTAAAATGTTATTCACTTCACTAAATGTTTCAGCCTTTCGGCGAGTTCTAAGGTGCTCGTTAAGCCCTTTCACCGAAGCACGTCAATCTTATTAAATTAATAGATTTATTACGAAGTTTCGAGTAATGTAATTGATTAGTAGATTCAGATGCGTACTTACAGCTCCAGATAGATGTGTCATGTGTTACATCATTGTCGGAGGAAATGTTGACTTACCTGAAAATAAATAAAAACAACTTACAACAGCTGTTAGCTGATTAAGTACAATAACGGCCGGACTCAGAGATTTAAAGATACCTTTTTTAATACTTTTTAAATTTTAATGTAGAGTTTGACAAAATAAGGTAATACATAAATACATAATAAAGTTTGTTTCAAAATCTTTGTGAATGTGTACACACTACACTGTCCACTAACGAGGACGGTCCTCGTCAGTGGACACTGTACATAAAATAGAAATTCCTCCCATAGAAATGATAAATGAATGATCGCAGAAAAAATAATATGACATATTCGGAAGTGCTAAATCGCGAGGCGAAAGTATTTTTTGGCGATTACCGTCGAGTCTGTATGATTAACGACGCGTTAAGATTCGAGCCGCCCACCCCGAGCTCTGCAAAGCTCGAAACCGCAAACCCGCGAATGTTTGTTGATGTTCGGTGATAAATGTTCCCGCGACGGGTGCTCGCCGATAGATGATCATCGAATCTCACGTCATATCACAATAGTAGCAGCAGCTTACAGCTGTCACTGAGATCATTGATATACAATATACATATCAGTATACTTCAGGCGTATTAGAATATTGAGTATTTTAGTTACATCATTGAATCTAGAGTAATATTTTAAGTTATGAAATATGTCAGATTTTTTATCCTATTCTTTAAAGGATATCCTATCCTAAGATTTTAAAATCTTAAGTAGACATAGGACGCACATATTGCATGGTAAATCTAGCACAAAGTTTGGTTTGTCTATTGGGTTAGCCAAGGAATCTCGAATTTATGGGCTAAGATTTACGACGTGCAATGTTTAGAGTTTAGACTTGCGGTCGAGTCTCGCAAGTCGCAGGCTCTAACAGCTGATACTGTTAGTTGCTTCTAAACAGTATACTTGTAGAGAAATGTACTCGTAGGCAGATGGTGAACAATAATTTATAATTTCGTCCGGTTATGTCAAGCCCAGTCGACAGATCACGACTGACACGGATTTCATTTAAGACGCTATATTGATAGTAATTTTACCGCAAGGGCAATTTTATACTTAATTTGTATGACTACAAAGTCGTGAATACGCTGCGGCTAGAAGCTATCGGTTCGCTCGGAAAAAATGCTTGTATACGATTTTGGGTTGCAAAGGTGTCTATTAATTAGACTAATTTCCTACAATACACCTATTCTCGTTTAAAAATAATCTTCAAATTTCGTATTTATATGAGGTCATTTCGATCGAGAAATGTATCGAGGCAAAATACATTAATCGTATTTCTGGTTCTTCTCAAACCTAGATAAGGCTATGAAGATATGTATTATGATACATATCTCATTACCAGATTTGTAACATTTCTGAGGGTCCTATAGTATTACTTCAAAAAGGACGTTAATATTATCAATATTAACGTCCTTATTAATATCAATGTCTTAAACTGATCAAATAAAGGTCCTTCATCTGCCTATGAATAAATTTATCTTATACTAACATAGAACTTAGGGGACATATTATTGTGAGCAGAACGTCGGGGTTTATATTATTTTCAAAGCATCATCAAAATAATATTATAATATTATTATAATTTTCTGTGTACGCCTTTGAGAACATAAAAAGAATATTTATGGTAATAACGTCGTCGTTATGGCTCTTACTCGCACATAGAGTCGCACTTCCTAAATTATCTTCCTACCCACATTTTCGAAATTATGTAAAATAAAAAAGCACATAATATTATAACTATAACACTTGGGATATTAATGTAAGTATCATATTATAATGATTCACGTGTTTATAAAAAATATAATTATTGATATTGAACAAGTACACAATATTTTTTTTCTACTCATTTTAAATTTAGATTTTTCGCACTGCAATACAATTTCAAAGACCGTGCACAATACTTCATAGCTGTAACATTACGTATCGAACCTTTTACCATTCGTTACAAAAACATTACATCAATATAATTATAAAGAGCGTTTTGTGTAGTTACAGGCGACGTTGTGTGCCACATTTCGACCTTAAGACTATTACAACAAAGATCAAAATTGGTCCAAAAATGACAAATATTTAGTACACATCTGTCGCCGTTTGATCGCGGACTATTATTGTTACATTAGCGTGGTGTGAACACCGAGAAACATGATCAAAGCCTTGTTATGGTGTACGGTCGATGAAATTGTGTGTTTAACAAGCAGACATAATAGAGCTACTCTCCACTCTCCAGTCATACTGTCAATATATTATTTTATTATTAATTAATCTCTACTTAATATATTATATTGTGTGTCTGTCTGTCTGCCTGTTGCTTCTTCACGCTTTTGCTTATGGTAAGGAGGTACTTTGAGTCCCGAGAAAGAACTTAGGAGTCTTAGGACACATTAGGGATGATGGTCAAAGATTAGCGATTTTTGTAACTAAAATAAAGAAATAACGGTAAACAATAAGAGTTTCCAAATTTTCAGCTTGGCTTTTGTATTTTTTTTGCTATGCGCCTTCAAAGTTGGATATTCAAGTCGAATTTTTTTTCGATTAAATTTCTTAATATTTGTATACCATTCGATAACTTATGTAATTTTAAGCAACTTTTGTTATGAAACCACTTTCATAAACGCAATAATTAATATAGCTATCGAACAAAAATCTCCCGCGACGACGCGACGCCTACAAACAACTCTAAGGTGACGTCATAATCGAGTAGCATTTTGTATGGAGCGATGTTTGAATTGTCATATCTTGGTGAATTTTTAAGCTATCAGAGTCATTCTTTCACCGATATTTCTAGTTTTTGAGGGTCTTTTAATTACCAATAAGAAAAAAATAGTCATCATGCCTATTTTGGCGTGACAGAGTTGCGGGCGTTATCTACTTAATGAAATACATACTTTCCCTTGAAGATGACGGACACAGCTTAAAGGTAATGAAGCTGCAAAACATAATATTATGTATTTCGCTGACTGTACAACAAAAACATTCAATACAACAACATTTTCATTGAATTTCGTATATTCTTAACATTATTCGCTTGTTTAAGTTCCTCTCTTGAAACTATTTGCGAGTGTTTATCGAATGAATGAATTTAAATCTCACATTTCAGCCACGCGTCGGCGCCACGTGTACTCGGTACTCGGTACCATGGACCAATCGGTACGTAGGAATTTAGATGCAGCATAATATCTACTAGTAATTTGTATTTAATATTAACATTTTGAATAGCATAAAATATTCACAACTTTACTAATAAAAATATTGAAATCATCAATAACGATAATATAGAGGTCTAGCTATTGTAAAAGTTACAATATGACAAAGCCAGCGCTTCTTACAAGGTTTTAACATGCTGCGTTAATATTTATTAGAAAGATGAAAAAAAATCATTAAAAATGTTTACTATTATAATATTATATCCAAAATATCTACTACGATAAACAAAAGGGGTGTAAGAGTGAATTCGTTCGTTTCATTTGAGCGTTTAAATTTGATTTTAACACGATTACAGCGGGGTGGTGCATGCTGATAGGGCCGGAGGAAACTCGATTATTATTACCGAGCCCTTTGACATAGGGCTGAAGGGCAGACGAATTCTCTGCCGGGCAGGCAGGGCTATTTGTACTTAACATTAGCTTGTTATATTACAGACAAATTTAAAAATTTTATGGTTTCCATTGAAAATACAGTGACATTTTTGTATCACATACCTATTAACTTTTTTGATGTTGCAACAACGTTAAAAACTGAATAGTGTACAATTTACAACGAAAACAGTACCTAGTTATCGGCAAACTCTTTGTATTAATGTAAAATATATGATTCCAGAGGGATTAATGGAGTCTCACGATTTGTCTTGTTAAGTAAGCTTGAATATGAACTACATGATAATTATTATGCTTTCAGTTCGTTAACCCATGCAGATAATTCAGCTCTACCAGAACATTTCTCAAGTCAACTTAAGTGGAAATTTTATTTAAACATTGAATTTCTAAGGTGGCGAGATTTATTTTATTATAGCTTCAACTAAAGCGCGTAAAACATGACATTACTCGTATAGTTAGTTCTACGAGCTGGACGCATTCGATTTCCAATTATTCACCTCCTTAAGTCCTTATATGGATTTATCCTTAATCTCAGTAAATGTCAAACAGTGAAATAAATATTTCAACCGCGTAGACTGCAATACATACATATATAGATTTTAGAAGTAAATGACAAAAACCTAAAAAAAATACATAAGTGGTGTAGGTGTGTGTAAATGTATTATGATAATATATCCATACTCTACGCAATAAGAACAACATAATATTTTAAAAGGCAAAGCAAATAAAAGCCATTGATATCTTGGAAGGAGACACAGCAGCGTTCTGAAAATATTTACCCCACTGTTTTTATGAGCTTATAAAAACAGCCGCTTATCATTTATATTGGCACAATGGGCTCGTGTTGTCCGGCGTCCGGCATTGTCCGTCCGGCCGGTAAGTCGGACTTATCCGGCACTTTTTGTGTGGGCATTGTTCCCGGCTTACCGCACAATCGCAGATCAGCGAGCGACGCAACTATTTCATATTAAATGTAAATACGTGAGCAGATTAAATCGTCCTTTTGTCAGAACTCAGAACTCCCCGAGCTATAATATAAACTGGTCGGAGACCATATTATTCTCATACCATGAATGTTTTTATCATACGAAAATAAGAATTATAAGGAAACAATTTTTTTGCTTATTCTTCTTGAACCTTCCTAAGTATAAAGCTTAATATATAAATTTCATCGGAATAAAGTCTTGGCCGAAGTAAAATAACTCTGAACAATTTGTGGTTCCCGACTTATAACAGCTCCAGCAACCGCCAACCACGACAAAGGAACGACCTGTGTTTAATGTGCGTAACAGCCAATAATAGTATCTTTATTCTTTATACTACACAGGTATAAAAATATAAAGTCCCTTGCATAATCCGATGTATTAAAGTTAGGTTAGTACATGAGAGAGGTAGGGTGTTTCTCAATTTATAAAGGTAGTCATGAAAAGTTTAAAATGACTCCTACCAACCCAATTTCTACTAAGATATTAAAAAAAAAGCGGCCAAGTGCGAGTTGGACTCGCCCATGGAGGGTTCCGCAGCAGCAATAAGGTTAATTTTTATGAAATTATATTATTTTTGATTTATTTTTATATTTCAGTCGATTTAATGAAATTTAGATTAAGGCTTACTATTTATGACGTATAAAAAAAACTACTGGCTAGATCTCGTTCAAACCAATTTTCGTTGGTAGTTTTTATAGTAATATACATCATATATTTTTTTTAGAATTATCATGCCTCTACTTTAGAAATTAGAGGGGGGGGACACACATTTTTCCACTTTGGAAGAGTCTCTCTCGCAAACTATTCAGGTTAGAAAAAAATGATATGAGAAACCTCAATATGATTTTTGGAGACCTATCCATAGATACCACACACGCATAGGTTAGATGAAAAAAAATTTTTTTTTGTTTCATTAAAGTTTACTATTTATGACGTATAAAAAAAACTACTGGCTAGATCTCGTTCGAACCAATTTTCGTTGGTAGTTTTTATAGTAATATACATCATATATTTTTTTTAGAATTATCATGCCTCTACTTTAGAAATTAGAGGGGGGGGACACACATTTTTCCACTTTGGAAGAGTCTCTCTCGCAAACTATTCAGGTTAGAAAAAAATGATATGAGAAACCTCAATATGATTTTTGGAGACCTATCCATAGATACCACACACGCATAGGTTAGATGAAAAAAAATTTTTTTTTGTTTCATTAAAGTTTACTATTTATGACGTATAAAAAAAACTACTGGCTAGATCTCGTTCGAACCAATTTTCGTTGGTAGTTTTTATAGTAATATACATCATATATTTTTTTTAGAATTATCATGCCTCTACTTTAGAAATTAGAGGGGGGGGACACACATTTTTCCACTTTGGAAGAGTCTCTCTCGCAAACTATTCAGGTTAGAAAAAAATGATATGAGAAACCTCAATATGATTTTTGGAGACCTATCCATAGATACCACACACGCATAGGTTAGATGAAAAAAAATTTTTTTTGTTTCAGTTGTACCTATGGGGACCCCTAAAATTTTTAATATTTTTTCCATTTTTGCATCAAAATCTTAATGCGGTTCACAGACTACATCTACTTACCAAGTTTCAATAGTATAGCTCTAATAGTTTCGGAGAAAAGTGGCTGTGACATACGGACGGACGGACAGACAGACAGACAGACAGACAGACATGACGAATCTATAAGGGTTCCTTTTTTGCCATTTTGGCTACGGAACCCTAAAAACAATCAAAAAGCGCGTGTCATCGCTCTGAACGCCGTGTAATTCTTGTCACTCGCGGGATTTGCTGAAGTTGGCGGAGATTTGGAGAAGTTGTGAACTCCGCGCCGCAAAGTTGCGCCGACTTCAACACGCGATGAATGTCAAACACTTCGGAAATATCGTTACCGCAACGACCCAGGCATTTTTACCGACCTCGAAAGGTGGTTCTAACTTCGAAGTCTCAGCTAATTTACAAAAAATAAATCTCGAACACTAATATTATGATGTACAACAATGTATTTTGTAGCTTTAAAATGCTCTATTTCTGATGAGTCGTTTGTATCTACAAATAGTCGTAACGTTCATGAATCTGTAATATTATTCCCGGGGCGAAACACCCACAAAAGCATTCATATTTAATGTCGGGCCTCCGCCTGCCATATAAAAGCCCTAAAGAAAAGGTTTACTCGTAGTTAAGTCGATACGTTAATTCTCGAGGCTCGTATACATTATTATTGCCGGGAATCGCACAATTATTGTGCCATAATTTAATACGAGTAACTCTACCCCCTCCATAAACGAGGACGCCCGCGTAAACACGGCCTCTTTACTGGCGGATCGGGCTCGGACGTTACCATTTTTATTGAATTCCTGCCGATAGTCGAAGCCTTTAAACTTTTCTTTTTACGATCTACTACCTAGTTAAGTGCGAAAAAGCCCTTCTGGCGCAGGACGGTAAAGCATAAAAACTCGGAGATTTTGTCCACTATTTAAGCAGTTTCTCATTGAGCCTTTTGGCGACACCCAATCGATCAAAATTATGTCATAAAGACCAAAATATTATTATGTATTTAAGGTGTTTCAACTCGTGCAATATGAATAGATAACTCAAAGCCGACAACAATTTAGGAAAAAGGGAAGTAAAATTTTATGCATAAATGGCGTAAGTAATGCGGTGTGTCGGTCACTGGGAGCCGCCTCATTACCGGCGGGTCCGGAAGTAACGGTTGATCAGCGCAGCGTAATGGCCCCACGTTGGGCGCCAAATGAAGTCGGTGTCGCGTGCTGCCACTCGGGTGTGACTGACACGCCTTAGTGACGCTGACAATTTACAAATTTATCCTATACTCTTATTGTAATGGGCCATTTACATCGAGAGAATTTATCAAGGGGTTGGTCAATGTCGATCAAGCTGGGAACCGCTATAAAAATTTATATATATATTACAGACAAATTTAAAAATTTTATGGTTTCCATTGAAAATACAGTGACATTTTTGTATCACATACCTATTAACTTTTTTGATGTTGCAACAACGTTAAAAACTGAATAGTGTACAATTTACAACGAAAACAGTACCTAGTTATCGGCAAACTCTTTGTATTAATGTGAAATATATGATTCCAGAGGGATTAATGGAGTCTCACGATTTGTCTTGTTAAGTAAGCTTGAATATGAACTACATGATAATTATTATGCTTTCAGTTCGTTAACCCATGCAGATAATTCAGCTCTACCAGAACATTTCTCAAGTCAACTTAAGTGGAAATTTTCTTTAAACATTGAATTTCTAAGGTGGCGAGATTTATTTTATTATAGCTTCAACTAAAGCGCGTAAAACATGACATTACTCGTATAATTAGTTCTACGAGCTGGACGCATTTGATTTCCAATTCACCTCCTTAAGTCCTTATATGGATTTCTCCTTCAGTAAATGTCAAACAGTGAAATAAATATTTCAACCGCGTAGACTGCAATACATACATATATAGATTTTAGAAGAAAATGACAAAAACCTAAAAAAAAAATACATAAGTAGGTGTGTGTGAATGTATTATGATATATCATACTCTACGCAATAAGAACAACATAATATTTTAAAAGGCAATGCAAATTATAGCCATTGATATCTTGGGTCTAGACACAGCGGGCGGCGTTCTGAAAATATTTACCCCACTGTTTATATGAGCTTATAAAAACAGCCGCTTATCATTTATATTGGCACAATGGGCTCGTGTTGTCCGGCGTCCGGCATTGTCCGTCCGGCCGGTAAGTCGGACTTATCCGGCACTTTTTGTGTGGGCATTGTTCCCGGCTTACCGCACAATCGCAGATCAGCGAGCGACGCAACTATTTCATATTAAATGTAAATACGTGAGCAGATTAAATCGTCCTTTTGTCAGAACTCAGAACTCCCCGAGCTATAATATAAACTGGTCGGAGACCATATTCTCATACCAGAAATGTTTTTATCATACGAAAATAAGAATTATAAGGAAACAATTTTTTTTGCTTATTCTTCTTGAACCTTCCTAAGTATAAAGCTTAATACATAAATGTCATCGGAATAAAGTCTTGGCCGAAGTAAAATAACTCTGAACAATTTGTGGTTCCCGACTTATAACAGCTCCAGCAACCGCCAACTACGACAAAGGAACGACCTGTGTGCGTAACAGCCAATAATAGTATCTTTATTCTTTATACTACACAGGTATAAAAATATAAAGTCCCTTGTATAATCCGTTGTATTAAAGTTAGGTTAGTACTTATATGAGAGAGGTAGGGTCTTTCTCAGTTTATAAAGATAGTTATGAAAGGTTTAAAATTACTCCTACCAACCCAATTTCTAATAAGATATTAAAAAAAAACAATCCAAAAGCGCGTGCCATCGCTCTGAACGCCATGTAATTCTCGTCACTCGCGGGATTTGCTGAAGTTGGCGGAGATTTGGAGAAGTTGTGAACTCCGCGCCGCAAAGTTGCGCCGACTTCAACACGCAATGAATGTCAAACACTTCGAAAATGTCGTTACCGCAACGACCCAGGCATTCTTACCGACCTCGAAAGGTGGTTCTAATTTCGAAATCTCAGCTAATTTACAAAAAATAAATATCGAACACTAATATTATGATGTACAACAATGTATTTTGTAGATTTAACATGCTCTATTTCTGATGAGTCGTTTGTATCTACAAATAGTCGTAACGTTCATGAATCTGTAATATTATTCCCGGGGCGAAACACCCACAAAAGCATTCATATTTAATGTCGGGCCTCCGCCTGCCATATAAAAGCCCTAAAGAAAAGGTTTACTCGTAGTTAAGTCGATACGTTAATTCTCGAGGCTCGTATACATTATTATTGCCGGGAATCGCACAATTATTGTGCCATAATTTAATACGAGTAACTCTACCCCCTCCATAAACGAGGACGCCCGCGTAAACACGGCCTCTTTACTGGCGGATCGGGCTCGGACGTTACCATTTTTATTGAATTCCTGCCGATAGTCGAAGCCTTTAAACTTTTCTTTTTACGATCTACTACCGAGTTAAGTGCGAAAAAGCCCTCCTGACGCAGGACGGTAAAGCATATAAAACTCGGAGATTTTGTCCACTATTTAAGCAGTTTCTCATTGAGCCTTTTGGCGACACCCAATCGATCAAAATTATGTCATAATTACCAAAATATTATGTATTTAAGGTGTTTAAACTCATGCAATATGAATAGATAACTCAAAGCCGACAACAATTTAGGAAAAAGGGAAGTAAAATTTTATGCATAAATGGCGTAAGTAATGCGGTGTGTCGGTCACTGGGAGCCGCCTCATTACCGGCGGGTCCGGAAGTAACGGTTGATCAGCGCAGCGTAATGGCCCCACGTTGGGCGCCAAATGAAGTCGGTGTCGCGTGCTGCCACTCGGGTGTGACTGACACGCGTTAGTGACGCTGACAATTTACAAATTTGGCCTATACTCTTATTGTAATGGGCCATTTACATCGAGAGAATTTATCAAGGGGCTGGTCAATGTCGATCAAGCTGGGAACCGCTATAAAAATTTATATACAGACATAAAACGACTGAGGCGAGGTAATTTTTATTAAAGTGCGTTAAAAATTACATTTTACGGCGCGGCTCTGCTGGGAAAGACATTAAAGTGACTCGAAATTTAGCATAACTCATAAAAGACGTTCATTGTTATTTGATAGCTTAAGTTAATTAAGGTTTGAAAGTTATTACTGTTTCTATGTCACTTTGCTTGTTCTTACAATTACTGTCCTACGGATTTAAGTAATTTTACAGTTTACAGGAATTTTCATGAAATCGACTTTGCGGTTTCTGATTACAGACATTTTCAAATATTGTATAATAATAATATAACACGCGATTTTTTTCCAAGTCTCCATTAACATAAAACTAAGTAAAGTAAATAGCAATCACCACTGGGCCCCGCAATAGAGACTAATCTGAGCTCCGAGCAGTAATGATTAGCTTTCTGAAATGTAATACGACCTAATCCGGAGCTGCAAATGATTTCATTAGGAGTACATAAAGTTTTATAATCCGGCGCTGGCGTCGCGGAGATAGCCCCCGATTATCGCCGAGTTAGTTCGGTCATACTCCGCGCCCTCGCCGCAGAGTAAATAATACTCGCTGCTTATAGCTTCGTTATTATAATTAACTGCCAGTTAGCAGGCAGTTTGAGGGTTGTTTTAAAACTAACTTGATATTGCATCGCTAGAATTTTCAAACTCAGGAGTTTTCTCCGAACAATTACGACGTCTAAAGCCGATAATACTTACGTTTGATGGCCTCCTGCAGCAGACGCAAAACAACGAGACAGTTAAATCGCTGTTGTTTACAATCGATAGTGTCCCCACCCTATTAGAGTTTTGAATACGAATTGACTGGTTTTTATTCATTACTCCTATAAATAGACGCGAGGGGCCTTCGAAGCTCAGATCAATATGAACTGTTGTGGAAATACAATCGATAAGATATTGCCGACTGTGGAGTTGCCGACCGCGACGTAAATGCGACAGCGTAATTGCAGCAATAATTGAAAACGGCCTTAATATTAAATACCGAATCATATCTATAGATAAGCTAACTAATATCTAAGAAAAAGTCGCAGATTTTCGGAGCGACTGAAACAATTACAAAAGACAAATTAGTGAAAATACAAACCGAGCGCGGGGAGATCCCCCGGGGAATCCCCGCTGAAATAGCAGAAATCTATTACGACGGAAAAATAAAAGAAAAGGTCGAAAACAAATTTAAAACCGACATTTAAAAAGCAATTACCTTCCCCGACATTAAAAGAGATCAGGATGTAGTGGGCTCGGAAATAATTGCAAATCAAACAACCCTTTGTGTGGGGTTGACCGCCCGCACCCTGGACGCGGGGTCATTGTCTCCTCGTGAATGCCGCGGGGGAAATACATCATACACAAGTGACACACTAGAAGATTCCAAAATATGTTCGTTTGTAAGTAGAAGTTAAAAGTATGGTAAGTTGGTACTTCTCATATTATTTTGTAAGCTAAAAGATAACAGGGAACTCGAAAAGACACAGAAGTACTCAATAATGTGAAAATATTTTAAACAGGGTTAGGACAAAAACAAAACACATTAAATATTAATATCCAATATTATGCATAACATTGCGAACAAATAATGACTTCGCCCTCTCGCCATTCGTGTGCAGTTGAGTGTTTTGATTGGCAATGCTAAATGAAAGCTGGTTGTAAACATTGGTTGTTGTCGCGACACAAAACATTGGAAACAACGCGATTGTTTTTGTAGACCATTCACGTGCATTCGCAGTTATCAGGAGGGTTGGTGTTGGAAAATATTGAATGGATGGTTTCTGTACATCTACAAACCTATTTATCTTGTTATTAAGTAACACATGTTATTAAATAATCATTTAATAACATGTTCTACTTAATAACAAGATAAATAGCTAAAATAGTAAGGTAATAACAAATTCATTTTACTTCTAAACAATACCTAAAACTTAAGCCTCTAGTGTAGACCCTGGAGTATAGTATTTCATCTTTAGCTCTAGATTATGACTTATGCGCACAAGTAGAAGTCGTAGTTTTAGAAGCTATAACAATAAAATATCGCCCCCAATACTTAACATACTGATATAGGTGAGAAGTCGAAAGCAATAAACAGCCGCCCCGCCGCAGAATGCGCCGCGCGCCTGCCAGCGAGTCGTCGCGCCGAGCTCATTCCGATGACAGTTTTTATTCTCATTGCCTTTTACTGCAGTCCGCACTTTGTTTTTATGGCCCGTGACAGTCGGGAATCTTTTGCTTTATGAGAACACTTCACGGTTATAGTGAGGGGTACGTGAAATGTCGTCGAGACTCTCAGCTTGAGATAAAGGAGAGACACGGAATTAACGCTCATCCTTAGATATCACTTTTAGAAGTTAAAAGAAAATGAGCATTATAAAGGATAAGATGTACTATGGACTACTATGGAGTAGCCGAAGAAATCTACAATCTGGAGTAGAATACTACATTAATCGAAAATCGAATAAATACAGTACATAAAGCACAAAATTCTCTGATCTTGTGTAAATGGACCTAATAACAGCAGTACAATGGGAAAGTGTAGAGTGTACCTGCAGGTAATTAGCGCGGACATGATTAACGCGGCCCCACGTTGGGCGCCAGCCATGTTCCCGCTCGCACTCAACAAGCTACTAAACGCCGAGTTAGCACATACACCCCGAGCTATTTAGACGCAGTTAGACCACCGGCGATACTGTGTACAGACGATTTTTGGATACCTCATTGTATGTTTGTCTATTTAAAAGGTTTTAGTACCTATAATAATAATATCTATGGACGCTTCACACCACGTCAGTCTTGCCCCATGCTAAGTACCTGAAGGACTTGTGTTACAGGTACCAGACAACGGAAATATATTTAATACTTTTATACTATACATATATTTAAGATTTTTATTACATGATAAATATATTTAATACACATCCATGACCCAGGAACTTTGAAAACTTTTTGTTCCGTCGGCGGGATTCGAACCCGCGACCTCCGGCTTAAGCTACCAACGTGCTATCCACTGAGCCACAGAGGTCGTCAACCTATTATAGTTTATAGCTGGATTAGCTGGTGATATTACATAATGAATATACATATTGACATTGATGTCATACTGTAAATCTGTGTTCTGAACCTGCTCTAGAACTAGCGCCCTTTACAATTTCAGGTCGCACTTTACCTCGTTTATTCATCCATTAAGTTTCGCTACAATTTACTTGTCACCGTGATGATTGATTTAATGTCGATTTTGCTAATTACATCGAAAGGAGTTTATTGCACAAAGTAACCTTTCGCATACACCTACACGATTTACGAAACGCTCCAAACGAAAAACATCTGAATAATACGAAAGTACACACAGTAACAATGATCCAAAGTGAGTTTGAACAAGTTTAAAGTTAGTTATCTCACCGGGCGGCGCGGCGCGGCCGAGGCGCAAATTGGTAACGCAAACAGGGCAGGAAGCTAATGACTCTATCGAGCTCGGTTACGCCTCCTACTGCCCCCTCCTGCTTACTTCACCCCCTGCACGCCCCGCGAGATTATATCAATACACGAACAAACATAATTGCATTCTCTTATCAGATATGCCCTGTAATTGGCAATACGTACGCGAGCCTAAGCCAACCCGTTCGATGCCGCGTTATCTCTGTAACTGTACGATACTTCGTGTCACCAGCCTAATCCACTTACCCACTCCGGAGCAGGTTTATGTCGTGTGTCAGATGGAACTTGATAGAACAGTCGGCAGGCTATGCATTTTCATCAATTTGCAGAGATGAACTTTAGCTTAACGAGTACATCTTATTTCACCTAAATTCATTAATATCAGTGACTAGTGAGTGAAGTTCAGAGGAGCTTTACTCATAGATTTCCAAAAATGTTTTCTTTGCATCCGATTGACGCACAGCTAAAGTATTTTAATAGGTACAAGCAGTACTCGCCACTCCTTACTCGCAAATCCTCGTAGATAGTGTCTTCGCTAGAAATAGAGTGAGATATTTATACAGATCTAATAACAGTCCACTCAGCTGAGATCGGATCAGCCGGCGGGCGGTCGTGAGCGGAAACAGATGTTTGTATCGGTATCGGTTATCGCAGGTACTATTTAAATCGGACGGGTTAAGTATCGTACTGATACGTTCGGGATTAACTTTGTCTAATGATAGCCTCGACTGAGATCTCGATCTATTTCGATCAATAACCCGTGTTGCGCGGGAGTTGGTTATTTCATACTGAGAGGCAGTGAAAGTGTTAAGTGTTAAAGGAACCTCAAGTTGTGTGTGGATTAAATATTATCAGATATATCTACCAAAATCTAAACTATGACGGTAACCACTCATTATAATTATTATTGTCTTACTTTGATGTATTGAATAGAGCCATTGAAATAGACGTTCAATTTCAAGCACGGGTAACAAATTCAGCAACGTATTATAAAACCCCCGCAATAAAGTACAATCGAGTTATTAGAATTGCGTTCCGATCGTAATTATAACAAATTGCTGACGGGGATTATCGATGACGACAGTCACATTACCAACAATCACAATTATTGTACAAGTGCTTTTAGATCTAATATTTAGTCAATAAAGGCTTAGACACAACATAATATGTATACTATATTTAGCAACCTTACTTAATGTTCTACGCCTCCGTGGTCTAGTGGTACAGAGCGCGGCTCTTGACTCGGAGGTCGTGGGTTCGATTCCCGCGTTGGAAACATGTTATTTCCAAGTTTGGTTAGGACAATGCAGGCTGATCACCTGATTGTCTGACAAGTAAGATGATCCATGCGTCGGATGGGCATGTAAAAAGTCGGTCCTGCGCCTGATCTCTCGCCGGTCGTGTCGGTCTGCCGTCCCACTGGGTTATGAGAGTAAAGGAATAGAGAGTGCTCTTGTGTACTGCGCACACACTTGGGCACTATAAAAATACTCCTGCGTAGCTGGCCTGGTTTCAATGAAACCGGCCACCGTCACCGAAACCGGTGTGGGAGCTATTATTATTATTATATTAATGTTCTAACACTTGTGCTAATGGAACCCGGATAAAACTTCGTCTCGAAGGCTTATCTGTACTATATTTTGTGACTTTTGAAATCTATATTGTGAGGTAGATAACGTGCATCAGCGTAAGTCATATCGTTATTAATAGGAGCACTCAGGGGAGCTAGGTAGTCTGCTACATTTATATCCTGGGTCACGACAGCACCATAAATTTCCTGAGTCTATTTCGGTGCTTCAAATGGTATTTTATCAGCGGCGAGAGTGAGTGCGAGGTGGACGTAATGGCTCTATAATATGCCGGATGTGCGGCGTCTCTAATAGCTTCACGTTGGATTTTTATTCATGTCGGGAGCTCTCGACACTGTCTGCGGCACGCCTCATAAATTTTTTTGGCCTCAGTTCCCCCGAATAATATACCGCTCAACTGAGGACGTCCCATTTAGGAATCTACTTAACTAAGTGTCGAGTTATGTCTGGAATACACAAAAGTAACGACGATACGGCTAACAAGTCTCTTGTATGACTTCTAGGAAAGGAAGAATATTTTCCTACCTCTAATCATGCCGACCGTGCATTCGCCCACATCAATGTTTATCAAAAATGGTGAACCAGTGATAAGATACTCCTCGATGATGTAGATAGACCGGTCGACGGTCGCTATCGGCTGGGGAGAAACTCATCCGGACTTTCTACATCAGGTCACGTCAGCCCATCGAGAGGGGCCGTCACCAGTCACCAGTCACCGGACCCGACAATACGTAATTAGGCCCGCCGATTCCGCCCACCGCCACTTAGTACTCGTGTATTGATTTGTTTGCCCAATACCGAACAATATTTACTTTTGTTCAGCAAACACAAACAACACTGAAGAAACCGGTGGGTTCAATAGGAAATATTTGATATAACACAATTTGGCAATCAGCTAATTTTACGTACCAAATTTTTAAGAAACACAAGACACAATGACACAATCCCTGTAGGTTTCGTTTGTCAATCATCAATCTAACTTCAATCTAAAAATAAAAAGTTTTATATATATTATTCCGATCTAATAATTACAGCAGGAATTGCTGGAATCCCCGGCAATGAACGGGACGGTCGGGGTGTAAAAATAAACAGTCAGTACATCGGAGCTCGTTGCAGCCCCGACGACTCCCCGAGGAGCTTTCGACTTCCTCGGAAATTGGACTCGCTCCTCAAATTGTTTTCTTTGTTTCATTGTTGTGTACTCCCATTTCGTCCGCGTTCTAGAAATAATTGTTAGATTTTTACGTTGGGTATTGATACTATCGACTTTACGACCATCTTGATAGAGGATCCTTGAATTTACGTAAAGTTCTAAAGCGTAATAATTTATTAACTAAAAAGTCACTCTCCTCTTTCCCACTCAATGTCCTTTAAATAATACTGTGATTGGTATTCCACATCAACCAAAAAGAATATCGGATCGGCCTATTAATTAAATACGATTGGAGTGTTTGTTTTATAATGAAATACATGAGGACGACACAAACAAGGACATATAAAATTTTAATCAAGCAATTGAACAGCTCCTCGATCCAGATAAACGTCCAAATAAAGCCCTCATCCGAAATCAACTCAATTTGGCCCTCCCTAATGCCCCGTAATTAATGTCACCGAAATGACCCTTATTGTCGACGTCATAGAGCTCCACATCCCCGCCGAAAATCCGATTCGCCCCACTTTAGTTAGCATTTTTTATTCCGCAATTATGGCCTTTATTTTCCGAGACGGAGAGCCTATTTCGGCGGGCGGTCAAAATAGGCTTCGGCTCGTAACGAAATGAGTCGCCGAGATAGTTACAAATAAATTGCTTCCAATTTCTAAATATAACTAGTTATTTAGTTAAGTGCGAGCTATTATATACTCGAGTTTAAAATTAAAGAAAGAAAGAAACTTTATTTAGTAAAAACAATTGTACATTATAAGATGAAATAAAACATTTGAAAATCGTATCTACCAAATTGGTGCTCATTAAACTTCAACAATCGTGACAAGGCTGACGTATCCAGCTAATTGTCCCATTAAATTACGTTTTGTGCGAGAGGTGTTCACATGATTACCATCGGAGTATGGTCACTCCGGGTCCGGGCTGTATGGTCTCGAGCCTCACGAAGGTTCGTCACCTCCGGCTCGAGCCTCGTATGTCGCAGTGTCCGGCTGCCCTATACGGCCGCCGTATTATGACCAGACCTTCATTTCAGATTCCATTCCTATGTGAATGAATACTAAATACTTATAATATTTTTATTCCTTTATTTAGTAAGTAAATCGATATGCGCTCAGGCAAGTTTCTATTTGACCTGACTGAATATTATAATTTATAATTTATGTACCTAAGCTACGAGTAAGTATATTCTAGAAATTTAAGCAGCAATTTCGTTATGAAATAGTAATTCACGAAAGTTCTAAGATTTTAGTTCGAACTTCATAGCATTAAGCAATGCAATGTGCAGGTTATTTCAGCTTTAGGATTAATTAAAGTTTCCGCTTAAAACTTAGCCCCGGCAATCGCTTTTGTTGGCGGCCTTTTTGCCTCTAGAGCCGCGTTTGAAGCGGGTCATATTAGAGTATCGCCGTGTCATTTTCTAACCTTCGGCTCTCTGGGGGCAATTCGGCAACTCAGACTTAATCGACCGCCGGCGGCAGAGGTCGCCAGTCCTTAAGCCAGTTAAGCCAATTAACTAGCCGAAGGTTCAGCCGTCTATGGAGTTCGCTCTACAATTAACTTTTAGGACACCCGCCCACGGCGTCGGGTGCAAACTCGTTCATTTGGAAATTATAAATAATTGAGATTAAATTAGGGGAAACCTTCGTTTGAATGGCTTCTGCCTTTCGATGTCCCAATTCATACACAAAAATAGCACCACCGAAATATCCATCCGCGCTACGTGGATCATCCGAAACTCGAAAGGAGCCAAACTCATCGAGATATCGGTAATAAAAGTAGTAACGAGATACTCAGTCGCGCGAAGTCCAAGTTATGATTAATGTTAAAATCTAGGTAATGACGCTCGGCCTCGATGGAATTGTTCCAGGAAAGTTGTCGGGAGCCGGGACAAAAGTTGGCACGGCGAGATTATTCAATATCGACAATGAGGAGCCGAACTTCGCCGGTTCGTTAGCGACTTTACGCGGCCCGAGCCGATGACGCAGCACTTCTTAGGGGCTTTTCACATCCAGATCCAGATTCTATCAAGTACCTAAATAGATGTATAGTATAATTGTAGAGATAAAATCGAATCCAATTTATACAGGGTAGTTTTTATTTTATGTAAAATTATTCTAGTCGGGGAGCTAGTTATAAAATTATGTCATTTTATAATACTTTATTGGTCTCGCTCCGTAGTTTGGATCGTATATTTACTTACATAGTAAGTAGAGACTGCGTTCATGTTAACACACGTTAAACAGAACTTGTAATTGGGAAAAACTTCCCGAACAACTTGCAATAATACGTGTTCCCGGAGCAATAACAATAAAAAGGCGGTAAAGTAACGAAGTTGGCGAACTCCTCCAACACGATACAGCATTAATCGCAGCGGCGCGGGCAGGTCGCGCGGACCCTTACAATTTATATTGTTTGACTACTAGTTTGACCCTCCGATACGATACAACCTCCGAACGCAATTTTACTTTGTAAATACTTGTTTAGGGGTGAACAAATATTGTAATATGGCCGTAGTATTTTGTGGCAATAAGTCGATATTGTTTTGCTCTATTTCCGCATTGCTGAGCAATCTTTTGCTTCGTGATTGATTTTCTACGATTGCAATGACATCTAAAAATATTTTTATCGACAAAAGGTTTTAAAGACCTATTTTAAGCAGGTTTGATTTCTAATATAAGTAATATTATATTCTACATCATATTGTTAATTGTACTGAATACATAATAACTATGTAATATTTAGTAAGTAAATATATTTCTATAGCCTTTAATCGAATAACTAACAAGCACGGCTTTCACACAAAGATCTCAATCACGCAATATATTCTGTATCGTTGCAATCAGACGCGAAATGCGATGCAAAAAGATGATTTGTGGATACAAAAACACGCGTCTATGATGATGATAAACAACGATAGCTCAGATGTTTTCAAGTATGTAGTTTAGGCTTAGCGGGGAGCGGGACCGAGGAGTGGGGAGCGGGCAAGTGGTGACACGCACATAAACTACCGCCGTAATTACTGGATCTAACCCCAGAACCTCCGAACTTTAAACAATACGCCAGTTAAAAGGATTAGTTATGGGACTGTACTTATTTGTGGCTTACAATGTACACACGCGCCCGAAATGTTGATATTATCGCTGCGAACTATGTATTAGAAACTGGCGACTAGTATTTTTATTCGAGGTTTTCCCTCTACAGTCTACACATTTCCATCACCATAAATTATTTGGTCGACAGGAGTCACTGCTACCCATGAAAACTCTTTGATGTAATTTCAGAGAGCCCGAGGGACAAGCTTAGACTGTCGGACCCGCAACAGAATTAATTACAAGATAAAAGGAGTCGGAGAAGTATTTGTAAACTGCCACAATAATAATTATAATAATTGTTTGTATAATTTTCTGCAAATTAGTAATCTTCGGAGAAAGTAACCGCAAAAATATGTAATTAGCACGTGTCTAACACCTAGATCTAAGTAGAGCGTCGTAAATGTTACAGCCATTGCTACTAATCACAGTTCAGCCGCAAAAAACGATGGCGAGGGATTCACAGCGACATTTTCTCAAGAATGTGTCCGTGTGTTTCCACCTCGGCCGTAAGGAACGGCGTTAATAATTAGGAGCGCGGCGCGGGACAGCGGTCTCTCATTATCCCGGGTCCTCAGTGTATAGCTGTAGTTCTGTACCGCTACATACACAATTACTGGTCATTAACGAACTTCAAAGGTCCGTAATGAAGTGCTTTTGGACGACCATCAATAATTGTGGAAGAAAGGAGTCATCAAACCTGGCGATGGGACGAGCGCTTATCAAAGGATCGCGATTAACGCACATCAATTCGAACAACCGCATCACCCGATGAAAGGAGTGATGGGTAGAGGCGGGACAAATGATGACACCCGAAATATTTAAATAACAAAACGACCGGTTTCGCGATATCGGAATACATTTGGCGACCCCCGAGCTAAGCCCGACTGACATCTGTTAATAGAATTACAAACAAAGCGCCGTTCATCAGATGCGGAATAAAACGGAATCTAATTAAGCCGTAATCTGCTGCCGGACAAGCTGAGGGTCTGCGAGACCGCGGCGGGGGGAGATGTGACCCTCCGTATTGAAAGCCCATACGAGGTGTCCACTCCATAGTGCGTGGTACCGATTACTGAGGGTAGGAAGACGCTCTTAATGAAACGAGATTATCTACTATTAAGGGATTTATGAGGAACGGAAATAATATTAAGCTAACATGTTTTATACTATAGTGGATAGTGGTGTGTGTAACAGACATAATATGGAAGGACGTAAGTATATTTATAATATGATTATATGCAATATAATATGAAAATATTGTACTTTGAATGTACGGTTTAGCCACTGTTGAATTGTTAGAAAGCGATTTCCAACAATATCTATGTATAAGCGCATAATATTAGGTACCGCCAGCGTACATGTCGCCGGTAAGAAGTAGCTAACGTTCAAAATACCAAATAAACTTATTCAACGCTATTTGTGACAAGAAATATTGAGTTTGCCGCAAGCACTTACATCAAGTAAACAACCCTAAAGTGTTTGCTGCGGGTCCGCGGGGCCCGCGGGGAGCGGCGCGGTGTCAAATGCACGCGTTATCGCCACCCTCAGGTTTTTTCTATTGATTGCACATTCACTTCCCACGATTTCACCCGAATCCCACCGACACCTCTATTTGCCATTGATCAACGCCAGATTCGTTGGGTGAACGCAATCATTTCCCCATTGTTAGCCCGCAGATTTATGTGTCGTTAGCGGTATATTAATAGCAAAACCAGCATAAGTAGGTATAGCATTATGTACTGTCAATTAACAAAAACAACAAACAGTTATCGTAGTGTTTCGGAAATGAGCTTAACTTCAATTTGTAAAAAAAACGTAATAAATTAAAATCTGTTCAAAGGTGAACCCATAAAAATTTTGAAATATTTATTGCGGGTGTAAATAAGGAAGCTTCATTTTTCGTTTTTGATCTTAATTACTCAACTCTCGTAATATCGGAAGGGTTTAATTTGGGTGAGGGTCTATAAAGCCGCAGTCGGCGCTCATAAACAGCGCATTAAAATAAGCCATAAACAGAACTAGGAGCCCCGGCCGCGGCAGTTCCCGGCTGTCACCCAGGACAAACGCCGCGGCGTTTATCCCGGTCGACAGCCGGCGCCGCGGGTTCAACTTTGTGTTGCGGACAAAAAAAAATAATAACCCCCGTGAAGTGTCTTTTAGACCCGCCACGGTATAAGTGGTGTTTTTGTTGCGCTCGATATTACAGGGTTATATTCTATAATGTTGTACCCTAATTTATTAGGAACCATCGTTTCGGCTTTATTATATCAATTACAATATAAGAACGTATCATGTTTAAAAGCTTTTACACTTTATTATGTTATTAAGGGAGGTTTTAACCTTTCTTGCCGCCTCTGCAGCTGCTTCTTTAAGCTTTTTGTGTATATTTTTTTTTACTTACTTTCGAAACATTAAACTATTAAATATAATATTACTTGGAAGCAACGTTATAACATAATGTCCTTTTTCGTTTCGCTGCATCATAGCGTTAGAGCTCTCTACTACGTAATGTCCCCAAAATATACTATGAGTGCTATGACATTGACAAAACCATTGCTCGTTAAAATTGAGCGCTCTAACAATCTCAGCTCGAATGCTGAGCCCGATATAATTTATAATACTTTCGAAATAATTATTTCCCCCGACTTTCCTCGCATTCCGTCCACTCCCTAGTCCCGGAGCCCTCCATCGCTCAGTATTATAAACAGTCAATAAACACCACAATATCCCATTACCGGCGCACAGGCGGCTCTACGTTGATGTATTGAATGTGTCCCATAACCCATTCACGGGTGCAGCACTGCCGCGCCGTACATTTTAATACTTAATATTATTTGCTACTGATTTATGGGTTAATACTTAATGCCTCTCGTGTTTATGGAATTATGGTAATAATGTATTTTATTCTCGCCGTTTAATACCTACGGAGTTATTGATAGGCGATTACAAAAGAGAAATCATTTTTGGCCGTTGCATTGGTGCGCATCACGCGATATAATCCGACAAATATTAAGTGTTTCTTTTTAAATTCAATCAACCGAATTGTTTTTAAATACGCTACGAATTGTAATTTGTAACCCTTTCTATTGTGTTACATTACAATAAAAAGACGTGTTTGTTAGTTTGTCTATTGTCGTCAGCCCCACAAAACACGCTCGACCGGGGGCGCGCCTAGTTGACACGATTGTCATTCAGACGGGCCAGATGTGTGCCCGCCTTTACAATTATACCTCGACAATACAACACGCATTTTGTAATCACAAATATTAAATGCGTCCGCAACAATTTGTCCCGATCACGGGACGACGCGCGCCGCATACTGAACGAGGGACGAGCGACCGACGCACAGGTGCACGCACGCACAGAGCACAGGGACGCACACTGCACAGAGCACAGACCCCTGTTCACCTGCACAGAGCCTACACATGACTGTATAGATGAATCAGTAAAAACGCACTGAGATAATGGGAGCGCTGTCAGAACAATAGTCGGAGTTTGATGACACGCGTATCGGAACATAAAAATCATCTGCGTATTGTGCGATACCATCAATATATTTTATTATTCGACCGATCGAGATCACCGGACTGAGCTGCGAACCGCCAATCACACTCCAATCATCACTATCAGCTAGATATTCGTTTTTTAAATCTACGAAAACATCACTAAAATTCTTTCAAATATCGCTATACTAAATCAAACCCCACCGTAATATGAATTCAATAGAAGGATGGAATGTATCGTAATTACAAGGCGAGCCCTCTTAGCCCTCTATTATGCTCTTTCGGAATTTATTCGACGTGGTATTAAATCGAAACGCCTCCAGAATAATTTCTTAATTTTAGACTTTCGAATGAGTTTCGACGGATGTTTTGTGTTTTTGTTAAAAAGTGTTTTCGTCAAATCATGCTTTTCAATACAGATTAACTCGTACAAATATTAACTGAACGGTTATTATGATAGCAAACATAAACTTCAAACAATCATTATTTGTGGAGATCGTGAAGTGTGTATTTGTTTGGACAGAATATTATGAAAGCGCAGCAGCAAACGAGGCGAGTGGTTGTTTCTGCGACCGCGACAATACCTGGTCCAACACAAATATTCAGCTATCGCGACAAACAGCTCGGCTTAACCGGAGGAAGGCAAATAATATTGTTACGTGCTAAGGTTCGATGATTCGGAGGAAAAGACCTGGTGACTCTCTTGAAGACTTTTATTTGCACTACACTTAACACTTACACTACACTTACACACACTAGATCACTATGTCTAAACACTAAGCACTAGGTTCAAACACTATGCACTAAGTTCAAACACTAAGCACTATCACTGGTTCACTCACTAAGTCACTTGTTTCTCACTTCCGAAGTCGCTTTGATTATCGCTCACTCGAAAACATTCGAAGACTGACTGGCCGGCCCGTCTAGCCGCGTATTTATACGGATCGGGGCGAGCTCTAGACCTTACGAGAATATTCCACAAAATTCGCATCAACATGTAAACAAACGTGGGAAAATTCTCGAGCAGGTACGCGCAGGTAACAAAAACATACAAGTAGCGGCATCTGGTATTGAATAGGGGATTTACGCTGTCTGTGATGGTTTCGCCTGGTTGCCGCTAGATGACACTACGTGTCCGCATTCGTAACACTACTCCCCTCTTAGAGATGCTCGTCCCGAGCATCATTGTTACTGCCATGGTAACGCGCCAGACGGTCTATGTGTACCACTTTGAATGTCCCTCTTGGTTGCTTTTGAATCCTATAAGTCACATCATTCAATCGGGTAACCACTTTGTATGGGCCGTCCCACTTGGTCTGCAACTTTGGAGATTTCCCTTTTCGACGAGTTGGGTTATGCAGCCACACCAGTGTCCCTTCTTCGAAGCCGCTCGTGTTCGATTTTCGGTCGTATCTGGTCTTCATGTTCTCACTTGAATGTAACCCATTCTCCCGAACCGTGGCGTGTATATAGCGCATCTTTTCCCTCAAATCACAGACATAGTCTTGTACGGTCTTTGGTTCCTCCGGTGACCCTCCTGTCAAGAGGTCTACTGGTACTCGTAGTTCTCTACCGTAATTGACATATGCCGGGGTAGCCTTTATGCTCTCATGCTCGGCGGTACGGTACGACAGAAGGAAGAGCGGTATGTACTTGTCCCAATCCTTTTGTTTTTCATCTACCAATTTCGCCAAATGCCTCTCAAGGGTCTGGTTAAATCTCTCAACCATTCCATCAGACTGTGGATGGTACGCGGTGGTCCTCGTTTTATGCATTCCCAAGATTCTGCACACTTCCTGGAAGACCTGCGATTCGAAATTCCTGCCCTGATCGGAATGGATTTCCAGAGGCACACCAAAGCGAGATATCACTTCTTCCACAAGCTTAGAAGCAACTGTCGTAGCTTCTTGGTTTGGTATGGCGAACACTTCAGGCCACTTGGTGAAGTAGTCCATGACGACCATGAAATACTTGTTTCCCGACTCCGTTACAGGAAATGGCCCAGCTACATCAACTGCAATTCGTTCCCACGGTGCGCCAACGTTATACAACCGCAGGTTCCCACGGCTCCTGGTTTGTGGTCCCTTCACTGCAGCGCAAGTAGTACATTTGCGGCACCAATCCTGCACATCATCTCGACAATGCAACCAGTAGAATCGTTCTCGCACTTTTGTCAACGTCCTCTTGACACCTAGATGACCTCCTGATACGCCATCGTGCATTTCACGGAGAATGTCTGGTACTCTCGCTCTTGGGACGACTATCTGAAGATGGAACTCTCTGCCGTTAGTCTTCTCCCATTTCCGGTAGAGTATTCCGTTTTGAAGTACCAGACTCTCCCATTGCGCCCAGTACGCCTTAGTGACAGCGCCAGTGGGTGCAACCTCACTCCAGATTGGTTTTACGTCACCCCGTTTCTTCCATGTGATGATGTGCCGAAGGTCTTCATCTTTTTCTTGAGCCTCCCTCATGGCATCATTCTCCCATGGACCCAAAGGATTTGTTCTCGTTAACTTTATTGTCACTTCATTAGACTCCTGCTTAACACAATGTTTGCAGTCTTCTGAACACGGCCTTCGTGAGAGTGCGTCGGCGTTCCCATGCGACTTTCCGCTGCGGTGTTCGGTCTTGAAGTCGTACTCCTGGAGCTGCTCAATCCATCGTGCTACTTGACCTTCTGGGTTCTTGAATTGCAGTAGCCACTTCAAGGCTGCGTGATCAGTTCGCAGTAAAAACTGTCTGCCGATGAGGTATTTGCTGAAATGTTGTAGCGTCTTTACAACAGCCAAGAGTTCTCTTCTTGTCACACAGTAGTTTCTCTCTGGCTTGGATAAAGATTTGCTGAAATACGCAATCACAACTTCTCTTTCACCCTGTTTTTGAGATAACACCCCTCCAATGGCCGTGTTGCTTGCGTCCGTGTCGACTATAAACTGACCTTCAGGTTGTGGATACCCCAGGATTGGTGTTTCACACAGATGTTTCTTCAGTTTCTGAAAAGAATCTTCAGTAGTCTCGTCCCAGATGAACTGTCGTTTATCTTCTGTCAGCCGGTGTAATGGCTTGGCTATCTCCGAGAATCCCTTAACAAAACGCCTGTAGTAGGAGCATAGGCCGAGAAATGCTCGCACTTCGGTCTTGTTCTTAGGGGTTGGCCAATTTTGAACTGCTTCCCGTTTCTCCGGGTCCGTCTGGATTCCATCACTGGAGATAACATGGCCGAGATAATTGACCTTACTCCTGAATAAACGACACTTTTTCGGATTCAACTTTAACTTGGCCCCCTCTATTTTGGCGAAAACTCGTTCTAAGTTTCGCAAATGGTCCTCGAAGTCGCGGCCAACAATGATGACGTCGTCCAAGTAGACTAAGCAAGCCTCTCCAACTAAGCCTGCCAGTACACACTCCATGAGTCGCTCAAATGTGGCAGGTGCGTTGCACAATCCAAAGGGCATGACGTTAAACTGCCATAAACCTTTACCGGTGGTAAAAGCTGTCTTCTCCTTGTCTTTTGGATGAATTTCCACCTGCCAGTATCCAGATTTCAGGTCCAGGGTCGAAAACCATTTCATGCCACTCAAGGTATCCAGAGTGTCGTCGATCCGAGGTAATGGGTAGCTGTCCTTCTTAGTGACATCATTGAGACGCCTGTAGTCCACACAAAATCTTGTGCTGCCATCTTTCTTCTTCACTAATACCACAGGTGAGCACCACGGACTTGCAGACGGTTCAATTATTTTATGCCTTCTCATGTCCTCCAAAAGGCCTTCCACTTCCTTCTCCTTTGCAATTGGTATCCGTCTTGCTCGTTGACGAATCGGGTTCTCGTTTCCGGTATCTATCCTGTGCTGAACCATCGACGTTCTTCCAAGGTCACCTTCCTGACTGGAGAAGATATTCGCGTGGCGCTGTAAAAACTTCTTAGCTTTCATCCTCTGCGAATAAGTCAGATTACTCTTGCAGTCATCGAGTAGCTCAGTCACTAATCCATTGTTGCTGCTGTTTGCTGGGTCTGCGTCCGTCGTCGAACTGCACTTTCTCATCCAGACAACTTCCTCGCACTTTCCAATGACGTCACCTTTGTTCAAGCAGATCTCGCGTTCACCAAGATTCAAAACCCGGACCACAGCGCGACTGCTTCCACTCACAAGGGTTCTTGCCGTCATCAGTTTTCGTGCTGATGTCTTGGTGGGTGTGTCTTCGATCAACACGCATCTGTTAGACTTGTTCTTTCCAGCTGGCGGTAGTTTCACCAGCACCCGGGCTTCCGCTCGTCCAGGTATAAGGACTTCCTTTACACATGCGACTTTCCCGCAGGCGCCTCCAAGGATGAAAATTTCTTCTTCGCCACACTTGAAAACTCCGTCAGCGACATTAATCCTACAGTTGTGCTTCTTCATGAAATCCAAGCCCAAGATGCAATCATCCATTATTTCAGCCACGATAACGTCATGAGGGTATGAGGACCCCCCTACATTAATCGTAACTGACATTTCTCCCAGGACGGGTATTGGCTGACCGGAGGCAGTAAGGAGCCGACAGTTAATTCTCCTCTTGTGTCGTCTTGCGGCTTTTACCAGATTTGGGTTCACTATCGTTCTAGAGGCTCCTGTGTCTAGAGTCATTTTGCAATCCGTCCTGTTAATAGTCCCCTGAATCACAAGACTATTCCCGCTGCATGCTTGGGAGACAACAGTTACTGGGGCTTCCTCCGCGTCAGCCAGTACTCGCCCCTTAGTCCTGGCTTTTATTCGTTTCCCTGCTCCCGGGCAGGGGACGAAGCCCTTTGCTTCTTCAGCTCCTCCATCTGTTCCTCAAGCCTTTTCATTCTTGCCATCTGGATATCCTTCTGCGGGCAGTTGAGCTGAAGATGGCCCCTTTCGCCGCACTTGTAGCACATGGCTCCAAAACTTCTCTTCGTAGGAGCCTTGACCTCCTTCACTTCCTCCGAGACCTCGCGGATTTTATAGGTCTGCCGTATGTCACGCCGGACAGCCTCGACCTCTAGAGCATGCGCCAACGCTTCCTTTAGCGAGGTGTGGTGACGTAGCCTTACTGCAGCTCGGACTTCCAGATCCCTGATTCCGTCGACAAAGGCTTGAATAGTGTTTGAGTCAACCATCTTGGAGTCTGCTCCTGGATGTGCCTTCTTGACCAGTTTTTCAATTTCCAACGCCCATTGTTGTAGTCCCTCTCCTGAGCGCTGGACTCTGTCACGAAGTTGGGCACGGAATACGTGCTCCAGGTGTCGCTCCCCGTATCTGGATTCAAGGGCCTCCATCAGGTCTTGGAACCCATTTCCTGTATGTGCTTCTAAAACTGACAAAGCTTGCCCTCTGAGCGCAACAGTGAGAGCGGTCAGGCATTGTTCGTCGGTCCATCCATTGGCAGAAGCAACCGTCTGGAATTGCTGACGATAAGCGTTCCAGGAAGTAGTACCGTCGTATGGTGGCACTTTAACTCTTGGTCCATGTGCCACCCCGGAAATTCCACTACACGTCGCGACTCCTGTGGTTTCCAGGCGTACTACTTTCTTCTGCAGTTCAGTGAGGCCGGTTTTCACATTTTCCACATCAACTCCTAACCCGGTAACTCGTTCGTCCATTACGTCGACGTCTTTACGAAGCTTTGTCACCGTGTCACTGACATCCTTTATAGCCAGAAGCGCCTTTTCTTGAAGGTCCTTTTGATGCTTTTGTGACTCTTGCAAAGCGCCGAGTTTGCGGTCTTGTGCCTCCATCATTGCCTGAATCAACTCAATTATGCTTTCCAATTGAGGAGCCATTTGGGGGGCCGTAGAAACTGCGGGCGAGGCATGGTGGCTGGAGCCAGTTGACGGGGCTTGAGCAGACGGGGCCTGGTGGGCGGGGCCAGTGGGCGTGGCCTGAGTGGGCGTGGCCTGGTGGGCGGAGCCAGTGGGCGTGGCCACACCCAAAGTGGGCGGGGCCTGAGGGGCGTGGCCAGTGGGCGGGTCCCGGTGGGCGGGGCCAGTGGGTGGAGCTTGGTCCCCAGTGGGTGTGGCCTCCGCAGCCTGTTGCGTCCTTGTCCTGACACTTCCCTCGAAGTCCTCTCTCGGAGTCAATGGCATCTCCAAATCTCACTTCCGACACCAGTTGTTACGTGCTAAGGTTCGATGATTCGGAGGAAAAGACCTGGTGACTCTCTTGAAGACTTTTATTTGCACTACACTTAACACTTACACTACACTTACACACACTAGATCACTATGTCTAAACACTAAGCACTAGGTTCAAACACTATGCACTAAGTTCAAACACTAAGCACTATCACTGGTTCACTCACTAAGTCACTTGTTTCTCACTTCCGAAGTCGCTTTGATTATCGCTCACTCGAAAACATTCGAAGACTGACTGGCCGGCCCGTCTAGCCGCGTATTTATACGGATCGGGGCGAGCTCTAGACCTTACGAGAATATTCCACAAAATTCGCATCAACATGTAAACAAACGTGGGAAAATTCTCGAGCAGGTACGCGCAGGTAACAAAAACATACAAGTAGCGGCATCTGGTATTGAATAGGGGATTTACGCTGTCTGTGATGGTTTCGCCTGGTTGCCGCTAGATGACACTACGTGTCCGCATTCGTAACAATATTGAGTCGTCGTCTACCGGGCCTGGCGGGGCTGGCGATATCTGCGGGACTGGGAGGTCACTACAAACTCGATTGGCGAGCAAACAGTCGCCGAGCCCCGAGCCCGGCAAATATTCAAACCGATCAGCTCCATCAATATTGATGCAGAAAAAAATAGTACGTCAACTATTTGAGATGACATTTTAATTTTTTGCCAACAATATTCTGTAACTTTCTGACTTCCGAAACGTCTAGATCATTGCTAAAGGCTTTGCCTAAGTCTGGGTAAAGTGAAAGCTTCGGAGCTCTATTAGATGCATCCATACTTTTAATTTAAACGCCCAATTTTTAAGTCATGCCGAAGGACTTTACATAGAATTTTTAGCAGAAAATGTACGGTGGTTCCTCGCTCTTTCCTATGCGATCAAGGATGCAAGAAACATCTAGTAAGGACACAGAATCCTACTAATATTATAAAGGCGAAAGTTTGGATGTATGGATGTATGGATGTATGGATGTATGGATGTATGGATGTTTGTTACTCTTTCACGCAAAAACTACTGAACGGATTTTAATGAAACTTTACAATAATGTAGCTTATATATCAGAATAACACATAGGCTATAATTTTAACCGACTTTCAAAATGGAGGAGGTGTTATGTTCGTTTTTTTATGTTCAACGATTACTCCGCCGTTTGTGTACCGATTTTCAAAATTTTTCTTTTGGTGTATAGGTTATCATCTCTATTTGCTACCACATTCATAAAAGTGGTGACCTGATGAAGGGATCCCTAAGAAATCGAGGAAACTACGCAAAATTTATATGGAAACATGTGGTGACTTCGGTTTCGTTAGCAGTATTCTAAGCATATGCTACCAACAAGTAAGATTTTGCACCATCTTGGTGCAAATACATACCATGGTTCGGAAGGTGCTGAGAGAACTCCTATCTCTTTATAGATACAAGTTTGGGAGTTTCGACGTTGTTTTAAGAACTGAAAGCAACTACTACTGCTATTACTATGCAAATTACAATCATCATTATCATCATCACTACCATTTAAAACCATTATAAGTACCATGCATCGTCCCATTATGACCCTTTTATTGGTACTTTTTATAGTCTTTTAGATCGAGACTAGAGTTTGTCAAGCGATACAAAAATTATAGATATTAATCCTACTAATATTATAAAGGCGAAAGTTTGTTTGTATGGATGTGTGGACGTATGGATGTTTGTTACTCTTTCACGCAAAAACTACTGAACGGATTTTAATGAAACTTTACAATAATATAGCTTATACATCAGAATAACACATAGGCTATAATTTTAACCGACTTTCAAAATGGAGGAGGTGTTATGTTCGTTTTTTATGCTCAATGATTACTCCGCCGCTTATGAACCGATTTTCAAAATTTTTCTTTTGGTGTATAGGGCATTATCCCAATTTGGTATCATGTTCACAAAAATGGTGACCTGATGAAGGAATCCATGGGTAATCGAGGGAACTCCTCAAAATTTATATGGAAACATGACGTGGTGACTTTGGTTTCATGAGAAGTATTCCGAGCATATTATGCTAACAACGAGTAATATTTTGGACCCAGCGACACCCACCCTTGGTTCGAAAGCTGCTGAGAGAACTTCTGACTCTTTATAGTTACACGTTTGAGAGTTTCAGCTTTGATTTAAGATCGGAAAGCAGATGCTACCATGCAAATTACATTCGTCATCATCATCATCATCACTACCATATTATACCATCAACCATGCATCGCCCCATGATACGTTTCATAGTCTTTTAGATGGAGACTCAAGTTTGTCAAGCGATTTAAAAAATCTATACTAATATTATAAACCTGAAGAGTTTGTTTGTTTGCTCGAACACGCTAATCTCTGGAAGTACCTACTGGTCCGATTTTAAAAAAGATTTCAGTGTTAGATAGCTCATTTATCGAGGAAGCCTATTTATCATTACTTACGCTAAGACTAATACGACCGAAGAATCAGGGGAAAATGTGAAAAAAAAACGGGAAAATTATTAGAAAGGGTTTATATCTGACGAAATGCTGGAGCATTTTTAATATTATTTGTCACAAATATAGAGTAGACCACGTGTAGGGACATAACTCATAAGGTATTTTTTGCGGGAAAATGTACGGTTTTCGTAAATTCCTGATTTACGCGGGCGAAGCCGCACGGGACATCTAGTATAATATATTAGTAGGTAAGGATTAAGAAAATTTTTAACAAATATTAAATAAAGTTGCCGTTTGAAAATATTACTACAGTGGGTTTTGTTACAACCATTTCAACCATTGTAATAATATCAAAAGCGAAATAAGTGCAGCATGTCTACCTCAAGAGCGCAGTAGAATTCCATGAACACAATTCCGGCGTCAGCATTTTCGTCGTATGATAGAACGTTCATACCGAATACCGATATTCGGTGCTTTAAGGATCTCGTACAATACCGAGTCTCCTTGGCCCAGTTGAGATGTGCAACTCATCCTACATTTTATACGAAACTTTCCCTGGCCCTGTTGCATCGAGCGCTGAATTTCCTCGCCTTGAGCCTTGACTCCACTGATAGAGATAAGTCGGTATAGCCTTTCAGACAAGAATAATTTAATATGTTTAAAACCTTAGTTTGTATTCTTTTGTTTGCTTAAGAAGCGTAAACATTATTTATTTTTATATAACTTAGAGAACTGTTGTGTAAGTGTAAGTGGAGAACTGTTAGAATTTTTCTAAAATTTGTGCAAGTAGTTATTAGGTTTTGTTTATAAAGTTAAAAGCCTTTTCAATTGAGTAATTAATTATATTGTAATTTGTAATGCGAATCTAATTATTATTCCCTTTGATAATATTACCTGTATACCTTTTTATTACTATAAAATAAACGAGCAAACGTGTCACCTGATGGAAAGCAACTACCATCTCCCATGAAGTATGAACACTCGCAAGTTGCGAGTCGCAACATTAGAGGAGCGGGAATTTACGCTCTCTTCTATTATATATTCTGTGCTCTCTTCTTGAAGGTTTAACCTTCTGACTTCTGCGGCCCATCGCGATGTAGCTTTATGATTATTATTATTATTATTATAAGCCTAAACTGTCCCACTGCTGGGCAAAGGCCTCCCTTATGATTATTAAGTATTTAATTATTTAAAATAGTAGGTATATTAGTATCGTTGCAAACTTTTCTAATTGACAAACTTTTTAAATTTTAGCAAATGGCATAGAATTATTATGTACTTACTATATTGTACGTAGTACATAATAACTACCTATACGGCAAATGGTATGGAATTTGGATTGCAAAAAGATGTCTCTCATTATAGGTACTAGTCTGCATCTATCTAAGAGCAGTAACAGCACAAGTCACAACGCTCACCTGGTGGGCATCTGCAGTCGTATTCCCGTATGCTGCGGCGCGGGCGGTAGAAGGCGGGCGTTCGCAGGTCCCGGCGGAGGCGCTCGACCAGAGGCTGCTGCGGCTCCAGCACCGCGCTGCGCAGCGCCAGGTGCTGCTCCTCCAGCAGCTGCAGCCGCGCCTGCAGGCCCTGCTGCCGCCACACGCTGTACCCGCTCGACACCAGGCTCATGGCACACGCACACCACAACACTGCACAGTACGTCCACGGGTCCGCACATCTCTCCAAGCAGACCTCCTTCTTGCTCTTGCTCTTCTCCTCCTTTTTTTCCGGAGGACTCTTGCCCGAGGGCTTCCCTCCTCCCATCTTGAATATCATGGCGCCTTCACGTGAGCCCGCTTGTCATCGTAAATCGGTGGGCATCGCCTCGCTGTAGGGAGAAACACGGTAAGTTTGTTGTTCACAGTTCGGGATCGTAATTTCGTCCGTGCGAGTGCGGAGACGCGCGACACACCCTCCTCGATCGGCAGGCGGCGAGCCACTGAATAGACTGAACGCGAAACGAAAATTTCGAGAGACGCGGGACCGCTAACGAAAACATTTGCGTATTTTCACTAGGGTAGTATCTACACCGCCGTTTTTCCATACAAACGTTCTCCGCTGTTTCCTCCCTGGATAATACTGGTAGAGTTAAAAAAAAATCCTAAATATCTATGGCCACTAATAAAATGTCCTGTTTTCTTTTTTTTTCATGATTTAATTATTAAAAAAGATATTCAGAACGTTCAAAAACCCAAAAAAATGACCAGATTTTTCTCTGTGTTCAAAAACCCAGAAAACAAAACTAGCTAGAATTTACCAAAAAAGTAAAACATAGGAACACAGCTCAAGCCTTGCTTTCTCAATGAAAAAAGTACTTAAATCGGTTAAGTTTTGGAGAAGTAATCAGAGGACAACGAATCGATAATTTTCTGTTCTTTTATTAGAACTTTTGTCGTGTTGTCTCTATCGCGCTCTGCGGTCGAAGACTTGAGATTGGTGAGACAGCAATACATTTCCAAAATACCTATTTTGAATTTCTCTCGCACCTGATGTATCCTCTTAATCGAGTGACTAAATAATTACAGTTTTGAGTGTCAAAATTAATTAATTGGGGTTATAGAATTACTATTTGAGCGACTGACTGTGAGTGACATGAAATTAACAGTGACAACTTACAAATTATTTATTTGAGTTACTTAAAATACAAAATGAGCAGCTTCATAATATTTGAGCGACCTAATTTCTGTTTGAGTGTCAACGTTACGTCCTGCATTTTTTTTCAATATTTGGCAAATGTATTTTTTATACTGAGCGGCATTTTATCTTAGACGAAGTGTTTCGATTTTTAAAACCACTTTGAAAAATACACTAATGAGCAGAGTATAATGAGCTCGCATTAAAACAAAAAAAAAAAAAAAATAATATGAAATAACTATATTTGATGAAACACTAATTAATCAGGGAGCTCTGTAACAATTTTTTTTATTACTATCAAGCAAATTTTTTGTCAGTAGCTTCATTTGGATAAGAGGAACAACAATTTTATCTGTGAAAAATCTCGAAAGTTAGGTAACTTGAGAGCAGAACAATAATTCATTTTCAAATATCACATCGTGAGCTTATAATACTTTTCTTGTTTTAAGTCATGAGCCATGACTTATGAGTACGACTGATTTTAAGGCGGTTGATTTACCCTATAAAATTATTACAAAGATACATATTACTACATATTTTTATGAAAAGTAAATTTATAATAGATATCTTATTATCAAAAAAAAGCTGTAAACATAATTTTTTATTTGTGTTACAGCTTTTTTATTTCAAAAATGCGATGGAGTTGCTCTACTGCATGTCGCTTATATTATGGCAGCGTGAGGTTCAAAGTCAACGTTATAAACCGACTTCCGAAAGGAGGTTATTTTAATTTTTAATTACCAGGTCATTAACGACCGAAGTCAGATAGAAATCGGACTTTCATCGTAAACCAAACTATGCTGAGTGCAGTCGTTAACTGTCACTATACTGTGGGGACTGGGGAGTGGGGACACAGTACAGACCATTCAGAGATATTTTACCTCTAATGTGATTCTTATGTCAGGGACATAAGTGTTATTCTCATACAAACTTCAAGGAAAAATTACCGTGAACATAGTATAATAGACGCGTTAAAATAAGCTTTTAAGAATGCTCCAACCGGAGAATTAGCAGGTCGGATGTCTGTCAGTACGAATATCGACGTTAATGACATTAAAATAAGATTCATATTAGCGCGCCTTTTACAGTGGCGGTTACGACGCTCGCCGCGTTCTTGATATGGCGAAAATGTATGAAAAAATTTTAGAAATTTTCTTATTTTTCTTATAACTGGAAAAGTTGCTTATTTTATATAAAATTTTTAGCGGACTTTATAGAGGACTAAATAAGCAACAACTTTTTTGTATATTTATTTTCCTCAGTTCAGTGTATTTAGATATTAAGGTACCTAATCAGACCCAATTTTTTTCATATTTTGCGATTATTGTGATGGTTAAAACGTATTTTATGTGAAAATTTTGTATGCGGCTATATCCTTTTTATGGTACATTCGTGGAGATGCATATATTATCTTTTATTTGATACCAAAATATCCTTGCAGTTGGACTCCTAATTCTTTAATAGGGTAAACCGGAAAATCGCTGATATTTGTAATAGCGTCCTTAACGAACAATATCAAACTATTTCTATAATGACCGTTAAGATTATCCAGTAAGCTGACACTTCGTATAAAGTGTTTTGACTAAATAGTTAATTAATATGGCATGTTACAGTGAAAGTCCGTTTATCGATAAATAAGGTTTTTTAATATTATACTGACATTAGTATTTAGTAACTAAAATATAATGTAACGATTAATTATTATTCATACTGATATTTATTATGAATGTGAAAATATGTCTTTCTGTCTGTTACGGCCTACGGGTTATCTCTGCACTTTCTTTTGAGTCCCGAGAAAGGACTATAGGACTTTTTATCCCGGACAAATGAACAGTTTCCTCGCGATTACCGAATTTTGGCGCAACGGAGCCAGGCATCATCTATTTTTAAATAAAAGCAAGTATTTTTCTGGGTTTCAGACCATACATAACAGGCGCGAGCTACGATTAGAGATGCTCAAGATGCAATGGAAATTGTAAGTAATTAATATTATATTATAATATGTAGAGCTGTAATTTGAAGTTTAATACTTCAAATTACAGCTCTACTGATTAATAAGAACCTTATTAAGCTATTACTCTGACTTCTTTATCTATCCCGTGAGATGAGTCAGTCTGTCTGTCCTCAAACTGTAATTCTAGAATTTGTATATTTTAAGTTTTACCGGTAACTATTAGGATTTGCCTTAGTTCGGGCTTTAACGGCAACATACACTTCCAATCAGTATATTAAACCCTCAAGTGTTCCCACGAGACAGTGTTTAGCGTCGTTAATAAATCAGATAAAAAACTAATTAAGTAGAAAACACAGTAAGTGGAAAGCACAGGACGATCCCGAACAAATTGAGCCATCCCGCGACCGGCGACCGACGCCGTATCGACTATCGGCGTTCATTAAATTTGTGTCGAGTTTTTTGTACCTCTCGTGTTTTTGTTGTATTAATCTTGTTAATAGAGCCATTAGAAGAAGCAGCCGCCGGCGGCGCCGGCACAAAAACTATTGCAGTCACGGTAACAGTGCCGACAAGTGCACGAGGACTTTTATCCTTTTTGTGCCCCAAAGCGTATCATACATTTACGTATTAATACAAGGGTAATATATTTTTTTTGGGTTTTTCATGAAGTTTTTATCCTAGACACATTCGCCTCGCGCCTCGCCTCTTAGGGCCGGAACACAAAAACACGACACGACGTCGTACGACGTCGTTCGACGCCGCACGACGCCGTGTCGTGGGAATCCAGGACGCGCGTACATGTGTATATAATAACGTAAATATAATAATGATTTACATCACGCTTTAATGGAATAATACTTATTATAAAATAAGTTAGGCTATTAAAAAATCTCAAAGTACAAAACAGTTGAAAACAAGACCGTCATAAGATAAAACTGAACTTCTTGTAACTTATAAGTCCATTTCCATTTGAAATTTTAATGATAGCGAGTCCTCTAGTATTTATGTTGTAGTAGTCGGGGGAAGTTTGGGGAAGTAACGTTAAAACACGTTTAAAATACAATGAGAGCGCCGCGCTGTCCGCGGGGATCTCAGGAGCCGGTAGCGAGACTTGAGCTGCGGGCACACCGGACTGCCGAATGTGAGCTGAGAAATGCGAAAAATAGAAATACTGACAGTTTTAGCGGACAATCTTACAGATTTCTTTTGTTAATCTACTTAATCCATCACTTAGTCTACTTTACCGCAAGAATAAACCTTTCTGTAATGACCATTAGATCTAAGCCTGCTGTCGAATCTGAGTTGGTTACTTAGCTAAATTGTATTCGATAGTTAAAGGCGTTAATAATATTATAAAACCTTATAACGTCTCCGTGGTCCAGTAGTATAGAGCGCGGCTCTTGACTTGGAGGTCGTGGGTTCGATTCCCGCGTTGGAAACATGTTATTTCCAAGTTCGTTAGGACAATGCAGGCTGATCACCTGATTGTCTGACAAGTAAGATGATCCATGCGTCGGATGGGCATGTAAAAAGTCAGTCCTGCGCCTGATCTCTCGCCGGTCGTGTCGGTCTGCCGTCCCACTGGGTTATGAGAGTAAAGGAATAGAGAGTGCTCTTGTGTACTGCGCACACACTTGGGCACTATAAAAAATACTCCTGCGTAGCTGGCCTAGTTTCAATGAAACCGGCCACCGTCACCGAAACCGGTGTGGGAGCTATTATTCGATAGTTCTACAGCGAAGTTACATTTCAGACAATCATATAATAGAGATATGTACATGACCACAATTCACAAGCGACGTGGTGGATGCGCATGTCAAGTAACAATAGTTCCATACATTTTCCCGTCAAGACTGTAAAATAATTGAATTTGATTTAGTACCCTGGCACACTAGCTCAATAGCAAAGGGTTAGTAACCTATCATCGATTAGGTGTGTACGAAATTTTGAATTTGAGCAAAAACACTAGGAACTGCTCAATACTCGCTCACGTTCGGCGACTGACAGAGTGTGTTGTGAACGCAGCCTTACCACAGAAACCGATGCGGTGAATTATACTCAAAATACAAGTTCTACCACAGAATAAGTATAGACAGAGGACACATTTTTAATTTTCTAGTATCTGCTTTGTATTAAGAATGCTCCAACCGGAGAATTAGCAGGTCGGATGTCTGTCAGCACGAATATAATTCATATTAGCGCGCCTTATACAGTGGCGGTTACGATGCTCGCCGCGTTCTTGATATGGCGAAAATGTATGAAAAAATTTGAGAAATTTGCTTATTTTTCTTGTAACTGGAAAAGTTGTTTATTTTTATATAAAATTTTTAGCGGACTTTATAGAGGACTAAATAAGCAACAATTTTTTTGTGTATTTATTTTCCTCAGTTCAGTGTATTTAGATATTAAGGTACCTAATCAGACCCCATTTTTCATATTTTGCGATTATTGTGATGGTTAAAACGTATTTTATGTGAAAATTTTGTATGCGGCTATAGAATTTGTATGGTACATGGTCGTGGAGATGAATATATTATTATCTTTTATTTGAAACCAAAATATCCTCGCAGTTTGACTCCTAATTCTTTAATAGGGTACCGGAAAATCGCTGATATTTGTAACAGCGTCCTTAACGAATAATATCTCAAAAAGTGGTGTGCCGTGTAGACTACTTCTGACCACACCACGCCCGGCACGCCGTATCCCGCGGCCGGCACCAAAACGTTATTTTATAGTTAAGGTGACGCCTTGATAGTTTGGCTGTAGCGATGTCCATTTTTCTCAGCAATTACTAAAGCTAAGAAATTAAAGTTCACTGTCAGTATTCATCATGTCTTTGTCTTTGAATTACCCATAGCATAACACGATTGGTCAACTTTTATAACACCGAATAATCAATCAAAAAGACCTCTGTAAAAAAAGGGATTCCTATTTTGCCAACAGAGGAGAGTGATATAAGCTTCCAAAATTTGTACATAAATTGGTTCTAGTATACACTTTAATTTGTCCATAGCTTATATGAAATGTATTTATGGTTTTTAACCGACTTCCAAAAACGAGGAGGTTATACGTTCGTCTGTGGATATTTTTTTTTTTTTTTTATGTATGTTCAACGATTACTCCGCCGTTTATGAACCGATTTTCAAAATTTTTCTTTTGTTATAATAGGTTTCACTCCAATTTGGTCCCATTTTGACAAAAGTGGTGATCTGATGATGGGATCCATGAGTAATCGAGGGAACTCCTCAAAATTCAAATGGAAACATATGTTTTTTTTGGTTTCATATGAAGTATTTCAGGCATATGTTACCAAAAAGTAAGATTTTGCACCAGGATTTACCATGGTTCGAAGGTGGTGAACAGAACTCCTTACTCCTTATAGATACATGTTTGGGGGTTTCGGCGTTGTCTTAAGAACTGAAAGTATATACTACTATGCAAATTTAATTCATCATCATCATCATCACCACCATTCCACCATACATCCGTGAGTAATCGAGGGAACTCCTCCAAATTTATATGGAAACTTATAATGATTTCGATCTTATGAGAAGTACCCTAAGCATATGCTACCAAAAAGCAATGTTCAGAAAAGTGGTGACCTGATGATGGGATCTATGAGTAATCGAGGGAACTCCTCAAAATTCAAATGGAAACCTATGCTTTTTTGGTTTCATATGAAGTATTCCAGGCATATGTTACCAAAACTGAAAAGTAAGATAAGCACTTAAAAGAGTGAAATTATTATTTTTAACAAAAAATTAAAACCGACTTCCAGGGTAAAAACAATAATAATTTGTAATGAACAAAAAAGTGTTAAATAATTCTTACTCTTTAAAGTGCCTTATGCATAATTCTCCTAAACCTCAACTATTTCTGTACACAATCTACATTATTTTGAAGTCGGTACCAGTCTTAAATATTAAAAATATTTTGTCATATAGAACTCAGCATTCTTATCTGGTACCGTCTTCAAAGTAATGAAGATTGTGTACAGAAATAGTTGAGGTTTAGGAGAATTATGCATAAGGCACTTTAAAGAGTAAGAATTATTTAACACTTTTTTGTTCATTACAAATTATTATTGTTTTTACCCTGGAAGTCGGTTTTAATTTTTTGTTAAAAATAATAATTAAATTACGCGACAAAAACCATTTTGTCGCTACGCCCTTTCAATTTTTTGCTGTTCCATTGCTTGTTTTCTATGAGAGGCCGGGCCAGCCTCGCATAGAAAACAAGCAATCTCAAACACATCCAACACGGTTTTTTACTTTAACATGGCGTCACCTTAACTGGATGACGCCCGCAACTCTGTTGCGCCAAAATTCGTTTGTCGCGCAGGAACCTTACATTTTTTCGGGATGAAAATGTATCCCTTGTCTTTTCCCGGGATTCAAAGTATCTCTATACTAAATTTCAGCAAAATAAGTTTAGCGGTTAGGGCGTGAAGAGGTAACAGACAGACAGATAGAATTTATTATGTAGAGTGTAGACATACACTCGCATTTTTAATATCAGTATGAAAGTATTGATAGCATGGATTCTCCAAACATAAGTCTTAATCTTTCTTCCATCTTTCTTTATTTTATGGTTTTACTCGTTTTTATTACTTCTTCAACTGAATGAAATCAGTGTTTGAGATTGTGATTTGTGACGTAACGACAGAATTAAACCGGAATTCCTAACTACGTCACGACTCGCGATGGAATCGTCAACTTTTGTGACAAAACTTTCCTCAAATAGAGGTAGTATAATGATCTTTAACTTTAAAAGCTTCCTTCAAAGAATTCTTTGAAGGAGGAAGAAACTAAAGGAAACTTTTTATATTTTGTAACAATGGGAAAATTCAATCAAATATCGTGTGGGCAATGGGCATACTCTATATCTTGTTCTTCTCCTATGTAAATGAGGCTGAGGGCATAAGCCTAGCAGAAACCTTTGTTAATAGTCAATATAAGTCACTTTTTATCAGAAAATTGATAGAGTTATATAAAATTGTTCTGCAGGCGAAAAGCATAAAACCGAATTTGATTTTTTGATAAAAATTAAATTGTTCTACGAACATCCCAGCACAAGGAGTGGTGGACATAACGACTTACGATACATTCTTCTGGACCATGCTATTACTACTTCGAATATTTCCCCATAACTTTGTGGTTTTGATATTTGTTGTTGACTTGTATTGTGAAAAGACAGGATTATAGGTTATGTATTGAGGTATTTACACTGATCTCTATACAAGTACGCTGGATTGCTGATAGCCTTTGAAAATAGCTATTTTTGTGCCTATTTGAAGCGGAATCAGCGCCCCTATTATTCGGGTAGAGAACTAAATCAGACGTAAAAATGACGTTTGAAAGCCGCCATATTGGCGCTGATAGCAGTAGTGAGAGTATTTGGAACTAATACTAGTGATGACAACTGTTGTTATTGGTTGTGGTTACGTCAAATTTAGTTCTCTACCCGAATAATGTGGGCGCTGATTCCGCTTCAAATAGGCACAAAAAGTAGGTCTGTATCAGCAATCCAGCGTACTTGTATAATAGAAATCAGTGGGTATTTAGGAATCCGTCATTACGTCATCTCAAAACTCAAATCAAATGAATTAACTACCTTTAGTTAGAAAAAGTAAGTATGATGTAGAAAATATGTTCGCAGCTCAAAATTTAATAAGGCTCAAACATCCATGAATCGCTTCGAGATAAGGTAATGTCTTTGCGATGCGCTCGACTCTACTAAGAGGTTGCACCATTTTACATAGAATAGTACAGTAGGATTTGCCATCAATGGCACATTTTCAGCAAATTCAAATTCACCTTGTTTTGCGTAGAGCTAATAATATTTCAGAAGTCTACCTGCCGGCCTAGCATACGCCAGCGAGATATCTCACTCTCGAGATAATTAAAAACTACTCGTCTCATAATGTCAAAATCTCGACATTATCTCGACAAAACTCTATAAAAATGTATTATTTCGATGATAGATCTACGCGAGAAAAAATGTTTGTCATGTCAATAGACATGAAGCTGATACAAACTATCAAACATCGAGAAACATGTAGAGAGAGAATATATCTCGTTGGCGTATGCTAGGCCGGCAGGGATCGTTCAGAAAAGTGTTCAAATCGTAGTTTAGCCGACGCACGTAGGACATTAGGCACAATCTGCGCCGGATCGGCTCGTTTGCGGCACCGAGGGGGAAGTGGGGGGAGGAGGGGAGGTACGTGGTGAGTGCTGAACTCATTCCCGCGAGGGCATAAATAATCCGGCATCTGCTTAAAAACGCCAGAACAAGGGGTTGGTGCAACGCCAACTCACTTTGTGAAGATGTTGAGTTTTTAAGTTATTTTTTTGAAAGTTTCTTGAAACTTATCTAGCTCCTATTACCCCAGATAGTAATAGGCTAACGAGCAAATGTCCGCCTGATCACAGAGTCAGGGCAAGTATTAAAATTAGCTAACGCGAAGATAATTTATTACTTATAGTGATATCTATAGTAGGAGACGGAAAACGAACAAAAATTAACTGTCCGATATCAGCCTTCTCAACAATCAAGTGCTTCAAAAGTCAAAACCCAATATCAATAGTATAGAATGCACAGACATGATTTTATTTCATTGGATGTAATCCGTGTTAGGCTTCGTCTGGTGCGTGCGGTGTGGCCCCCACCCCCATTTGGGGAGGGGGAAATGGGGGTTGGGGGTGTAATGCACTTAGCACGGTAATCCGCGGTAATAGCCTCTTAACTTGTATCACCCGGCTTTGCCCGTGATGAATCAACTTGTCATATTAACGTGTACTAAGACTACTAAGCTGCAATTATTGTTAATAATAAAAAATATAATATATTTTGTGTTTGTATGTGTGTTCTCAATCCAGTTTAGAAACTGTCTTTCTCTTCAGAAAATATATTGCTTCATTATACTTATAATAACATCGCTAAATAAAATAATCTCGCCTCGGCAAATCGATTACCCGAAAGCGTTGTTATGGTGGTAGAGTAGTAGGTAGACCGTAGAGTGCATCGTTATCCAAAAACTGGTGATGATGAAGAGCACCGTGCCAGAACCAGTACTGTATAACATATTACATAACTCGCACATGAAAGTGGAGCGCAAACAAAACGGACACATTTGGCTCATCCGAATGGAAAAATCGGCCGGTTTATAACTTTTATTTCATTGTTCGGTTCATTTTAAGCGGAGCGTTTTGCTATTTTTTCAGACTGGGAATTTGAAAAATGGAGAGCCGCAAGCTCACACAAAATATGCCCTAGGCCAGATTCTACTATTTCATTGTAATAGTGATGCAGCTTTGAACATTGTTCTATTCAGTTTGCGTTACCTTTCAAACAGCAAAAATAAATCTTATACGAGTATAATCGTACATATAACAAACATTCAACTTATGGCTGCCGTTTCAGTTCTGTGATGGTAAGCACTCCGTTGGAGGCATGTAGTCCTAGAATATCTAATTATTGGTATCCGATGAGCAGGATGCCTATTGCCTACCTGCGAATACATTTGCGAGATGAAGTCGTATGCTTACATAATATGTTAGTTGGAAGATTCTAGTAGATAAGTATTCTAGTTTGATAGGTATAAAATCTAAATCAGTTCATTTCAACAAGACGCAAAGCTGCATTAATGTTGCATAAAACGGTAGAATCAAGGCGCTGGTCGCTCGCCAACTTCGAACACTCGTAAAGTTTGGACTGTCCCTTTTTGTTCGGGAATAAAAAGTATATGCGGCGTATAATTCAGATTGGGCCGCGTGTCGGGGACTCTACCCCGCATGCCTCAAGAAATTCGGTAGTAGCTATGGTCAACATTTTAATAGATATTATATCGCACGGACGCCGCGCCGTACATTCAGCCTCAAAAAGTAGACAATAACTCTTTAACCAAATGCCTATTTGCAGTTGATTGCTTTAAGCCTCATTGCAAAACAAACTGACAGTTGCAAACACTATTACACAATAATTATAACGTTAGCACGAATGATTTAATAACTAGTAATTTGTCCATGTTCCTGTCTTATTTGCCTCCACTGCAACTAAAATTAGCTTGTAAAGTTGTACCCCGATATAAGTGTCAAATAATTTCAAAACATGAGCACACGGTCCTTCCACCGTTGTTTACCTTTAAGGTAATATTAGATTGGTACCTTTGAAGCCCGCTCCTAGGAGTAGTACTGCGATTCTATAATTTCAATGCTACATTAATGCAGCTTTCATTGGTTCCGTGGTCTAGTGGTTTTAGAGCGTGGCTCTTGACTTGGAGGTCGTGAGTTCGATTCCCGCGTTGGAAACATGACTGTTATTTCCAAGTTTGGTTAGGACTTAGGACAATTTGCATGCTGATCACCTGATTGTCTGACAAGGGGACGTCCACAAATTACGTGACGTAATTTTAAATTTTCTGAATGGTCAAGATTTATAAAAATGTTGTTTTGCGCTACGAAAACGGAGCTAAACGAACAAACAACAAAGCTGCATTGATGATGAATTAACTTTATAAAATTGGGATACATGTTGGGTTAGACGATATAATGTGTAGCATTATCAGTAGTCTGATAGCTGTGGTTGCCGGTTGCCGGTTACAACTCCTGGCCCGAGGCGGGGCATTAAGCTGTCGGCCGCGGGTCACGTGGTCACAATCATCTAAGCTGTGCTCTGTGCTCAGTTTGATTGATGGGTCCGCGTTATTGATTTCACCTGTGCTATGTTGATTATGTTTAATAACTTACGATCAAATTGATTGAATTTAATCTTTATTATTATACTTCTTCTGTGCAGGTTTACTATTAAATTTGTGAATTTAATGGTTATGGTTATATGCGTTTAAATATCGCGATAACGTAACAACAGATATAAGTAATATAATATTTGCAAGAGATTTAAATGCTAACGTGTATTTTCAATTTTGTCTATTAGGATTTAGGACTCAACCAACTATGATGAAATTCGGTCTGGAGATAATTGAGTCGCGGAAAATAGACATTGCTTTTATCGCGAAAAAACTGTCATTCAGCGCAAACAAATTTGAGGTCAGTAAATCCCGTCACAAACTTAGCTATAATATATATTAAATATTAATATACCGTGGTCCGTAAAACTACACTGAAACCAGAAATATATAATATTATAGCTGAGTGTGCGGTCACGCGAAAATTAGTATAGAAAATATATAGTAATATGCCTAGCTATAAAAATATTAATATATTATATTATAGCTGAGTCTGTGACGGTCTTTACTGATTTCAAATAAAGATCTGGGTTAGCTTTAATTGACGATAATAATTCAATAAACTAATATTACCATCCGATCCAGTAGTAACTATGGTATAGCGAGTTCAAAGTTCAGCGGGACCGCAACTGCAGGCTGTGGTCCAGTGAGTTATAAACTCGCTACCACTCATTGGCACTGTCATACATCATCTTTATGTTACTTGTATAACTAAATAATTCACTGCTAATTTATGGCAATATGATTTTAACATTGGTATTGGCTGAATATTAATATTGAATGAATTGAATTTCTTATCATTGAACCTTTGGGTTTAAAAATTACCTTAATTAGAAAAAAATTTATATTAAAATTATTTATTGTCTAGTTTTTGAAAAGTATCAAAGTTAAATACAGACTTTATTTAAATCCTAAGCTTTTAATTTATTAGTGGGACATTGAACTTTGAATTTAAAATATTCATATCAATGTAAAAGTTCAATGTCCCACGTTAATTTCGTAAAAGAAAGCTTACAGTTTAAATATTTTGGTTACATTTAAAACATTTCAGACCGGTCGCGCTCAAAAAGAGCTCTCAAACAAAAAGTGAACGTCACCATTCAAAAATCTATCTACCGACTACATATTTTATGTAAAATGCAGCCATAAAAATAAACACTGCAACACGACAATCTAACGAATAAACTGCTGAAAGTTGATCAAAACTGGATACTATATTTTCAGCTTTTGCAGCCGCTAGAAAAACGAGAATAGTTTACCATGAAAATGAAACCGCCGCTAATACGCAACTAAACTGAGACAATTGTAGTGAGTTATACCACTTGTACGCCGGCAACGCTCACCATAATATTAAATATAATTATTAATTATTATCCATTTTCTGAACAATGACTATCATTAATCATATTATTAATATTATTATACGCTTGTTTTATACGCTAGTTGTTTTATTTATTTATTATCAAAATAAGTTAATTTACTAACATAAAATGATACCGATCATATCGATTGTCTACCCACACTTTCCTTACTTGCGTTTTCTTATTAGTGGTCTGCAATATTTGACAAGTTTTAGTGTTATCGTGAGTCGTGACTCGTGAGTCAATAATATTACTAAACACTTTACTAGCACTTGAAATTGATTTCTAAACTGAGCTATGTAATAAATATCGGAGCGCGGAAACCCGCGACGGACAGATAAGCCGGGCCGGCGCGGCGCGGGCGTGGCGGGCGTCACGCCGCTCCACAATTTGTCTCTCCATCGTTAATAGTTTCTCTAATTGATGTCACGCTGTCACGGGATTTGCGAAACAAACGATAAGCCAATAGAGTGATCGACGTGACGGGACTCGCTAAACAATCACGACCATTAATCGTCCACTTACAGATTACAGACAGATCGACACTAACTGCTGACTTGCAAATGAAATTGTTTTACTAAAGGGGATGAATGGTGAAAGGTTTATATAAAATTACTTAGAGCCATATAAATTCTAGATCTATAAAAATATATTTCCTATATGTATGAATATGGATTTTCAAATGTGTTAGTCGCGCTAAACGCCTAAAACTCGATAACGGTTGAACCGATTTGGCTTATTTTTGTCATAAAATATTCCTAGATGTCCAGGGAAGATTTTAAAGGGATTTAGGAGGGAAATGATACGAAGTTTACCATGTTATCTAGTTTACAATAATATAATGTCTAATATAATATATAGGATTATGTCTAATAAATATAGGAACCGTCGATTACTAGGAGAATGCAGACGGACGAAAGGACTCTGGTCTCTGATGGCACAAAAATAATAATTATGTTCTTGACATGACCGATTTATAAGAATGGATTGCAACTTTTTTTAAATAAACACTCCACAAAATAGAGAAACAAATAAGAATATTGTAGAACAAGATCGTAATAACTCTAATAACGGTTTCTGTAAATGTTTTTCCTCCCAAAACTCATATCGCGGGCTGCGGGGCGCGGGCGTTATGTAACACCCAAACGTGCCCGGAGTGCGGGCGGGGATATTAATCGCAGGGACATAGTTCGCCGCGACTTGTCGCCGCAAGGCGTTGTTGTGTCGCGCGGCCGTCCTAAAACAACACGCGTGTTAACAACAGGACTCGGAAGTTTGCGAACTACCCGCCTCTAGCACCCCTCTACCCCGCCGGCCTGATTTATCGCTCCATTACAACTGTATTACAACAGGCTAATATTATAAATGCGAGCCAGTCAGACTTCGCAAAGTTTTGAGACTTCAGACAGGGGGAATTATTTTTACAGTTTCAAACTAGCGGTAATGGAATGAAATTGAGTTCGGAGTTTGTACTTAGCTTCGTGTTTTGAAGTTGCAAATAATACACGCCATTGATAACTAAGTTAGTTTTATAATGCTGTACAAGGCTTCGCATACGATGCACTGAAAAAGTTGGTATAAACTATAATCAATGTACCTATAATACAGAAAGAGATTTTAATAAAATTGGCCACAGACATTTACAAAAAGATTGTCCAAAATAATCCTGTGATGAGTTAATTTGGTCTCCGTTTGAACAAACCGAATTGAAACCGATTGAAACTACGGGAATAGCTAGTTAATTGATTAAGTAATCGACTTGCATCACGCGAGCGGCGACAGGCGACACTCTGCGCTAGTGAGTGTGAAAATATGAGAATTAGTTCCCGATAGTGGCGGGTTTAGTTTTTATTGGCGCTTCGTGAGATGGCGGGCGAGTTAAGCCGCCTTTGTTTACGGCTAATGGCTTAATTCGTACACGCCGATAAGCCGCGGAATATTGGAATCGGCTCGTTGCCACGGAATTGATATTTCACCGAGTTTCCAAAGAGATAGAGTCGACGAGATAATGTGGAGCTAAAGGGTGGCCTCTTTCGACTGAACAATAAGTCTTTAAAACCCCAGTACAAGTTACAAAGAATTAACATAGTTCAAACTTTGAATATTTATATTAAAAAAGACAAATCAAAGTGCGAAGCAAAGCTCGTAAGTTCCACTGAAATCTAAGGCCAATGTAAAATATTTTTCCAGTCCACTTTATTTTCTCTAACTCTTTGAAACGAGATTTCCTGCGAAAGTATCCTACTGTAAATATTTATAAACGCAAAGCAAACTGTTGATACAAACCGAACAAAATATTATGAGATCCTTTCATAACATTAAAAGGGGAATTTATCAAAGTATACCTAATGAGAGTCCCGGCCGGCCGCCGGGATTGTCCGCGCGCACTGGCCTGTGCCGGAGATACCGCTGCGTGTGCCGACCAGATAAAACTCATTAATCCCTCCTGCAGCCTACATTTTTACTTGCAGCTCGAGGCTCCCCCAGCCCCTAAACTACACGCCCTATTTAACTTTCAAAGCCCAATAAAAGGAAAGTCGAAATCAACAAAACAGGAGCACGTTTTACTTGCTTTTCTATAATTTTGGTGTCTACTAAAATTACAACTTCTAAGTAGTCTTGTAAATGCGTTTTAGTAATTGAATAAATTTTCTGTTCACTGGTTCCGGCCCCCGCCCCCTGTTTACGTTGCATCTGCTATAAATTGCTTTCATTTTCTGCGATATGTTCACTTTGATCTGCCGGGAGCCACCTAATCGCGGATTTAAAAATTCATCGGGCCGCTAATGGGAGTGTTTGAGTTCATCCAATTCCAGTTTCAATTTCGGGGGTCCCTTATTCCCGTAAAAGTATTTCGCTCGCTACTTCGTAAACATCTTTGGGTTGTTTTCGATTACTTACAAGTTAAAATTGGCCCCGTACCCGAACGTAAGGGGAATCCTATCTCGTTACTCGTCTCGTATGCTATTTTCATGATACTCCTTGCCAAACGGAAGCACAAAAGATAAAAGCAAATAAAAGAGTAGCAGACTCGGCAAAATTTTAAACACCTTAAACCGAGACTATCCAGTCGGGTTAAATAAACCTGGCAGATAAGCCGGAGCCGGGGCGCGCCGATAGAGTCGGAGATGAAATAGCAGACGTCATAGACACGGCTGAGCGGTGAGCGATTTAGCGAGCCATTTCCCGCCCCGCGCCGCGCCGGCCGACATTCGGTTTGCTTTCATTTATTTCGCTCGGTTTGATCTCTGGAGGAATTTCTTTTATCGTGTTCCCTCATTCATGTGAGACTGAACGCCATTATTTAAGAAGCTCCGCAATTTATTATGAAGTTTCCAGGCGGGAGGACAATTCGACCGGCGTTATTGATGGCGCCGCTCATCGGTTCCCGCCTATTCCTTTCGGAGCATTTTTATCCGCCCGCGCTGATTTATCACAATATTTTTATGACTGCAATAACGCCGCTGCTAGTTTATCTCCTTTATTCGTCGAGCTCCTTCTACTCGAAACACTTTTCATTCGGAAATAAATCAATATCTGCGGGTTTAATCTACTACTTTAGTAATTTTTTGCCCGGAGTTTGAATGTTTTCATTCGCTCCTTCAGCCGTTTCCTCCTCATCTTAGGAAGGGAAATATCAGATAAGTCACGGGTCCGTCAACACATGTTGTGTAATTGTATCCGAGGCGGTGTCTGGGACTGGGTATAAATCTCTCGGAGGGTCCACGTCCCTGCAGTGAATTAGCGCCATCACGTATGACAAACGGCCGGGCTAATGCACTCGCAACATCTGTTCCTGCATCAGGTGCGAAGCTAATATCACACTCACTAGTCACTAGTATTTGTGTCTTTCATTCCTGAAAACTGAAAAATAAAGGGTGATAATATTTTGTTCCGTTGTTAAGCTTTTCAGAATGAATACACTCTTGGGTACATCCCAAAAATCCAAAACAACATTTTTAATGACAGCAATTTAAAAAATCCTTTTTCCACCAGTGATAGGGCGCTGAGGTGTATTCTGAGGGGTAGAGATTTTAGGTGCTACTTATTTTGAAATTGAGCAAAACTTTTGATGCTTTTGAAAGTTGTCTCCTGTTCTTTCTTTTCAATCATAAACTATGACTCTTATTTAAGCGAGCATATTTAGTTTTATTAGAAGTAGCTGAAACGAACTCCAAATTAGTTTCAACACTTTGTCAGGTAAATTCTGTGTCACATGTTCGGAATTGTTCATTTCGTGATACGTGATATTATGTTTCGCATATTGCACCAGCTTCTACTCGATATTTAGAATGTTATTTCTCTCAATGCATGTAAAATTGCAAATACGATAAATGCTTTTATTGCTCAAGTGAAAATCTCTATATTTAGGTCGTAAAAGCCCTAAATATACCATCAAACGTTGTTATTAATTAGGTCGATAACCTCCCGTTATAACGTCAATATAATAAGAAACATGTCGCTAAACCATCTTATTGTTTGACGATAATAATGTAAACGTCTCTATATCGTAGGGCGCGCTGTTTGCTGAGGGCTGAGGGCTGAAGGCTGAGGGCTGGGGGTAGCGCCGAACAAACAGGATAGCATTAGTATAATTTAATACGGCGTAAGATATTGTTGGGTAATATTTTGAATAACTTATCTTGGTTAAGACAAAACTTTGTAAGTTTTTGGATGGCCAGTAAATCATAAATGAACACACAGATATTTTATGGAAGTGGGTTTTTGTTTCTGAATTTCGTAGTCGTCAAACGGCTTGTTAGTAGTTCAAACGCCAAACGGTGGAAGTAGCTTTTACTTTACATACAATTTAGACACGACTGTAATGACTAACGAGTGATTAGTCGAGTCGGGCCCCGATTAGTCTTTCAAAACCGGAGTTAGTAATGTAACTATAATATTTCAAACTTTTAATAATGATATATGTAGCCATCCAGCTATCTAGCCATCGTTTCCAGTTTCCGCTAATAGATTGTAGAACATCGCTCATTACTCCAGTTACCGGTTCAGCTAGCTCAATCATGAGAGTTATCACTTCACGACATCGTGACATGGAACAAAATCCATGTTAAAAATAATAACGCGTGGAATTGGCCATCCATCGCGGATAAGATCGCGCGCGTCGTCTCCACCCGGCCCCGTCTAATATATTCAACATGGCCTGTTACTAGCTCTAAACTACGGATCAATCACTGTAAGACATCCAAGTATTAACTCTACATTTCCTACAGAGAAGCAAGAATATAAGAGTTAAGACGACTGAGATCATACAGTAAGCTGAGATGAGATTGGAAATGTTATTTTAATAGCTAACAGCCATTTTTTTTCTTATCTCAAGTAATATAAAGAATTCCTCAATTGGAAAATAATCAATGTCAACTAGCGTATTCACGTAAGTGGATAGTGATGGTGTACGCCCAGCTTCCTGATATTTCTACTGGAGTTTATCTTTTCAACAATGTTTTGATTGGTTAGCCTTTTGAAGTAAGCCAAACAGGAGCACCAGTAAATAGATACACTCCTGTCAAATAACTACAGAAACAGGAGTCCATAAAGTCATCATTTATGAAGAGGGGCAACATTTTAAGATTATCTAACCTCTATTTTCACTTAAACACGTAAACAACGACATCATTAAGGAGGAAATAGCAATCAAAAGGCGATTCCCTCTAGATAGTGAGTAAATAGACGGCGATCCATCATAGATGGCTCGTGACGATAAGGCCCCATTGTCCCCTCCCGATGCGCCTATATTATATTCCACAGTACTCTTAATATTATCTGCTATCAAAAATACCATACTTTTCACGCACGTAGACAGTGTGGTTATGAAAAATTAATTAATCGTGTGACGCTCCCACTAGCCGGAGATTTTATCGGACATCCTATGCCTTATCTAATTGAATAAATTGAAAATACAAATTTCGTTGTCGTTTCACAAACAATACAGACACGATCATAAATTCGATAAAGCGTGTAAAATGCGGGAGACCAACACGCCTCGTACTTCTGGGAAGACTCTGATTTTGATTTAACACAACTTAATTCTATTGTGTTTCGCTGTTTATTCCGAGCGCGTTGTGATGACATCCAGCAATCAATAGATAACGATCGATACATCCTCATAAGCAGAACTTGCCCGACGATTTACGTGGGACGCGTACACTGCTGGTTCTGTTTGGCCAACGGTGGATATTGGTCCCATCTCCTCCTCGATGGATGTCACCGAAATGCCCGTGTCTACCAAGGTCGTAAATAATACGAGGCGATCAGAAGTTTGGATGCGGGCGAACAAGTTGGCCGGCGGGACATAAATTTATTTACAATAAGTCGATAATAGATAAGGGATCTCGTTAGCGGCCGACAATTTGTCGCATTCAGCCGCGACGCCCGTAAATTGGTTTTCTATGTCACCATTGAATCGATAATGCCGTTTAAATTAGAATTTGTTGCTGGTGTAATAAAGCTTCGAAATACAACCATTAAATCAACAATTCAACACGCCGTAACGTATCCCTGTTATTACATCGGCATTAGTCTAGATCTAGCTCACCCCGACGGGCGGGATTGTGCTAATGAACGGGGATGACACTACGTCAGGGGCTAAGCCGCTCGTTGGGCGATCACAGGCACGTCGGTGTCATAAATAAAGCCGGCTGCGTCGTCACGAGCTGCGGTGGTTTCGCAGGCAGCGGCTCACCGGCTCTGTCGCTCCCGAGCGCCGCGCGTAGGTACTTTAGGGTTGACTCTCGAGACGTTTTGAATTATCGGTTGCGATATTGAAAATGCAAATTAAAATCGAGTCCACTCCGAACCTAGACGAGTATGAAAAATTTATGAGACTACATCGAGCTCGAAAGCCGAACTAGAACTTTGAATATTATTATAATTTTGTATTATAATGCGAGCCATGAAAGGATTTCATTGAAATTCCCAGTCTAATAGAGTGAAAGGGGCGATTACATCTTTTTAATTCCACCCGGAAGGCGCTGCTCTATGGGTAGGTACCGTACAAAAGATGGAGATAAAAAGATGGCGGAGATAATTTCAGGTCTTTGTTATTGAGGCAGTGGGAAGGCACCTAGCCGCCGATGAAGTCCTAACCCATGATCAAATTACATTCTCCTTATAAGAATATTTGATTAGTCATCAGACAGAGACTTTAAATTGCGAAAAACAACTGCAATAGGCGCAAAAACAAACAAAACGATGACGTTGTAGCCACGTATGTAATGTCAAACGTTAACCCTGCGGCGGCGGCAGCGGGGTCTGGCAGGCCGCACGCGGGCAGTTGGCGCACGCAGCGTCCGCACCGCCGCCGGCGCGTCACCTCGCCCTCGGCTTTGTCTTTATTTATGTAATGAACGCCGATAGCCGCCCTCGGTAAATACCCGGTTTTCCCCGCACGGTTTAGCCGCAAAAACTTACGGTCAGATTGGCTTACGGCGGCCAATTTATGTTTCGTACACACGACAATAACATCAATTCCACTTTCTTTGATCCCCTAATATATTTTTTATTTTTTTGATAGCGGCCCGTATCTGTGACGAGGTTTTTAAGAGAATATTTCGGGAGCATCTCAAATTACTACGTATCGTGAGCGTAATGTTTTGGGTCTCACAGTGCTATACGCTTTTACAAAGAACGATGTTTCCTCATTTCCTTAATGTGAAGCTTGAGCCCCGACCCCTATAGAGGATTAATTGCGGGGAAATCTCTGCGCTCGGCGGTCGCGATACACTGCGGTATGATAATGAAGAGTATTAAGAACGTAATTCCGAACACTATCACGTGATATTGCCGGTTAAACGCGTGCTCCGGTCTCCGATGATGGCATCAATTTGTATCGCTTTCCGTCTAACCCCAAACACTTATGCCGCGGGACTGTAGACTCTGCTCGTGGAGCATAGAGGCTACTTTGAGGTGAGCTGGTACGATCTGGATGTATAAAGTCACAATAAACTAGAAGATGGGGTTCGGAGGCGGCCAGAGTAAGATGACATGCGAGGTGGCCCGTCGTATCCCCGAGGGGACCTCGTGTTCCGAGCGTGGCGCGCGGGCTGGAGGGTCAAGTCGGCGTGGTGTATCGTAGTTAAGCTGTAATTGTGTGTAATTCGAGCGCACGAGCTGCGCCGGGAGCCGGGCGGGATCGCTCGCGGGTTGAGTCCTCCTTCGTTTGTTGAAATGAAGGAAATTCTGGAATTTACCTGCTGCGTGCTCCCGTTCCGCATTCAACTCACCTGAAACGATAGACAGGAGTCGCGAGAAACATCTGGTAATAAAATATGTTTTAAAACTTAGGTGGCTTTTGTTCTTTTAAAACAATATTTTTAATTAATCTTCTAAAATTATTAAATACGATTATCTACGATTATATTAGAGGAGACAAAGCTAGGGGAAATCCGTTTCATTCCGAGTTCCCAAACTCAATAATTATATTAATGATGAGCTCAGCCGGACAGTCCTTTGAAAAAGTTTCAAAGTTTTTGTCGTGACTTTTGCAAATTAAGCTCATTTGACTACGGTGCCCTTCCTGGGCGGGTGGCAGGGCGGGCGGCAGGGCGGACTTCTCTAGTTAGCAGCTCAGTCGACTATTTATGAAACCATTTTACTCACATTCCTCTCGTCTGCGGATATATTTCAAAGATAATGAAAGAATCCTCAGCGTGCAGGCACCGATTTATAATAATTTGCTACATTCTTTTGAGAAGTTTCCACGAAATATCCTTAACAAAAGCGAGTGCGAATTAAGATTTCTTTTGCGTGGATGTAAAACGTGAAGGAAATCTCAGCGAGATGGAGCCGGGGATCAATTCTTAAACCTTTTAGGTTGAATAGGCATGATGACTTTTTTTTTTATTATTAGCAATTGAAAGACCCTTATAAAATAGAAACATCGCTGAAAGAATGACTCTGATAGTTTAAAAATTCACCAAGATATGACAATTCAAACATCTCATAAAAATATACATGCCCGAAACGCTCCATACAAAGTGCTACGAAAGACTGACGTCAGCGTCACTCTTTCTTAGTTTGTACGCATCGGGAGAGAACTTTGTTCGATAGGTATATTAAATATTGCGTTTATGAAAGTGGTTTCATAACAAAAGTTGCTTTTAATTGCATATGTTATCGAATGGTATACAAATATTAAGAAATTTAATTGAAAAAAAAATTGACTTGATTATCCAACTTTGAAGGCGCATAACAAAAAAAAATACAAATGCTATCGAGCTGAAATTTTGGGAACACTTATTTTTTACCGTGATTTCTTTATTTTATTAATAAAATTTGCTAATCTTTGACCTTGTCATCATCCCTATTCCAGCTAGCCGAGACTCCTGGCCGAGAATCAGGGTCTATGTAGCTGAGGCCATGTCGATCTGTGTCCGCTTTGATGTAGCTTCGATCTCAGACTAACTGACTCACGAATAAGACATTATTGTGTGCGCACGAGTCAGATTGCTGCGATCGAAGCGAGATTCGAGGTGTGAGTTTTGTGAGAATCGGCCCCCAAGCCGTGTTGTGGTTCAAGAACGACGACAGTCGGAGTAATTCATTACGTGACCGGCACGGTTCGCCGCTCTCCAATGGCGACGGAAATTTTTACACAAATCATTTGGGGAGGCTTTACCGGGAAAGAGATGAATTTAATATTCATTTTGTTTTGGCGAAACGTGGTCCGGGATCAACGAGCTCTCGCAGCCTTGACGAGGAAAATGTGAAAGATGGAATCAACAATTTATTTTGGATTACTGCAATAGATTGGCAACCGTATGGTACAAGTCAGGAAGCGACCCATAAAAAACTTTGTACAAAATATGTAAAAAATTGTGTGAGATTTTATAATTCGTCACGTGGTTTGCAGTTGCACCCTAATTTATTAATTCCTAACCATAAATTCTTACTCCTACAAAATTCAGACATAATATAATGCTGTATGCATTTTAATATTATGTCTGTGTTAGCACAGACTACTAAAATTATTTAGCTTGGTATTAGCTGGAAGGATGTAATGAAGGATGTAAATGGCTACGTTAATAACATTCAGCTATGAAGAAGCGTTTGCTCGAATTCAAAATATTTGTCGTTCGTAAAAATATTACTATATACAAATAAGCGGCTTTACATTAAAATATATACGATGAATCAATAAAAAGGGATCCAATATGAAAGGAAAAAAGTTTTCACCTCAGGACTGATTTAAAACATCAAAGGTCTTTGGGAGTATTATGACGCTGTATGCCCCGCGCCCCGCGCCCCGCGTCGGTAGCACAAAGGCTGTATATAAATACTGTGTGATAAGTGTATAAAGGCCCCGTGAAATATTATATCAAAGAGAATAAATATTATGTTAACATACCGACGCTATGTGTTTATTGATTGGCCTCCAAATGTACTTAATATCATACTTACTTCATATCATTTATTTATTTATTTACTTAACATACAAAGAGTTTTTTATGGTTGATGATGAAAAAAAAGGCCGACAACGCACCTGCGCCTCTTCTGATGTTGCGAGTGTCCATGGGCGACGGTAGTTGTAATTTACCATCAGGTGATCCGTTTGCTCGTTTGCCAATTGCCCCCTTATTTTATAAAAAAAGTTTACATTTAAATTATTTTCTTTTGAATTAATATTTTCAATTCTACTTACTACGCATAAACCAAACGTTGCATTACTTATTAGAAAATTATTTAGAAAGCACTAGGTACTAACAGTCAACAAGTTTTAATTTAAAATGAAAGAGACTGAATAATTTTTATGATTTCGCGTGACATAAAATTTTAAATAATATGCTTTCTAACTAGACGGCAAATCAAATCAAGAAAAGGATAACCTCGTTGTTATGATTAATTTCAGTTGTTGAGAAGTAGACCGTACCAAGTTGTAAAACACAACACGTTTCACGTCAGTTTTCTGTGTGGTCGTAGTGTTCGTAAAGGATACGTCTTGAACTTTGGCTCACTAATAAACTGCTCTAACAACATTGACCAAGGAATGTAATCGTTAACAAGTAGCATTCGCAATGGTTTACGTCTCGGCGGGTAACGCTTCGTCTGTAATTATCACAATTCATACAAATTGAAGTCCGATGTCCAGTTGTCCATACTCCGTTTTTTATTTTTTTTACTAACTAGTTTTTATTTATTTATTTATTTAAATCAGGCTACGTAGGCCTGTATTACCGTCAAAATGTCATTCATATAATTCATTACAATATAATATAAGATAACCATGTGTTTATAAACACATGGTAAGGCGGACAAAGATAATGCGGCACCAGCTTTGACTAATATTTGCATCAAATTGAACTGAAATGAAATATAAAGTAAATCTTACTTATCTATACATTAAAACTGTAGAAATTTGAATTCTGTACATTGAAGATATTCAGAAAATAATAAGCGGGGGTGTCACTACATCGCTATAGAAGCCAAAACTGTGGTTAGTTTTTTGTCTGTCTGTCTGTCTGTCTGTCTGTCTGTCTCTATGTTTGTTCCACTATCACACGAAAACTAATGATCCGATTTGAATGCGGTTTTCGCAGATATATTTGTTTTCTTCCAACTTAACATCTGGTGTATAAAAAATTTTCCCCCCACCCCTCTAAGGGTACAAAAGAGGGGTCAGATTTTGTATCAAATTTTTTCTTTAATGGACTTACTTCTTATTATTAACTGTATTTTCCAACTTAACATCAGTACACAATTCCCCCCCCCTCTTAGGGGACAAAAGAGGGGGTAAGATTTTGTATCAACTGATGAAGTAGAAATACTTTAAATGGCAAAACAACGTTTGCCGGGTCAACTAGTCAGACAATAAACAAGGAATTATTTTATTCCCGGTAATTTATACCAAAGCACTTAAAGCTGTATCAATATTGTACAGCGACAAGAAGTGGGTAATTAAACCTGGGTAATTGCTGTCGGCAAGTGTCGGCCAGTGTCGGCTATGTCGGCCGATAGATATACCGATATTAGTGATAATTAGCGGCTGCAATCGGCGAATAACCAATAAATTACCTCCTGCCGAGATTATCGTTGCCGGCATTATTATTGAGGCATTTCTATGGCATTTTCATAGAAAACATAGTGGTACCGACAAATTATGTCGCGAGGGCTTATGCTTAGGTCACGCAAAACTTTAAGATTAGTCGAAATTAGGGGCGGGGCAATCGGCGGATTTCTATAATAGATACTATTATAATTATATTATGTTAATTATTGGTATCGAACACTGCGCTTCCACACATTCCAGATTCACAACACCTTCCAGATTCGCATATTTGTTAAAATGTTATCGAATGCTAATACATAATGGTATTACAAAACAAAAAGCAGCCAAGTGCGAGTTGGACTCGCCCATGGAGGGTTCCGCAGCAGCAATAAGGTTAATTTTTATGAAATTATATTATTTTTGATTTATTTTTATATTTCAGTCGATTTAATGAAATTTAGATTAAGGTTTACTATTTATGACGTATAAAAAAAACTATTGGCTAGATCTCGTTCAAACCAATTTTCGTTGGTAGTTTTTATAGTAATATACCTCATATATTTTTTTTAGAATTATCATGCCTCTACTTTAGAAATTAGAGGGGGGGGGACACACATTTTTCCACTTTGGAAGAGTCTCTCTCGCAAACTATTCAGGTTAGAAAAAAATGATATGAGAAACCTCAATATGATTTTTGGAGACCTATCCATAGATACCACACACGCATAGGTTAGATGAAAAAAATTTTTTTTTGTTTCATTAAGGTTTACTATTTATGACGTATAAAAAAAACTACTGGCTAGATCTCGTTCAAACCAATTTTCGTTGGTAGTTTCTATAGTAATATACATCATATATTTTTTTTAGAATTATCATGCCTCTACTTTAGAAATTAGAGGGGGGGGGACACACATTTTTCCACTTTGGAAGAGTCTCTCTCGCAAACTATTCAGGTTAGAAAAAAATGATATGAGAAACCTCAATATGATTTTTGGAGACCTATCCATAGATACCACACACGCATAGGTTAGATAAAAAAAAAATTTTTTTGTTTCAGTTGTACCTATGGGGACCCCTAAAATTTTTAATATTTTTTCCATTTTTGCATCAAAATCTTAATGCGGTTCACAGACTACATCTACTTACCAAGTTTCAATAGTATAGCTCTAATAGTTTCGGAGAAAAGTGGCTGTGACATACGGACGGACGGACAGACAGACAGACAGACAGACAGACAGACATGACGAATCTATAAGGGTTCCTTTTTTGCCATTTTGGCTACGGAACCCTAAAAACAAAATATTGGTGTATCAAGCGCGGTGTTCATTTTCAGTAAATCAAACGAACCTACAAGTTATCTGTACTCTGGGCCCAAGGGACCGACGGGACGCAGGGCTGACCGTACTCACTTTGCACTTATTGCTTATAACGTGTGGAAAAACGGGAACATTTTTGTTTGCTGGGCAATTCATAGCGTTATATTTGCCAATTTTCAAATACATAAAAAAGGTGTGTTGATGAAAACAACGAGTGATCCGCAACTGTGTTCTTTTTATGTATTATGTTACGCTCAAAGATAGAAATCGCTCTTCAGAGCAGAAAAATAGCTCACATCGCGTTGTGGTCACAGTAAAATAGCCACAACGCGAAATTCGTGTTGTGGCACAGAATAGTATATTAGTTTAACAAGTTGTGGCTCTAATGAAAACGGCCACGACGCGTTGTGGCAATGTGGCAATAGCGAAATGTTATTTGATCTCGACGTGTTGTGGCCAATTATGAAAAACCATGACGCTAATGGAATATTAGTAGGTACGTATTTGTTAACGACGCAAGTTACTTTCCAATAATGAACATAGACTGCAAACGTTTTTGTAGATGTCCTTTAAAACATTTTTTTTGTTTTATAAAATCACTGCATAACGTCTTTGATATCATTAATTACTAGATGATGCCCGCAACTTCGTTTATCGCGCGGAAACCGTACATTTCGCTATTTGGTCAGTAGTGGTAGTTGCGACGGAATCAACCGATCCAGTGTAAAGAAGATCCAATGTATATTACGATTTATACTGGTTTATACTGGTGTGTGTGTTGTGAGTTGTGATAGCAGTGACAGCCCTGTCCCTGGTCCCGCGTCCCGCGATGATAAAACCGACCGGCGTGATTAATGCCGCACCGACTACGCCCACTACATGTTACGTTTTTTGACTATGTGCGGTTTATGTGCTCCTAATCCCGGCGTCCCCGGCCTCCCCGGCATCCCGGCCTCCCCGGCGGCCCGCTCAGAACAATTGCTGAAAAGCTACTTTTTGTGTTAGGGACAATTCATACTGGTGCAGAGAGAGCAAAATGAAATTCTGAGTATAGCTAATTGATCCTTATATCCAATTCTACAAGGTATTGTTAGGGGAATTCCTAATGTTTTTTATATTTAATTCATCAGCCCCATACGGTCACCGATGACCGAGACATAATAGAATATCTATTGTGTCTCGTTTTCCACGATCGACGGGTTAAAATAGTAAGCAGCCAATAGCCATAGCCATAGTTAAAATAGTAAGACGACTATTGCGACCGAGACGACTAGCCGTCTTATTTCAGAACCTTTTTTGAATACGACCAGCTGTGATTTCGACTATATTATAATATGCTAGTATGAACGAAACCTTATGGTAGTTTCAGTGCAAATATTTCAAGGCAAAAGTGTAGTCTAGACGCCTTATATATTATATTATGAAGTATATCATGTATGTGTTGTATGAGAGCAGGTGGGTAGCGGGCCGCCAGCCGCTTGTGACGTCATCAGCTGACATGTGCCACTACCTGAACCTGTGCCAAATGTCGCAATTCCAAATTAGAGCCTCATTTTACAAATCCTACTCGGATTGAAGCTTTGATTTTCGTCACAAACTTGCATACTATCAATTCTGAGTTATAAAATTGTATAATAAATAAAGGTCAATGCAAATTATTATGCGAAGTATCCTTCATCCTTAGTAATATACTCAAAAAAAGCGGATAAAAAGATCTTTTCCCCAATCACGTTGTCGGTGGTCCTGGCGCCGCGCGGTCTGGCGCAATTAAGCTTTAATCACACTGTCCTGACTCCTGTGTCAAGTGTGCAGCGCGTGTATAAACAGCCAATCCCGTGACTACAAACACAGTCTGTTCATTAGGATCACTTTACAAAATATGGTACTTAAGATCTTATGAAGCCCATTTGAAGGTGGACTATATCTTTCTTCAATAATAATTATTAATTAAGAAGATGAGGGGTATGCTCCCTTATCACCATGTTACTCTTTGCATGGCATTCCATGTGTATATTATTATTATTATTATCAAGCTTTAAAGCATATCATATTGAGTTTATCTTGGCAACAGGATATTCCCTTACCCAGACTAAAATACATAACCCGTGTAAAATAGCTCCTTAAATATCCGGAGAAGTGGGCAAGATTAGCCGTCATAGGTGATGTACGCTCACATATAAATCGCCGGCCCTCGAGGGATACTCGGTATCTAACCCCCGGCTGCTGCGCGAGATAGCCCCGCACGGTCCGCACTTACTGCGGGGGCCAAAATTACCCCACCCGGAAATTCGTTACATTCCCGCTGATGGGATCTATCAAATAGATGGCAGTATGTCCGTAATTATGTCGTGTGTCCGGGTGATAAGGGCTAAGGGAATAATATAGCAACGTCATAATAATATCCCTTGTTACAGGCTTTATAAAACGGCCAAGAAACCAATAGGGCGAAAAGCCCACAGACGACTTTGGTCTAGATGTAAATAATAATTGTTGTTAATGTCATGGCAACGTTGAGAAATTATTTGAACAAAAAATCAAATCTTTCCTCTTTATAATAGTAGTGTAGATTATTATTGAAAACCAGAAACAGGTGCATTGAGTTTTCTAGGTTGATCGATCGACCATCTGTTGAAAAATTTAGAAATGTTTTCATAAAAATCAATAACCCTCCTGGCAGTCGGGTAAAAATGTACAACTCAAGGCATCTGTTGTCTGTAACTTCATCGACAATTTACATCAGCTATAATATCCCTTTTTTCTTGCTTAGGTAAAAGAGTATTAAAAGCTAAATAAAGTGTGGCGTTGATATGTTTAAAGCTTTCCCGCGCAGAGCTCTTATCCGCTACTTTTCTCATTTCATTAAAGTTGGCCGGAGACCGGAGTAGATGCGATCTGTACCTCATTCGGTGTTTACTGATGCTTGAACCGCTTTCAACTTTACTTGTTGAGTTTTTCCAACTTCTAGAGGTCAGTGCAGACGGAATACACCGTCTCGAACATTTTCAGGTTGCCGTAGAGGCTACGGGATATCTAGCGATATCGGATTATTCGGAATTCTGATTATCAAGCGTGTAGTCAGGCTGTCGTGTTGCGCTGAGGCTTACCCTTGATGCTATCCCTATCCCTATAGGACGTAGTGTGGAATTCCGCCTATTTGATAACTAAAGGTTGCGCTAATATCCTTGTGCAACTGCAGAATCCCACACACTCGCGACCGGGTGTCGGGACCCCCATGAGAAGCTTCAACGCATTTTCTAGGAGGAAACAAGGCTGTCTTATCGCGGTAGTTTGTGGCCCGTCCACGCCGATAGCATCAAACCGTTAACGATTTATTGAGTCTTTAATCGAAAAGAAAACAGCGAGGGTCACGTTTTCACCGAAAGGCGGCCATTTTGAAATTTAAAAAAATATTCCATCACGAGACGTTCATTAATCAAATAAAAGATACGATTTGTTACCGCGCATTATGAATTATCTCCAAATGTTTTAACCATAAAATATAATGAAAATTATAATTTGTGAAGTAATATAATTCATAAAATAGTAATTTAAACAATATCGAAGTTATTAATGAGTAATTTGCAATTAATTAGTGACAGTGAGAGTGACCGCAGCCAGTTTATTATCAAACGCATTATTAAACGTAATATTTAAATAAGCGCGAGAGCTCATTTAGTGTAGAATGGTCCAGACGAGTCTAGCTCACTTTAGTGTTTTTTTATGAAATAAGGGGGCAAACGAGCAAACGGGTCACCTGATGGAAAGCAACTTCCGTCGCCCATGGACATCCGCAGCATCAGAAGAGCTGCAGGTGCGTTGCCGGCCTTTTCAGAGGGAATAAGGTAAGGTAAGGGGAGAGTAGGGATGGGAAGGGAAGGGAATAGGGGAGGATAGGGAAGGGAATAGGGTAAAGGATTGGGCCTCCGGTTAACTCACTCACTAGGCGAAACACAGCGCAAGCGCTGTTTCACGCCGGTTTTCTGTGAGGACGTGGTATTTCGTGGTCCATTCGTGCCGAAGCATGGCTCTCCCACGTCAAAAAAACTCTTAAACAAGTTTACAGTACAAAAGGACGCCGAGGAAAACGCTCTTACAACTTACAATTTACGCATTTAAATAAAACTTTTGTAGCATAGAGATTAGTCTGCGTTGCGCTGGATGTCGCGAAATCGAATCCCGCCAAAGAACCAAAGTTTTCAATGTCGTGGATGTATAATAAATATTTGTATGATATTATAATAAAAAAACTTTTACATATAATTTTTCAGCCTTTGTCCGGTACCACCATACCAGTTACCACGCAAATCGCAATACAATAATTATTGTTCAACATCCACGGGAAAAGGCTGACGTAATGGCGCCTATCGATGTAAAAATTTAATATGATGAAAAGCACTCGTTGAGGAGTTCCCAGTGAATTAAATTACCGGGTACGGGTAGCGTATTCCCTAAATATTCCTTTAAGCCAAATTGCAGGGCCTGCGTCACGACTCCATTTGCAAATTAGTGGAAATTCTGCTCCACTTGCTGATCGATTCCCCGCCTTATGCTGCGGCAATAGGAGTTGCAGGGACGGCAGAAGTTCCATGGCGTGTTATTATGAATTTCATTAAGTAATTTCCCGGCGATATGCAGCCGGCTAAGGAGTACGGATGTTCGGGCGATTTTCACTTTTGCCTCAATTTGCTCGGATTCCATTAAACTTTAAGGGTGTTTGTTATACCGGTTGTTTACTGGAATAAAAACGTACTACTTCATTTTGTTTACAATGTAGAACTGGTACATGCATTAACCAGATTACAGAATATAAAATAATTATATAAGGGGGCAAACGAGTAAACGGGTCACCTGATGGTAAGCAACTACCGTCGCCCATGCACACTCGCAACATCCGAAGAGCTGCAGGTGCGTTGCCGGCCTTTTAAGAGGGAATACGCTCTTTTCTTGAAGGTTTGCAGGTCGTATAGGTCCGGAAATACTGCTGGTGACAGTTCGTATATTATATTATAGAATCGTAGTAATATCGTTTGCGCAAGGGTTATATTGGAAACTTTTCTAAGGTTTTTAAAGACAAAATATTATGTTGTTGGAGTCTAGACAATCGGACACCTCAAGAAGGGGCTAGAATGAACATCCTCTTGCTAGAGTCATAAAGGTTTAGATTCTAGAGATTGGTAAAGCTTCAGTCTTAACATTAAAGCAAATGAAATTCATTCACAATTAGCTGTTAAAACACTTTTATTCTGTTAGTCACTCTATCACAGACTCTATTATAGGGTAGGTACGCTAAACGCTAAGCATACATAGTAATCTGCCGGTTTTATTAATGACTGAGCTGATGTATAATAATTAAGTCCGTATAATGTAATTGGTCGGAATTATACATGCGGACGATTTAAAGGTCCGATCCCTGACCGCGCGACGCCAATCCATCAGATAGATCCCGCCAAATGCTGCATTCTAATCCACTATAACTGCTCGATGAAACTAATCTTTATACACTAGAATATACAATTTCAAATCGCTTGGACGACGGGAATGTATTTAGTTTTCACAATGAAGTGATTAATGTAGCAAATCGAGCGGTACACGAGGAAATATCGGCCGGGAACATTGATATATCGCTAGATTATGACAGCAGTCCAGATAAAAACACCACAACTGTTATATATTGTAATCTACGTCATGTTTCAACCGTGTCCGAGTTGTTAGATAATTTATATACAACAAGACAGATTTGATGCAAAATGTACGTGCGTAAAAACAAATGTTGTAACAAAATAATAAGTTATCAAACAATAATAATTGAAATATGTACATAATCATATTTCAGAAAAAAATGTCCGTCCCCTCATAACCATCTAAAACATAATGTAACTTAAAAATTCAGTTAAAGAGATTTAAATTGAAGAATACATAAACAATTTGAAAAAAGCTGTCATCTTAACTCCGTTTTGTTTAAGCGGCCATATAATACACAATCTCCGTGTAATCTCAGCCAGAGCCGTAATTTGCTAATTTACTTTTAGTAAACAGACCTTTGTATCTTGCAGGGACAATTTAAATCGCCGTAGAAATAAATTTGTCAAGATTAAGAGCCTCCAGCGACGAGGGAAGCCTTCCTTATTAACTGCTTTAACTAGGATTTAAACGCGCTTTGTTGTAAGGCAAGAAAGAGCCGCCCAGAATTTGAGTATATCTTAGGAGGTGTTGCTGTACTTCTTTGAAGGATAAGAAGATTCCACCCCGCTCTAAACTATGAAAGGATTTCCCAAAATTGGTCGCCAGAGGGGATGAAACGTGGGTTGAGTTACCATGGATAAGATGGATTGTAATTCACAATCAAAGCCGCGTGTGGCCGCGAGCTATTTTGAAAATACTTTATATTATGTTATGTAAGTTAACAGGCTTAGCACCTACAATCTACATAATGTATAGCTTGATCTATAGAAATTGTTAATGACTTTCTTAATCAGTCATTTTGAGTAATCGAATTTACAAAAATTAACCCGAGAGAACAAGACGTATTTTAACGAGGGAGAGTTAAAGAAGTTCTTAGCCTTTCTTCTCGTTGTGCTGCTGTCTGCAATTATATAAAGCAACGAAACAATATTAGCAACTTTAACAATAGAAGGGTGAAATGATAATGTTTGCAAACATTGAATAAAAACAAAGCAATATATCCCAGACCCCAACACAATTAGACCGCCGCGCGACGAACTATTTAAGAAACGTTTGAAGATGCGGGGTCGGAAGACGCAGAATTTGCATAAATTTGCGTTAAGCAAACGGGGCCCTTTGACAAGTTTAATCTTGTCCCCGGAATTTATTGCCCCGCCAGCCCCAGGCCGGGATAAACACTTGGCTGCGGCCCAGTCGGGTTTAATATGACTCCTCATTGAGTATTCACACGTAATCTTCAGACTGATTAAACTCGAGACAACCGCCTGTCTGTGTTTAGACTACTCAGCAGAAGACGGCTCTCGTGTCACGTGCGAGGATGCGGTTCGGATCCGCTTGCGAAAGTGTTTTCCGCGACGGTTTTTACGCGGTTTGGCGAATGGCGATATCCGCGTGCGGAAGCTTCGCTCGTGACCGATTTCGAGCAGTTTGACAGACTCCATGAGCAAAAGTTTCTGTCGTTCCGGATTTTGCGTGGCTTAAAATAATCTTTTAAAACGCGCATAGGCGCTTTTTTAATAAGCGTTTCACACGTATGGAATAAAAAAAATTTTATTGCCGCCATTTACATTCCTTTGAGAAGCATTTGTAACGGATATTAGTCAAAGCTACATTGATCTGATTAAGGAATCAATAAATGACCAGACAGCATAGTAACAGTTAAATGTGAGCTAGCGGGTTAATTGGTCGGTTTCCTGTAAAATGTCCGGTGCCGCCGGGCGCGCGGCGTCCCAGGTCAATCAGATGTTAAGTGGCTAACGAAATAAACTGTCACTTCCACGCCAGTATATCCTAGAAAATAGGGCTGTCACTCGCTTATAAAATATCAATTTTAATAATGTATATTTCATTCTATATTCATTTTTCTATAACTTATTTTCCTTGTAATATTCTGGAAACATAATATTTTCATAAAGTTTAAGCGTTTAAAATTAAATAACTTCTCTGTTTCCCGTACTATCTAAGTGTAAAGAAATCATAATAACTAACGACTCCGTATTGTCTCACATTTCAACCGATTCCAAAGTTTTATGTTAACTCGGTGGCAGTTATGAAATGAGATAACATCTAATGCTCGCTCCGGTGTTCTTTTATTCAAAATTTTATTCTACACGGCACTCGAGCCGTAAGTGGAAAGTGCAGCGTAGATATGATCTGAGCCCCCGGGGGCGCCGCGGGCGAGGGGGGGCGGGGGCGGACGAATTAATATGGCCCTAATGGCGCTTCCTTCTTCATAAATTACTTTTATCTTAACTTTTTTAATGACCGTGCTCTCTCGAGGGGAAACAAGATATTAAACTATGTATATTCATATTTGACGCGACCAATTGAGATTGTGATTTCAAGTAGTTCGTTTGATGTACGGCCTGTTTTGTTTCATGTTACGCTCTTAACAGATGAAAGCAGGCAGATGAGACATTAATGCTACATATTGAATATTGATTGATGTATCATCAAATATTTACCCTTCTAGGTTTTCCTACTTAAAAGGGTAAACGTAGGTTTAGCCACAAGGAAACAAACTTATAAACTACAACAAACAATTTGGCGCAGCCCTACAACAAAAACTTTCCTATGTCAAAATATACGTGACATGCAGTAATTCCTGATAGTTTGGAGCCCTATTCATCATGTGATAGGGGTGATAGTTGAGTGGCCACATCCCAGGTGTGGCAGTAACCGCCGATTTCCGGGAAGCCCGCAGATGAAACACCGCACCGAAGTAATGTACGGCGACAGACAAAACCGACGGAAGCAATACTTTACATCATATTATAGAGGCGTCCTTTTTTATCGTCATCACTTAAATAAATCAAGAAACTCATTTTAAATTATTATGTTACATCTAAGAATGACATGTTTATTTTGTAATCTTTTTAAATCTTGACGTTCATAAATGTTACTGTGTGACCTATGTGAATAAATGATTTTGATTTGATTTGATTTGATAAAATAGATATTCAAACTTCATTCGAGGAAGGTGCCTTCCTAAATTTTCCTCCCCGTTAGTTGTATCTACTTTTCCGGGCCTCAATATTATAGTTTCATCCAAATTTAATTCCGTTCTAACTTGTCTTAGAAATTATGTGCCTGCTTATGGTCACTACTCACTGTATTTTCATTTTAATTTCAAAACTTAAAAGTTGCACGTGATAAGGGCGAAAGTCGAAAAGATGTCAAAGTGGCATAATTTAACACCTTGTCCACTTTTCATGGTAGGAAAATTTACCGGCCAGCAACAACTAATGTCTTCATAATACAGTTGTGTAAATCAGGCAAAACTCATCCACAAGGTAATGCAAGCACTAAAGTGTAAGCCGGTGCTAAGTGGCCAATTTGTCTCTATAGAGTTATGATCACCGATAGTGTGATTAATAACCGGAGGCAACACCTCATGGTGCTAATAATATGACAGGTGCCTTACTCACGAAAGTCGATTGCGATTAAAACAATTCGATCCGATGTCGATTTCGATTTTGATTCTCGATTGAGATCCATTCGTACTTGAACACACTTGAATTAACATCGGCATCACGTCACTCGATCCTTTTAAGTTTAATTGGTGATTCATATTTTGATGCTTAAAGCTAAGTTCGAAATCAAAAAATATATTTAGGTTTCACTGCTAGTCCTTGTATCATTCTGTACATGTACGCCGTACGATCATTTTGCTTTCGAAATAATTCCGTCAAAATTATCTTGACTAGACTATTGACTGATTAGTCATTAGTTACAATTTGAGCCAATATACGATGGCGTGCTAGTGAAGATATCGATACTAGGTAGTACCTACCAACTACTAAGATCGAATCGATTCCAGTCTCGATAGTTCAAGAATCAAAAGTAAGGGTCCAGTTTAGCTAACAGCTCACTAAGTGCACCATAATATCTTGACTTTTATGAGGGAAATTGAATGTAAATATTCATTTTGCGATTGGGCTTTGAGGGATCACGATTCATTGGTAATTTCAGTTGCATTCAATAGCTTCGAATATCTTTACCAAACTATGTTTAGTATGAAATGATCATATTTTGCGTCCAATGAGTGTAACGGCCCGGCCGCATCTCGTCTATCGTCCGAAGCTTCGTGCTACGAGACGATACTATTGGATGATACACGTAGATCGTCCAATAGTATCGGCTTTAGCGCGAAGCACCACGCATATGCGGCCGCGCCATAAGAAATTTCAGTAACACCAGTAAAATCAATGTGTATTTTAAAGTTTCTTGAAACATTTGAATAAAATTGTTAACTTACTGTTTGCTGCACTAAATGCCAAGACCATATTATTAAGTTTTTTATAAATGCCAAAAGCTTCTGAACATATTCTGCTCCTGCCTACATGGGCTAGAGACGGCCCTGGCTCCTACTTCAAGACTAAGCTAAGCCTAAACCAAAACTCTACATCTTACTCAAAAAGGGTGGCACTATAGTCGACGATGACGCTGAGGTATTTAACTATTTAATCAGCCGGCAGCCTGGGGCTCAGTGTAATCCGGGAGGATCACGTCTCGAGCTACTGCTGCCGGTTATTTTTAACTTCTACAGTTAAATCATTAGTTAAGATTAACGAGACGGATGAGACGTTCCTTGAATTTGAGTTACGCAACGTTATTTATTAGTTTATTGTGTTGTAAATCTCCAAATAAATACTTTAGATATCTCTTGTGAGTTGTGAGGTAGCGCTACAGTTTAAATATATTCAGTAGACTGTCTTCTTACTTAAACCTTTTTATCTGCACACGCATACGTAAGCGTGATTTAAGTTAACATAAGAGAGCTATGTAAAGTAACGTAGCAAGCGCGTGAAACTTATCTCTGTGTGAAGCTCGTTTGAGTTCAAGGACACGAGTTGTTTGCTCTACTGTATATACCTATATTGGGGTAGCGGGTTCGAATACGTTAAGTGTTCCCTCATTGTTATACCGTCTGTATTGTTCATTGTTGTGTCTATCTTTATGCACGTCAAAACGTTATTTACGTCGCGATGTCCACAGACAAAATAAATGAGAGAGAACTACGTTTTGTGGCGATTACGTCATCAGAGTATACGGCGGTGTTCACGTCGCTGTAATTGTTTTGGTAGCTTATAAGAACTAGACATCGGCCTGTAAAATCTTTAAATATGCAAATGTAAATAATAATTCTATGTCCAATTGTGTCAAATAAACGTTTATTTATTTTTATACAGATGAACCAAATAAAAGCGAAACAATTTTATTACCACAACACTGCGTTCCTACACATGCGTAAAACTAATCTTTTCCCTTTGATGTTTGTCTTTACTCTTTCCTCGATACAACGATGCCACAAACCAGTGTACACAACACTCTTTTTGCATCAAGGGTTAGAAAAATAAAGGAGGAATAGAAACAAAGTAATGTGACGTCACGCGGAAGCTCATAGCTCGCGTCGGGGACTCCGCCATCAATGACCGGACGTGGGACTCCACAGAATAAATACAGACGGAAGGAAAACTCTACTTAGAAGTGAAGCTGCTATATAAGTTTATTTATCCTGGATTTTCTTACGAACGTCTAGTGTTTCTTGGTTACAAGGAAACTATTATAGCTTTGGGACTGTTTTGCTGGGATGCTCCTCCAACTAGGAGTAGTTCAACTGAGTAGAGATATTTAACCATCCTGCTAAAGCAGATTAATTATATTTATTATCTAAAATGCAAAAATGTCCTAATTCTTCCTTAAAGTCAAACTATACTTGCTCTACCATTCCTATGCTTTTGATGGAGCTAACAAATTCAGTAATATTCACGTTGTTCATGTCATTTAACTGTTGTTTCAAGAACCGTAATTCATCTTCTATCTCTACGTATTCTACTTCCCCCCTTCACCGCCAATACTACGGTCGATTGGCGCGGACCTTCACACTTGCTCGTTGTTTATATCGCACCGCTACATTGAATTTTCCTCCGCGATTTTCCGACCGACGTGCCCTGGTCAAGCGGACCTAATGGCCTCTCTATGAGATACGTCCTGTTAATAATACTTTAGATATACGCCTTAAGGACCGCTTGACTGCTTAAAGTTGTAACATATTAAATTATACTTTATAAGGGTATTAAATAACAGCTAGCTAGGGACAACAACGACTCGCGACTATAATAGCGTTCCTTTGAAGAAATATAATATAAATTGTTAGGTCTTTCTAATGTTTTATGATGTAACTTGTATTCTAGATAAGCATTTACTATCTTCATTATCGAAAGAGTTCTTATTAGAGAACATAAATAAATAAATAAGTATACAGAAAATATCTCGTTACCCTCACGAGAAAGAAAACCCGGCAAAATATGTGAGTAACAATGAAACTGGAGAAAGAAAATGTCGCTTTACTGCGTTGAAAAGTTGTTCCTAATTTTCTCTTTTCGCGGATCAGAAATACCAGCTTAATGTAACATTCCGCAAATGAGTTGCTTTTTTTCGTCTATTACAGACTACAGTGCACGACGTCGTCGCACGATGTAGTATGAATAGTATGATGCAGGACGACGTAGATCAACGTACAGCGACGTAATAGAGTGCGGTGATAAAGCCAACGTAAACAGCAAATGAAAAGCTCGACATTACGGCCGCTGTTGGGACAAATTACACGGACATGTGTAATTTTATTTATTTTATTTTATTTTATTTTATTTGGGAATCTTACAGCATTTCAAGACTACAGTAGGTTACATGTTACAAAGCGATATGCCAATTACAAGTTTCCACTAGTGTATTATAAGTATGATAATTAAAATATCCAACATCAAATCATGACGAATACAATGGTATGATCTAAAATAAGCTACATACATTTAAAAAACTGTCACTAACAATAAGCAACAAAGCTTATTAAACCACAAGAAAAGGAAGACTGTTATTGAGTTTACTAAATAGGGTTAAAATAGGTATCAGTTAAAAGTTTTCTTATTTTATTTGGTGTAAGGGAAAATATGTCTTCCAGCGTATTTGTATTTAGAAATTTGTTAAATTGTGCACTCGACCTTAACACAAACGAATTCCTACGGTAGTAGGTGTTGAAAGGTGGGACATATAGGGGCATAAAATGACGAGCGTTTCTAAAGGGGATATTAATATTAAATCTATTGAGTAATTCGGGTGCATCTATTTTATTGTTCAGTACTTTACTAAGATAGGTAAGGTCGCTAATGTTCCTTCGTTGGCACAGTGGAAGAAAATGGAATTTTTTGCATCTGGCGTCGTAGTTAGGAAGAAATCGATTGCATTTGAACTGGAGATATCTAAGAAAGCGTTTTTGGATAGACTCTAATCTATCTATGTATATATTGTATGCAGGGTTCCATAGCTCCGAACAGTACTCCATGATACTGCGAACATAGGTACAATACAGGACCTTGACCGCTTTAATAGATTTAAAATTTCTGCACGATCTAATTACAAATCCTAAGGCTTTCGAGGCCTTGTTAATAATATAATCTATATGTTCGTTAAAAATTAATTTTGAATCTACGATAACTCCCAGATCTTTTATAGATTTTTTGGATGTAAGAACCATATTCTTAAGCTCGTAATTATATTTGATTAAATTTACCTTTCGACTAAAGTTGATAACAAAGCATTTAGATACGTTAAGATCTAGCCTATTACGCACACAATATTCATCAAATCTATTCAAGTCCTCTTGTAAAAGGCGACAGTCATCAATAGAGGTTATGTTTTTTAATATTTTGGTGTCGTCAGCATATAAAAAGAAATAAGCATGGTGGAAGCAGGAGGAAATATCATTTATAAAAATAGTGAATAGCAGGGGCCCCAGCAGGGAGCCTTGCGGTACACCAGAAGGTACAAACATCCACCTGGAAATGAACCCATTTATAGCAACAACTTGGGACCTATTGCAAATATAAGATGCGAACCAGCGGAGGAGATTACCATGTATGCCTGCTTTGGATAACTTTTGGAGCAATATACAATGATCTATACGATCAAAAGCCTTGCTAAAGTCGGTAAAAATTAAATCCACTTGAGCGCCTGAATCCATACCCGAACTTACATGGTCATAAGTTAAGAGGAGATTTGAGGTTGTTGAGCGTCCCTTCAGAAACCCATGCTGTTCTGGTATAAACCAGCCCTTGAGAGCAGTGTAAACTTGTTGATGCACGATTCTTTCAAAGAGTTTAGCAAATATACAGAGTTTTGATATTGGCCTGTAATTTCTAATATCGCCCTTATCTCCTCCCTTGTGAATAGGTGTAATAAATGCTGACTTCCAAATACTTGGCACATATCCTTCCTTCATAGATCTTGAATAAAGAATGGTGAGTGGAAGAACTAGGCTAGTGGCACACTCAACAATAAGCAGGGGAGAAATATCATCAGGCCCAGCCCCTTTATGCAAATCTACCGACTTTAGCAATTTCAGTACCTCCTCAGGATCAATCGTTATGTCTCCTATGGAGCTATGATGAACGTTATGCTCTTCAGTACATGTGTCACTATGTGAATTATTGGAATCAAGAAAGTTTGCCTGAAAGTAAGTTGCAAACAAATTGCAAACTTCATCGCCTTCCTTTGCAACTTCACCATCAAAGCGCATCGTAGAGGGAAACGTAGAAGAGGTATTGCGGTTGCTTTTTATAAAATTCCAAAAGACTGAGGGGTCATTAACTATCGAGTTCTCTGTATTGCGAATATAAGACTCGTAACACGTTTGCTCCAGTGATTTGGCTCTACTCCTAAGCAGTGAGAAAGTAATGTAATCGCTTTGATTTCCATAAAGTTTAAATTTACGGTGAAATTTGTGTTTCTCCCTTATGACTTTCTTTAGGGCAGAGTCATACCATGGCGGGTAACTGTTTGGGGAAATAATTTTATAAGGTATATGAGAGTTCCGGAGGTCATAGATTATATCATAAAAATGCCTAACCGCCTCATCCAAGTTTTTGCCATTAAGACATTCCAGCCAATTCACTGAATTTAGTGATGAGCGAATAAGGTCATAGTTACCACGACAATAAAAATATTTTACACGCGTTTTGGATTCTAGATTACTTTCCGCGCCATGTGTAAGCTCAATACATAAAGACCGGTGGTGCGGTAAGTCTTCTGGGACCAAGGGGTCATCACAAGTAGTAACAGTAAGTTCGCAATTAGAGAAAACTAAATCCAGTAACCTGTCATTATTATTACGTACTTGACTACGCTGAATGAGATTACACTGTGCCAGGGTATCTAGGAAGTTAATGTGTCTTCTAGAGAGTGATATACTTGCCATGGGTTGCATTCTCTGTGTATTCCAATCGATAAACGGGAGATTAAAATCCCCAGCAATTATAAATTTATCATTTGAATACATATTAACAATATTGAAAAGATTATTTGAAAACGCTTCAAGCTGAACAATAGAACTATTTCCCTCATTTTGTTTACATAGATAAAGAACGCCAAAGTGCATCGTATCATAGGACCTATTCTTCGAAGCTATGGACACCCAGAGGTCCTCAGCAGTGGTGTGCCATTCGGGACGGCCCATAGCTTCAAACTCCCGGCGAATCGCTATTAGAACACCACCCCCCAGGGATTGCTTAGTTAGAGAGTAATTTCTGTCACGCCGCCAAACAACATACCTACTATCAAATAATTCCTCGTCCATAATACCTTCTAATAGCCAAGTCTCTGTAATAGATATGATATCATACGAATTGAGGCAGACATTTCTTTTGAAAGTATCCGTTTTCGAACGTAAGCCTCTAGCGTTCTGATAATAAATACTTAGCTTAGATTCCATTATAATATAAATGACAATAGCAAATAATGACATAATATGTTATCCAAGTATCTAAGGCTTTCAAATTTAATAAAGTTAAATCCACGAATAAATAATAAATTATAAAACACCTAATTAAATCCCTTCCAACTGTATATATATAAATAAATAAGTAGCAAAGAGTTTGTAAATTAATAAAGAGCGCATTAAGATGCAAAAATGCTAACTTAATAATATTTATATTATAAATACGTATATCCTGAGTGAGAAACAAACAATACAAGTAATATAAGATTGCTATTCTAAAATAAACAGGCGAAATTATAAAATTGATCATGACTATGACGTAAATCAATATCCCGTACAGTTTCCACACATCATGTAACGGACAATTAAAGGAGTACAAAAGTTGTGTTACAGTAGTAATAATTGATATAGAAACTATTGAATTAATGTAGGAGTAAAGTTGATTATATATCATTTTAAACTTGTAGAACGCAAAGAAGACATTTACAATATCAGAGTAAGTAGATACGTACCAGTAATAGCAGCAGAGTCTTCGTCTCTGAAATTCTAATAGAACAAGGCAAAACATTTTATTTTCGTGAAGCATTATATTATTAAATAAATTAAATTTAAAAACTGCAGAAGTACCCACGAAATTATTAAAATATAAATCCTCAAACCTTTCACCAAATGAGAAATGTAGCAAACTTATAATACTTACAATATATAATAAATACAATATATTAATATATTTTAATTCATTATTGAATAATAATTTTTGATAATCATAAAATAAATAATGCATAAAATAAAAATAAAGCAGGTACGTGTAAGAATATCTACATATTGAGCCCCCCGTAAGCGGCAGTAAGTGCGAGCGAGACAAATATACAAGCGATCTATGGATCATTACCGGTTTTAACAATCCGGCGACATACGAATAGTTACGAAGCGAGTAGCCGAGTGCAAAGTAAGGGGTGCTCAACCTTTTCTTGTGGTTCAATATTACAGTTAGCGAAGGAATAAATAATATTATTTTTAATGTGCTATAACATAAATGTGAAGCGTAATACACAAATGAATGGATGATCAAAAAGATGATTATGACACACCAAAATGAAAAGAAGCGGCATAAGCATAATTTAAAAAATGAGACAATTACACAATATAATACTTTATCAAAACTAACTACATTGTAATATTTAAAGCAAAGCAAAAGGCACACTAGGTTAATTTGTTTAAATCAGCCTCATTTGATATAATAAAAACGGGTGATTTATCATTTTTGCGGACATGTATTTTACAGAATTTAACCCATACATACTGTAGTCCCTTGAGTTTTGAAATCTCTTTGACTCGAGTGAGCAGTTTCTTCATGTCCGGAACAAGGTGGTCGTTAACATATATAAGTTGGTCGTTCCCTCCCATCCCTATATCATTTAGGCTTATTCGTTTCCGTGCCCGTGTAGCGGCGATAAACTCTTCTTTGATATACCGGTTTATAAAGCACATAATGATTGACTTCTCCTTCGAGCCATGCGATGGAACACGCGCTATGTAGTTAATTTGTGTCTTCGGAAGAGAATAATTGACAACTTTAGTAATCGAGTCAACAAGAGAAAATAAGTTTTCATTGGGCTTCATTGGAATTCCTTTAATTTCAACGTTATTCATGCGAGACCACTGCTCGCGGCTCACACTATCTCTCTTGAGCAGCGCAATGTCTTTAGTACAAGAAGACTCTACTTTCTGCGACTCCGAGATATGTTTTTCTATATTCTGCACTTTACTTTCTAGGTCTTCCAGTCTAGAGCTATTAAACTCACAGGATACCTTTAGCTCTGAGATTTCCCTTTTGATGGTCTTCACATCTTCAAAGAGTTCGGGCAGTTTTCTTAACTGAGACTTCATCTCCCGCAGCTCCGACATGATCATCTCCAGGGTGACAGAACCAGATTCGGATACTGTCGGTGATCGCGAGCCTGTAGCTACCTTGCATTGGGGACATCTCCACATAGCCCGTCTATCAGCTCCAAGTTTGCGATATCCAGACTCAGAGATCGAAGCACAGGAGAAATCCAAATTACGTAAACAACCATTGCAGAAAACGCCATCAGTGAAAGAAGAACTGCATGCATCACACTTCATTTTAGCGATTGATTTCACGGTTGACAAAAAAGGTTTGGAACACCTGACTTAATACGTCGCAACAGGATTTACGTGTTGTCAAGACTGATGCCGAAAGCAGACTGATGGTCAGCTTCCTGAAGGGATGCGCCAGCTCAGCACTTGTCGATAAAGTTATATTTATTTGGTAAAAGAGTAAAAATCATAGTTTTGCAACAATTTTTTACAAATATATTTGAAACGAAAATTTAAGCAAAAAAGATACTTTTTCGCCATAATATTTGCACTTTAAATACCCTTTTAAAATAAAAGTCGTGAATCATATGAAGTATTTTTAAAACATTACGTTTTAAATTCTACGCGTTTGGACTTTGGCGTTGAATCTCAGAAACACACATTGTTTATAATAACTTTGTTACTGACATTTTTTGAGTAATATGCTTACAATGTTTTTTATGTGGCAACTTTGCAATGTTATAATTATTAAACTGTCTTTAAATCGACAAACTTCGATCTCCGATCTCAACCCTACCTCGCCGGCGAAGCTTCCCGGCGCGCGGGCTAGCGGCCGAGTATTTTTGTAATGGATTCCCTCCATTAGCGATTAATTGTTTGTCGGAGAGAGATGGGCCTGACTCCAGTCACTAGTGGACTTAGTGGCACGTGAGGAATTATGAGGGTACAGGGAAAGGCTGCTGCAGAGTAATCAAAATAAGTAACATAGGCTTATGGATAATGGCGTCAATTGAATATACTTTTCCCTTACGTATATAATATTATATTATGGTAAGCACGTACATTGATAGGCGAGTATATTACGCCGGTCTTTCTCGACAAGCTTGTTAGCTAGTAACTAGATTAGGCATAGAGTGTTAGGAAGGTGCATGTAAACACAGGCAGATAGTCTAGGATTTAGATAGCTATTATACAAAAATCAAGCCTATTTAATAAACAACGATTAGCATTATTTTCACGTTATCGGTCCGGTTGATCAAATGTCGGCTGGTGGTCAGCCAATGAATCAAATATCAATGTATCTGGTCGCATAGATGTTTTTCTAATTGCAGGAAATAATGTCTGTATAATTTTGAATGAGTAATGACTAACGAGTAAAACAATAGTTGAACTACCCTCCTACCTAATTATAAGGTATTGCTGCGGAAAATAGTAAAATAATACGGTAGTTTCGTGTTCGCCGCCGCGCCGGGTTTCCCAACTCACGACAGCTAACTGAGGGGCATCCCGCATCAATCAATCAAACACCGCACCTGATAAAATATGATTTTACAATATCGAATGGCGGAAAGGGCAACTGTCAATTAAGGCACGTCGGCTGGGGCCCCGCGAGTGTGCCCCCGGTATAATAACGGTAATGAAGGGTTATCATGTTTCACGATACTACTACACCCTTATCAGCCCTCGCGAATTTGATTAGCCCCGTGACGGCCGACTTCAAGAAATTGGACCCCCGACATAATCAATATTTATAAAAACCGCAGGAGGTGTTTTAGCTAAAGATTTCCAAGTTCAGCAGTAATGTCGCGACTCGCAGCAGGCCATAACATAGCGGAGGAAATAAAATGTTTAGCAGTTTCAGTAATCAACAGCTGTATCTCTAATAAGTCATGGCTGTACATCCTATCATACAGATTCTGATAGTTAGAATGTAGTATGTAATGTAGCTATATGTAGTAGCTAAATCAAAAGAACATAAGTACAATTTTTTTACAAAAGAAAAAATTTGTTTGTATGACAAATGACGTTTAAAACACAAACAAAAAAAGAAAAACATTTTTATAAAAATGTTTTAAAGTGTGTGATGTGATTTGTTCATTCAATTAGTAATAACATAACATAATTATTAATCACCGCGTACGGCGTAGGTGCTTGCGAAAGCGACTGATTGGGTTACTCAATTATTATTAGTATTAATTTCGCTACTTGTTACTAAATTAAATAATCATCCTATTAGTTATTAGTTAGTAGAAACTACTACAAAGTATTAATTTTAATTCTTTAATAATAATTATAAACTTTACTTTTAGAAAGTTTCTTAAGATTTTCTTATTCACCATTAGTCAATTATAGTGAATAATAATTAGGTAATAGTTAAGTTACTGTGTTCAAAAAGTAAGAGGACTTCAGAAAGGATTTTTCATTAGTGTCCACTGTCCAAGTATTTTGGAAACCAAAACTATTCCCAAAATAGTTAAAGTAAACTGTACATAATATATTATCCCTTATGAACACTTTATAATTCGACCAACCAACAAAACATAATATTCTAAAGACTCCCTGGACATAATAATATTACTTTACAAAACCGCCCATGTGTAAGTTTTAGGAGATTAATTAGGCATTGTGGATCCCGCTATACTGCCAAGATTATCCCTAGTCGACCTTATTTCTATAGCAGTAAGGTTTATTGTCCGCAGCCGACACGCGCCACACGCGCGTCTCCCACGCCACGCCACGCGCGGTAACGACAGGCGGTTTTGTTTTTATTTTAATCTCCTTTCACAATGCAATTTGGACATAATAGCTTAATCCATCCAAATAAAGCCTATGTTTTTATGATGGCATATTAATGGATGGGAAAGTAACTAAAAATAAAGTGAACTATGAAACCTATATAAATTATAAGTAGTAATATAGTCAAATACCAGCTCGCTTAGCACGCCGTTCTCCAGTATAATCTTCGAAGAATAGAAATTAGTACCTACTATTTCTTTCTAGGAAGAATAGTGACTATTTTAATTACGTATGTCGTTTCCAAAGTGATACAACGCCTAACTTCTGTCGTTGATCATAGCTCTCTCTAGTCTACGCTCCCTGTAATTATTATAATGTGCAACTATTACAGTGAACAGTGTTAAATATTGTGCTTGAGGTCAGTGAAACGCTAAGCAATTTTTAAGACTGTTTTATTATCGTCGTCCTGGCAACATGACATCTCTGTCATCGACAAGATATACAACATTTCTCCCCCCACAAAAGAAGGGAATATAAACAAATAAACAAACAAATAACATAATAAACAACAACTTCTTAAAAACTTAAATAATTATAAATATCTTCTATATTCTACTCGAGGAATGTTTCTTAGTAATCGGTTAGGATTCCTCGAAGTTAAAGGGCCGCTGACAGTGTCCGAAGATGACGGAACCTGACCATCATTATCAACATTCTGATGACTCTCGTCTCCCCCCGTCGACTCCTCAGGCTCTGAATTTCGGGCATTGTCTACAAATGCAGGCCATATTCTTTTCGAATACAACACTATCTGATTCTTATGTTTTTTAACATGAGATGACGATTGATGATCAAAAATTAAATATACAACCTTCCCTATTTTGTCTACGATAGTTCCACGTTCCCACACAAACTTATTACCACTCAAATGCTTTTTGTACAGAACCTCATCACCTGGCTCAAAACTCGCATCTCTTTTATGTCCTTCTTCACTACTCTGCAAACACTGCTTTTTATTAACAAGTGATGAAGACGATGCCGAGGGTGAGCTAGACTTTATTAAATCCAAGCGACATTTTAAATTTCGACCGTACACCATTTGAGCCGGTGACAAACCTGTGGCAGAGTGTACCGAATTCCTATAGTCAAACAAATATTTTAACAAAATTATTTTTTGACGTTCGGCGTTATCCGTTACCAACAAAGCTGATTTGATTCCCTTTTTTACAATTTTTACAAAACTCTCTGCTTGCCCATTGCTCGCGGGGTGATATGCCGGAGACGTAACGTGAGCTATATACCATTACTTCGGCAAAAATTTTGAAATTCGAACGACGTAAACCCCGATCCGTTGTCACTCACTATAGTGCTCGGTAACCCAAATCGTGACATGTACTCGTACATTTTGTCTATTACCTCGCTAGAACCAGTGTTCCTGCATTGATGCACCTCTACCCATTTCGTATGAGCATCAACTAAAACTAAGTACGTACGTCCATGAATTGGTCCTAAAAAGTCTAAATGGACTCTTTCAAAAGCATGTTTTGGATACGACCACGGTGCAGGCGAAACGCGCGGCGGTGATGGTCGCAACTGTGAACAAATCACGCATGTCCTGATCATGGTCTCTATCGCACCGTCTATACCGGGAAACCATAAACGAGCCCGAGCCTCAGCCTTAGTTTTAACCATTCCTAGATGAGAGCGGTGTAGCTCCTTTAAAACTTCCGCTTTTAACGTCTCGGGTATGACTACCTTATGCCCTCGCATTACACATCCATTTTCGTAGGACAGCTGGGCTCTACATAAACGGTAAGGTTTAATTTGGTCGTCGTCATTTCCCTTAGGCCAGCCTTTGAATATACAAGTTTTTACTTTTTGTAACACTGAATCTTTTAGTGTTTCGACGCGAACTCTACTTATAGTTACTGGCATGTCCCCGTTCACTATAAAATTAATATAGGATGCCTTATCGACATCGTCCTCTACGCCTGTCGCGTCGGTCGGCTCCGGCGCGATCGGCTGGACGTCCGGCAAACTGGCCCGAGAAAGATAATCGGCGCAGTTATTGGCACTCCTAACATACTCAATATTGTAATTGTATGCACTTAAAAACATCGCATACCTTTGCAACCGATTAGCAGAAACCTCCGGAATACCCTTGTAGGGCCCAAATATGGAAATCAAAGGTTTGTGATCTGTCCGCAATGTGAACGGACATGCTCTCCCATACAAATATTGATGGAAACGCCTAACTCCGAAAATGATTGCCGTCGCCTCCTTTTGGATCTGCGAGTATCGCTTCTCGGCAGAATTGAGCGTACGAGACGCGAAAGAGATAGGGCGCTCCGCCCCTGACTCGCCCACCTGCGACAACACCGCACCGAGGCCGCTCGGCGACGCGTCCACCGTCAATATTAGTTTCGCGCTAGGATTATAGTGCGTCAACACCCGATCCGATGCCAGCCGCTTTTTAATTTCGGTAAAAGCGTGCTCGTGCTCTTGCGACCAAGTCCATTTAGTTCCCTTCTTTAGTAACTCGTACAAGGGAACGAGCAACGACGAAGCTCCATGAACGAAATTCCTATAGTAGTTTACTAAACCCAAGAAAGACTGTAACCTTTGTACATTATCGGGCCTAGGCGCATTAACAATAGCCTTAACCTTGTCCGGCGACTTCTTTAACCCGTGTTTATTAATAACATACCCTAAATAACTTATTTCGTCCTTAAAAAACTCACATTTGCTCCTCTGCAAGGTTAGCCCCGCGTCCTGCAGCCTCTTGAGGACCTCGTGAATCCTCCGCATGTGTTCGTCTCTGTTGGACGCGGTTATTAATATGTCATCGAGCAGACATAACACACCGTCCATGCCCGCAAGCACGCCCTCCATCGCGCGCTGAAAAATAGACGGTGCGCTTGTCAGCCCGAATGACATACGCGTATATTTAAACAATCCGCGATGCGTATTTATACAGGTGAGCTCCTGGCTATCTTCATCTAGGACAAACTGGTTGTAGGCACTCGATAAATCCAGTTTCGTGAACTCTTGGCCCCCGTGTAAACGCGAAAATAACTCGTGCACCGTAGGCAACGGGTAGTGCTCGACGACTAGTAATTTGTTTATGGAAACAGAGTAGTCCACACACAACCGCACCGAACCGTTCCGTTTCAGCACCGGCACCACGGGCGACGCGAACCTGGAGTGCTCGACGGGCTTCAAAATGCCGAGCTCGACCAGCCGTTCCAGCTCCTCACCTATCTTATCCCGCAGCGAAAAAGCCAACGGACACGCTTTAAAAAATACGGGCTTAGCGTCATCCCGGAGTCTGAGCTTTATCTCGTACTTATTGAATTTTCCTAACTTATCAGAAAAGACCTCTGGATACTGCCTTTCTAAATCCTGTACACTACTATTTACACTAGATACAAAATGACAGGTTGTCAAATGTAAATTAAACAACGAAATGAAATCTCGACCTAAGAGCGGCGGTCCTCCGCCCCGCACCACGTACACGTCGAGCTCGCGGGTGTTCCGCTCGTACGTCACCGCCAACCGTACCTTACCTATACAGCCAATCTTAGCCCCGGTGTACGTAAACAAACGCTTATTCGTTTGTAACAACGGCTTTTTGCTAAAATATTGCTGATAAGTAGCCTCAGAAATTACGGTGACAGCCGACCCGCTGTCTATTTCAAATTTTATTTGAACATTATCTACACTTACTAATTCTGCCATAGGTTCGCCACGCTCGGAACGTATGATAAATAACTCACCATCGGAATCATCATCGTCCCCGTTTATCTCCTCGGTTCCCATGTAATGTAATTTTTTACACATTTTTTGTAAGTGCCCTTGTCTATTACATTTCTTGCATCTGAATTTTTTGAACCGACATTGAGAAGAGACGTGGTTCCTCCGGCCGCACACGGAGCACTTCCCCGCGTCGCTGCCGCTGAGTCTGTCCTGCTGCACGCTGTTGACCTGCATGGCGTCGCTGACGGGGCCCGCGCCGTCGCCGTCCCGCTCGCCCTGCCGTACGCTGTACACCTGCCCGGCGCCGCCGACGACTGCACCCGCCGCCCTCGCGCACCGTCCGCTCTCGGCCAGCTCCACCGCCTTCGCCATGGTCAGCGTCGCGATGTCCTGCTCGAACAGCTTCGCTCTCTCTGGACAGGCCAGCATGCCCATGACAAAGCGATCCCTCAGCGCCTCCTCGACGTCGCTGAAGCTGCAGTCGGCCGTGAGCCCTCGGAGTCGGGCCGCCCATTGCGCGTGTGTCTCGCCCGGCTGCTGTGTCGCCGCGTAGAACTTGTACCGCTCGCTGAACCCTTGCACCTTTGCGATGAAATGCTTGTCCAGCAGCGATACAATCTCCTCGTAACTTACGTCATCGATTTTTTTCGGCAAGGCGAGGTCGCATGTCAGTTTGTACGTGTTTTCACTTAAAGCACATAACAATACGGCACGTCGCTTGTTCTCGTTTGCGTCTTTAATATCATTCGCAATTAACCATTGAAGGAAGCGACTCTTGAAATTCCTCCAGTCTTGCGCGAGATGGTCAAAAATGGGTAATATTCCAAAAGAACCCGACATTGTGCCGTACGCGTAGTTTTAACAATGTTCTAGCCGATAAATAGTCCCAAATCCTCGTCGCCACTGTTAAATATTGTGCTTGAGGTCAGTGAAACGCTAAGCAATTTTTAAGACTGTTTTATTATCGTCGTCCTGGCAACATGACATCTCTGTCATCGACAAGATATACAACAAACAGTATGAATGCTGATTGATATTTATGTCCGTCCGTGCTGTAATAACATTATCTCCACGAAAACTTGGCTCAAAAATTGAACCGAAAACTGTTCATACGGTATGTCGCAGCGGCTGAAGCGGTGCCAAGAAAATGGAGGATTTAAAGAAATTGCAGGACAATAGCCAAAAAAGTATAAAGCAATCAGGCGATCCAAAAATGAGCAAACACCAGATGTTTGCTCATTTTTTGGAACCACTTCTCGACGTGTGGGTGGGCTCAAAAATTATGACAAAAATCAACGTTGCCTTTTGTCGACAATACGAGACCTCAGGAAATGTATCGGTAGGTTGGAATTTAGATAAAGGAATTGCTCTTAATACAGCACTTCTGGTCTTGCGGTCAACTCACTCACTAGGCTCTCCGTCTGCTCGTTTGCTGGTCTATTTAAAAATTGTGCAAACATCTGTGCTGTCTGTGCTGGTCCTCCGGAGCGCCATAAGAGCACAACGGCGGGCGCAAATTTACACTGCACTCAGCCGACCGGCGACCGCTGCTACAGTGACGGCTACTCCACGCCCGCGCCACCCCGCAAGACCCACACAGACACCACAGAGGAGATGCACACAGACGATGGGCTGGGCATCAGTCATATAAGTCACTGATCTTTGGAATAGTGTTCAATTATAGCTGTGAAATATAATGTGAAGTCAAACTCCAGGTTTGACTTCAAAACGGGCTAACTCTTTTTCCGTCCGTTGGAATTGGAAATTGTGTCGCAGTTTCCTAAGGTGTGAACAGATTTTGATTTTTTGTCATAACTTTTCTTGGAATAATAATTTTTCTGGTTGAAAACAGCGAAACTTTTTCTATAGCAATAATTCTTCAGTCTTTTAAAATAACCAGGGGCTTTATAAGTTTCTAAATGTTTAAGCAACATTAGTGAACTGCAGCCTGCAAATGTAGAGCTACCTCAACCTTAGCCTTTCTTAACTTATTGGTTAAAGTATTAACCAATAAGTTTGTATTCGATAATACCTATTTGTATTCGATAAAACACAAATAAAATGACATTTTCTAAAAATGATTTCTAGCTAGATCGATTTATCGCCCCCGAAACCCCCTATTTATACAAAAATTCATGAAAATCGTTAGAGCCGATTCCGAGATTCCAATTATATAGCTTGACTTCCGTCTCTTCTTATTCTATAACCACTCTCACCCACAGTTATACTTCTGGCACTCCTGAAGCACGCCACACGATTATAAACTGTATGCGTTTAAAATAACTCGCAATCTGGAGCACAATCGCGTGGGCGCGGGATTTATGAGGTGCTCGTATGGAAATGCGCTGATTGTTATTTTGTATCCATTTAGCGCGCCTCGGTGTGGTGGCGATGAATAAATTGCATTCGCACCGTGTACCGAGATGAGAATGAATTAAGTCGGACTTATTTTAGATCTAGATATTTGTATTATTTTAAGGCCGATTTTATAGTGCCATAATAAAATTTGAAATAGCACTTGCGACCTTCTTTCAGGGGGCGAATTGCGAAAGTTTGATATCTTATTAAATAACTATGTTGTACCTATTATAAATGCCTTGGGTGGTCGTCTAAAGGGCTAAGCAGCTACAGTGCTTTATTTATAGCATAGAGATACTTAAGAGTTCATGTAAAGGTAAAAGGGTAGTTTTGATCACGATAAAACGACAACTCCGGAAGTGTTACTTTAGAGTCCCAGTAAATAAAATAATGTATTTTTATTGTTCTCCAATACCTCAGGCGTTATCACGTAGGCGTGCACTGTTATAGGGATTTGCTGGAATTCAATCTTCAAGGACCGCCGTTACAATCCTTTTTCGTGGCCTCTCCGAACCTTTCATCACACACAAAAGATGAAAACGTTAGTATTAACTCAAATATTTGAACGTATATTTATTATTTAGCATTCACGTTGAGAATGAAAGGGTCTTTCGAGATCTGTATTTGGAATTTAAGCACTTACTGTGCTACATAATCATTATTTTAGATTTTTTTTTAATTTTCGAAATTTGGTTAAATCTTAAACTACTAGCAGACTAATAAGTAATAAGCGTATTTAAAAGTATCAGATATGGTTTATTTAAAATAGTTTTGTATTGATATTGTGCTAATTTAGATGCCATCTATAAAATTGTTCTCATACCACACACTGTATACATAATATACAGTGTGTAACAAAAATAAGTGATAATACTTTAGAGTGTGTACTGTGTATGTGTTCCTTGTAGAGAGTTCACTGTGAAAGTAGTAGCGCTGAAAGACCAACATTTTTTTCACTTTTGTATGGGCAAGGGCCCGATCGTCACGACTCACGAGTTTCCCCATACAAAAGTGAAAAAAAATGTTGGTCTTTCAGCGCTGCTACTTTCACAGTGAACTCTCTACTAGGAACACGTACACACTCTAAAGTCACTTATTTTTGTTACACACTGACCACTGTATTATGATGAATGATGAAACTACGTTATATTAATTGGTTTATTTGAAGATACCATTAGTAGTGATCTGTCGATTAGGCTTGACATAGCTCGATCAAATTACGGGGGATCATCTGCACTGATCCCTCACTGGAATCCAAAGGTGGTCTCACTACTGTATCAATCTAATCATACCATTATTATATTGTTGCCACATTGTAAGATAGAAAAACGGCCCAATGTTTAGGAATTGGCACGTAAATACCCAATACACATAAGATAGGATATTTTATTTCTGTAGTAATATCGCGGTAATGTCATTACGGCCTACGGGTGAGTTAGATTTAATATGGCGGAGTGGCTCGCCCCCCCGGGACGCGGGAATGTATCGATAATAAGCAGAAAATGTTTTATGGAGAGCAAATATATCACCAAATAAAATTCATTCTGATTTATTTTTAGCTTTAACTGAATAAAACTACTGTAAAAGAATAATATAGTACATTAAATATTAATAATTTTGATCAAAATCAATCAAAACGAATCATAAGATCGACTACCGCTAGAAAAGCAGCGAGTAATATCTTCATTCTCATAATTTTAGATCCTCTTGGGCTTCTGGCCTCCAATTACAGGAGGGACAAAAATCACACTTGCCTTTCGCTATCTGTAGCTCTACCATGAGTTTAAAGCTATAGTATTTATCGTAAATATTTAGTATGTCGAGTTTAGTTCCGCAAGTGACCGCCTAGATGTAAAATTTGCCATACAAAAAATGTACGTAGTCGGTATCGAGTACCGATAAAACTATAGCTTTAAACTCATGGTTTAAACTCACTGGCCTCACGTGGCTTTAAACTCACTGGTTACTGGTCACATTGACTCACATTTCGCAACGTATTGGCTCTAAATCCGCCAACTTTTTATTTTCGCTTGTTTTCGCTGTAATTATGGCGGTTTTGTTAGTTGGCATAGCGAGCGTAAGCGAAATACCAGGAGCCCATAACAGGTGAGGCATATTAGCTAACGCCGACGCCGGTAATCCGCACAACTAATTTCTCGCCGCGATTACTTCCAATATACTTACGGATGATACGGAGGTGGGATATTTTAACTGACTTTCAATAAAGAAGAAGCTGGTGTATTATACAGTATATTTAACGAAAAATATACTATTTGCATCTTCGACCCGTGGATTTTCAGTTTAATGTTCACAATGCGTAATATAACAGCACAAAAAAAATATATTTCTGAGTGTGACATACAAATTACAAATGAATATGAACAACAATAATTATGCGGGAATCGGGATGTAAATCACATTTAATTATTATAAGTAACGATTTATAACATTATCGACATCAACACTTGCCAGTTACGGTGTAAACTGCAAACGAGCACGCGGTTATATTGTTAGGGCGACAAGTGGCCGACGCCCTAACGCCCTGGGCCCCAATATGGAGCCCCTGGCGCCCTGCAAGGGGCACGTCCTACGGTCGAGGAGTGAAAAATCCAGTAATAACCGTCTCAACGGCTTTTATGTTTCATATTGTTTGTATTGTTTATGTCGCGACGATCAAATTGTGAGCCACTCTCGTAACAATAGAAGGTTCGTAATATTAAAATAATGAGTGCTATAAAGTGTTTTTATCCATTGTCCAGTAAAAAAAGGACAAAGTCTTAATTAAATTCTTTTTATTAAGTTTGGCGTTAACATTAAAAGTAACAACTCTCGTTTCTCGTCGATATTAAATACTTTAAGGCTGATAAAAAATATTGCTTTGGATTTTTCCAGATAGCAGATACTGAATATCACCCGTTGAACAAAATTCGCATAATATCGAACTTTACAAAACAAACATAAGACAAAAAAGATAGACAATAATGTACCGGAATAAACAATTAGATGAGTAAAGACTCAGATATTAAAAAAAAACTATCATAATATTATGCCCGTTCCCGGGACTCGTATTCACATAATTTCATATTTATAATATTAAAGTATGGGACGTCGCCCACACGATATCATGCAAACAATCAAAATGAAAACAATAGTAGATCAAGTTGATCAGTATCGAGCGTCGATACCTCGCCCCCGTGCCCACGTACCTAGTATAATTATTGAACAACACACTCGATATCCGCCACTGCAATTAATAACAACAACCGCGCGACCACCGCGGCATAGTAAAAGGAGAGCGGCGCGGCGGGATTGTATGGGACTGCAAATCAAACAGTACACAGTACACACACAGTTAGATCTGAGCCTGATTATGAGTCGCATAATTTCACAATTTTGACTTTTAGTCAATACAAAGAGGTGGACCACAATTATTATTGTTTTGCGGCCTTTGTCGTAGTATTTAGCAAAGTATTTTTTGGACTAATTATATTTTGTTACTGATTTTCATTGCTATGTCAACATTGTGTTATTGGAGGTACTTGTACGTTGAGCTATTAAAATATTATAAATAAAAAAACTTGAGAGGTTTCAAGGGACACCCGGATGGAACGAAGTTTTAAATTTCCTACCAGTTACGTCATCGCCACATCAACACCCTCTGCTCCTACCTTCGCAGGTATTAAAAAAGTGTCGTTACAACTTTTTCCGTCTAGCCCCCTTTCGCAACGCGCGATAAGGAACTTCGTTCCAAAAATAATATTTAAATTTATAACTTAAGCATAAGTAAATAAAAACTTCGAATGATAAGATGTATTATAAATATTATAATTATTAACGTTATGGGAGCGATCACTCGCCGCGCGCAGACGTTGAAACGAAAAGATTACTGCGCCCCGCGGGGCACATTGCGCTGTTGTAAATTGTACCAAGTGCCCCCTCGTGCTCGATCTAACTAACCTAAATACGCTCCTGAAATTAATATGAAATATTATAAAGTCTACAGACAAATTCAGCACGGTTAGCCAACAATTAATTAAAACAACAATACTTTTTTACGAAAATTTCGCTCCGAATCTGAAACGTTTATAGTATAACTAGATGACGCCCGCAACTACAAAGCGCCAAAAATCGTTTACCGCTCGGGGACCGTAAATTTACGCAACAAAACAGTTTTTGTTTTTGTCTGTCCGCAACAGGGGAGTTTCTCTGTCCCTTGCCCTTCTTAAAGTAACAAATACCTATCAAAATCATGCAAAAAAAGTGTAAAAAGGTCAAGATTTTCGTATTTATAATATTATACTTTTCCTGAAAGCACTAGATGGAGAGAAATTGAGGCTCGATCGTTGTATACCGAAAACAGGACTTAGGGAGACAAGTTCGACAAACAAAATAATAGTTTATAGTTAACAAACAGTCGCAGTGCGGTAAGTGTATTGTGTTTTAACTGGATTGCTCCTAGCCGGCAGCTCCGCATGTTTGCTTGGGCGATAGTTTCACTATCGGAAGGAAATCGATAAGCTTACGTAAAGCAATCATTTAATTGAAAACTTGTCTTGTTGCTATATACAGTATCGCAACTTATACAAAAGAGGAATTTGTCCCGGTTGAAATTGATATTTGAGCTATACTTTTTCAGTTTGTCTTCTGTCTTCGAGACTTGTCAGTTACCAGTTACTTACTAAAGACGCAGAAATTAGGTATACAATAATAGCTCCCACACCGGTTTCGGTGACGGTGGCCGGTTTCATTGAAACCAGGCCAGCTACGCAGGAGTATTTTTATAGTGCCCAAGTGTGTGCGCAGTACACAAGAGCACTCTCTATTCCTTTACTCTCATAACCCAGTGGGACGGCAGACCGACACGACCGGCGAGAGATCAGGCGCAGGACCGACTTTTTACATGCCCATCCGACGCATGGATCATCTTACTTGTCAGACAATCAGGTGATCAGCCTGCATTGTCCTAACCAAACTTGGAAACATGTTATATGTTTCCAACGCGGGAATCGAACCCACGACCTCCGAGTCAAGAGCCGCGCTCTGTAGAAATAGGTATACACTAGTCTATTAATACGAATGGCATTAATTATACTTTTACGTATTTAGATAAATCTAACACTTTACACTTTAATTGACTAACTAGGGACTTCATTTAGCTTAAACCTGTGTCAAGTGCGATTTCATAAAGATGAGATCATATCGCGTGCTGTGTAGGTGAAGCGTCGCGTAAATCATGGGCAGATAACAATGCGAGCCCATTGTGCCCTTTGTGCCCCGTGATTTGTGGCCCCGGGCCCCGGCGGGGGCACCGCGCGGCCCCGACTGTCGCCGGTGACTTGCGACGTGTACAGCCGGCTTAACATCTTTATAACTTCATGATTTTATCTCCGCTGTACATGCATACTTTTTTGTTACGAGATAAAAGTACTGACTCACTGAGAAGGCAGGCTGTGTTGCTACAAGATACATAAATAAAAGTACTACCTAGCTGCGTAGGCTTAAAAAATGTCAGCCAAGATGTTTTTTAGAAGAGAATATAGATCAATGCAAAAAGTTCTGATAAGTTGCGGTCGCAAACCCAATGCTATTTTATTAGACGTTAACTGTAATGAGTTCTTCCAATAGCTTTGTTTTTGCGGTTTAATAATTCAAACTCGCGTCGGGAGCTATCGAGTGAGAATTAGAGAAAGTTTTTTAATTAAGTTGAGTACATGTTTACCCTGGGGGGTGCGAGGGGGTGCGGGGAGGTGTCGGGGGGGGGAGGGGTGGTGGGGAGCACGTAAGTCCGAGATGAAGTTTGCGAGACGTGACCCAGTGCCGGCGGAATTTATTTCGGCAATTCCGAGGAACACCTTTTTAAATTACCAACTTTAGTGTCGCGCCTCGCGCCCGTAAAACGTTGTAGCTAATTCCTACTCGTCATCATCGGTCTGTTGTCGTCAAAGTCCCACTTGAAAAGGTTAAGGTTAAACTTAGCCCTTAGTTAAACCTGGGTTAAATGTCATTCTTTTCTGATTATGAGTAACGACAGAGATGACATATATTTTAATCCAAGGATATTTTTACCTAGAGGAGCAAGTGGGCTTATGTCGCTTACGTGACTTTTTTTGTCGTCTCTGTCCTCCTTCATACTAATAAAAGAAAGAACGTGTTTAACCCGGGGTACCTTTTAACACAAATCCGTCCAATTTCGCCGTTCTATTTCCATAAATCAAACGGTGGCTTATAATATTAACCGTATCTTTTATGATATCAGTGTATATTTATAGAGATCTCGGAATAAGCACAATAAATCGTGCTCATTTAGCGGCGGGCAGCGACGCGTGTACTTCAAACGGACGAATCCGCTCGAGAATATTCTGCCTCACTACTGCCGACTTTCTGCCTCACTTATATCGGTATTCTGCCTCGCTTCTGTCGGTAAGGAATATGACTTTTTGTTCGCGAGCAAATGATGCGGAACACGCTGTATGAGTTATGAGGCCAAGTTTAAAATAACTTGCTAGTATGACTTTGATCAGAAGAAAAAACTTAAACAAAAAAATATAATATTTAAACTTCAAAGGTAACAAGTAATCTCATGATAGTATCATGAGATTACTTGGCATTTACATGAAAAACTAGTCCTCACTTCTTAATTTGGTTGAAGTGCTGCAACAGTGGAAGGCTTACCTGCAACAGAAAGAAAGAAAATATTAATAACAAGGTAATACAGAGCGACGCCTTTTTCTACTCAACAAGAAATACATAAGAAATCCTGTAATTTCTCTTGTAAATATATAAATATTAATGATATTCGCAAAACATTAAGAACGCTCTTAAAAATGTACAAGGACGCTGTGACGGTAAATAATTATTAATTATTTACCAATCGCTGATGATGATGAGTAAACAAATCCTGCAGCAATAAGTATATAGATTTTTCAATAAACGTTTTATCTGGAGATGCAGTCGCAGTGCAGGTCAATACGGAAGACGGATGGCGGTGTCGGGTTACCGGATAACGCGTGGTCCACACCCCCGGCCTTGGACTAACGCGTAGCCCACACCCCAGACTGTGTTGCCTACTCTATATTCTATAACATTCAAAGTCCATTTTCCCCTCCAAAAACAGTATTGCCGAAATTAACATACAATGGTGTCTAAAAGTGCTTTTTTAAACTACCAAGTACCATATTATTAATAATAATATTGTTACTTTAAAATTTAAATAATATGATATAATATTCTTATTGATAAACAGCTTCTAATTGATACTAAATTTGCCTAAAGTAATATTTTTAAAAAGGAAATTAATAAGGAATTAAAATTCTTTCAAAGAGTGTTTCTAAATCGAAGCAAAATAATTAACTGCCTAATGTCCTCTTAAACGAGCAAAAACACTGGCGAATTCTAAAGCTGGCAACTCTGTCTACGATTTCCTCAGGTCAGACAGTGGACGTCCATTATAAAAGCATCCATCACGCCCGTCGACTGACCGGACAAATATTTGGTCATGCTAAAAGCCAATGAGCTTGGTTTGATGCGATTCCATACTAAAAGGAAAACAAAAGATGCCGAAGTCTATTTAAATTTACCTTTAAGTTTAAGCAATCCTTTTTATGAACACCAATTTGATTCTGATTTGATCGATTAAGGACGCTGTCACATTTTTTCACTAATATCAGCGATTTTCCGGTTCCGGTTGCTTTCAAAATATGAAAGATTATATTCATCTCCACGTCTATACAATAAAAATTTTATAACCGCATACAAAATTTTCGCATAAAGTACGTTTTAACCATCACAATAAAAAAATGGGGTCTGAGTAAGTACCATTAGGTATAGCTAAATACACTGAACTAAGGAAAGTAAATATACAAAAAAAATGTTACTTATTTAGTCACCTGTACGAGTAGCTAAATATTTTGTATAAAAATAAATAACTTTTCCATTTATAAGAAAAATAAGAAACTTTCTAAATTTTCATACATTTTCGCCATATCAAGAACGCGGCGAGCATCGTAACCGCCACTGTACAAGGCGCGCTGATATGAATGTTATTTTAATGCCCTTAAAGTCGATATTCGTACTGACAGACATCCGACCTGCTAATTTTTCGGTTATAGCGTCCTTGATTGCAAAAAGCTTAATCCAGAGGCACGGCGTAATTCCGCCAGTCGCAACATAACATTGCAGCCCTAATAACTCTCTGACACCGAAAATATTGTGCGAGTATAATGCACCAAAATGTTTGACGTCAAAATACCAATTTTGACGTCAAATCTCGCAAAAAAAATCAATAACAAATAGGGAATGATCCCGGCTTACGTAGATGAGGTCCCGATAAGTTATCCGCATTACCAGGCGACCAGCGATGCGAGATATCGCCAAAAAATTTAATAAAAATCGCATGGAACTAACAGAGCGCGCAAATTTTCGCTGAGTCGGCTCAAGACGCGGGCAGGGGCGGGGGCGGTGCGGTACGGGGGAGGGAGGGGGACATTCAATTTGGATCATTCTTCTATAGCATTATCCCGATTGAGTCCTCCGACCCCGGTGTTGCCGAGATTTTTGTATTTTCCCAGATTTTTGTAAAAAAAAACAAGTGTGACATTATGCAAACTGTTACATACATAACGCACGTGTTATAATAACAAGATTACTGAGTATTTTCATGTCCTTTTTAAAAGTTCTCATATTTAAAGTAAGTATTACCTGAATATTTACGTGCAAGTATTAAAGTAGATAGCTATAGGTACAGACTTTGACAGGTGACTAACTACAGAATATAAAATTATACACATTGCACTCCGCATTAAATAACACAACACAATCACAAAACAATATCGTAACAGCCATATTCGTAGTATTTACGAGTTAATTCTGGCAACCCCGGCCGTCGCCCCCCGGTCGGAATTGGATCGTATTTTGCATGAAATGAAAATCGAATCGAAACTAACGAAATAAGCCCGTAAAAGGCCGCCGATAAACGTATTCCGTGAGGTCCGGCCACGGGGGAGGGGAAGGAGGTGGGAGGGGGGGGGGTAAAGTTTTAAAATGTAATAATGCATATTAACACAAGATTTCCCATTGTAATGCCTCCTATATCGGTTTCGGTGACGGTGGCGGGTTTAATTTGAAACCAGGTTAGTTACACAGGAGGGATTTTATAGTGTCCAAATGTGTGCGCACTGCGCAGTATGCAAGACAACTCTCTCTTTCTTTACTCTGTTGATGCTCTACAAAATTAAGTTAATTAAAGATATTGTAGTTATCAAAGGAGAACGGACGGACGGGCAGAAATCAAAAAGTATCTTGTAGTTGCTACCTAACCCTGAAAAGGTTGTTACAAAAATCTAATTTCTGCTAATTGTGAAGTGAAAATACTGCAACGTAAATTTTGTTTTATTTTAGCGACAAAAAGTTAGCTGTAATGTCGCTAACTGTGTAATATATTTTAACTGCCCGCTTTGGACTGCAGTTGTGAATTTTGTGGACATGAGTTTACAATTTTTGTTAAATTTAACTTAGTTTTAAAACTAAATGCATTTTTATTTGCTTTGTATAACTACTTAAATTTCTTACGAGATATTAAAGTTTCAGAGTTTTAAAAGAAAGAAAATGTATATTTTCCAGAGCGCTCTAAATACTATATTTTATCCTAAATCCACACATCGTACTAATATTACTATAAATACGAAAGAATGGCTGCCTGGCTGTATGCCGTAGGTGTCTTATTTTTTTATGCTCAAACTGCAAATATGACCTACTAGAGGCTGAAAATATGTGCAGGTATTAAGCCTCGGAAAGGCCACAGGATAGTTTTATCTCTGCAAAATGTTCTATAGCTGTAAAGTAATGTCTGTAAAAAGTTGCGGACAACCTCAAGGATTATACACGCTGATTTGAGACGACGACGATCATTGACCCCCTGTTAAGAAAATCACGTCAAGAGGTCAATACCCGCTCGTGCCTAGTCTCCCCATTTTCGCTAGATAAGCTTATTTATCTTTCTGATATTTTGCTGAACAAAATGTATGGGTATTTAATGGCCCGGTTGAAGTCACCGAAATCTGCGGTTATAACCTTAGGGGTTGTTTATTGAGAAAGAGTATAAAGTGTTGTGTTCAGTCGCGCGACACGACACGACACGACACATGGTGTAATGGCGCGTGAGAGATACAGGTCGCCCGCGGAATAAATACATACAGAAGGATGTATACATTTTGACCCCCCGAAGCGTTCCGTGGTGTTATAACTTAGATAATATAACTTATAAGTTTGATGTACTAAATTACTATCGAAGAAATTCATAGACAGATGGACCTATGTCATTTGGTCCGGTTTTGTCAATTCAATGTTAGTGTCAATTTAAACCGCAACGCGATTGGTAATTGTATTTCTAAAGTATTGAATTGACAGATTTGCAAGACGTCTCACGCAATTGAAGGCTATCAAATCCATACAAATTTAGGAATACATCTACGCGCCGCGTTGCGGTCTGGATTGACTTTTAGTTGTGATCTATCGGCTGGGTTTGACATAACCCGACTATATTACATAGGTCTGCCATCTGGCTATGATTCAACTGTGATAGTATTATTCTGTCTACTCTGGTACTGTGTTGGTCTGTGACATTATTGCTCAGCTTATTTGACAGGAGTTATCCATCAATTTTGACATCCATTTTGATTGGAATACGTCAAAATATGAACCTTCAACAATGCTGCTAAATGAACAGACTCCCATACATATTATTATGATCTATTTCATTATCAGCTGTCTGAAAGGTTTGGTTTTCATTCAATTTAGTACTAACGATGTTTTTATACACATAAATATTTTGTCTATTTTTGTATTTCTTTTATATCTTGTGTTATATTTTATGGGTGCGCAATAAAGAATACATAATATATTTTCATTCATTTGTTCATTTTTGTTGATCTTTGATATGGATTCTTCAATAACATTATTACGTATTGTATTGTTTTAAAAATCATTATTGATAATATTGTGTCGTATTTCTCTTTTTATGTTAAATGTAGGTATTTTGTGTAATGTTTAAACTTTTGTTGAATAAACGTTATTTATTTATTTATTTATTATTATTTACGTATATTATATTATAATATATTATACTCATATTTTTAAGTAGGACTTCGCAGGCGCGACGTTTGCGTCAAAGTATGTTCATATATTATCGAACTATACTGTCTAAATTCAAGCTTGTCTTCTGTGTCAACTTATTTTGTAGTTCGGGTGTCGTCGGGTGTCGACACGTGTGCGTCTCATTACACCCGCGATGAATAAAATATTATACAATCCTTTATTATTCTAACCATTACCTCCTTATATTATACAAGTAGTCGAAATTCCCAGAATCTTACATCGAAACTGTTCATATTATTATGCTGCCAAAAAAAATTTTTTCGGGACCAAAACCCAATCTACTACTATGATCTACTGTCTGCCCGTCTGTCTGTATACAGATTCAAATGCTTTGAAATTTTTTCTCTACACCACATGCAGTTTTGTTCATATAAGCTTCTTTTATTGTATTACAACTCACAATCGGAAGTAGCTGTAGCTTCTATTTACTTTTAAGTGTATTTTATAGCTTCAATATATTATCAAATAAAATGTGTAAAACAATATTTTTATGTAGGTTCAGGCAACAAAACATGATAATATTATGTACAGCAAAGTCGCAAGCTATATTATAATGAAAATTTATTATTGTATGAGTTGAAAGGCTTAAATATTCATGATATAGTTTGAACACTTACGGATGTAGTCACGGAGCACTTTTATTTATCCCGACGTTTCGGCTGCTTTACAGCGCCTGTGTATGGTCACGGGTGGACTGAAGTGACAGGCATCCAATTCAATGAAGTACTTGACTAAAAATCCGTAAGTGTTCAAACTTTATCATGAGTGATACTCGCATAAACTTAAGAAATCATAATGCTTAAATATTAATAATATTATTTATGTTGATTCATCTGCTGTTTATACTTTCTTGTTAATTTCAAAACGAAACAACAAAAATATCAAAGAGTATGCTAGTAGTAGAGTAGCAGTATGTAGAGACTGAAATGCTGTACTTTATACATTCATTACAACAAGCTTCCGACTGTGATTCTTTAAAAAACTATAACCAGTGCCTGTAGACAAGTGGCGAAACGCTAACGCTAACTCTAATGTTACAAAATGTATGCGATTTGACATTAGTCATCGCTTCGCTAGCGAATACTAATGTCAAATCCCATACATTTTGTAACGCTAGAGTTAGCGTTAGCGTTAGCGTTTCGCCACTTGTCTACAGGCACAGACTACGTTAAAATACAAAGATAAAAATATAGAATATATCTCCCTCGGAATCATTGCTTAATAATATATATTAATATGTATGCTCATTTGTCAAAATTAGACCTGGAGTTAGCTTAGCGTTTACAAGGGTGCCCTGGTAAACATGTCATGTACAAACAATCATATTATATACTGCTAAAATTAGTTGACAGTCTTTTCAAAGCCTCAGCGTTTTCTACGTCGAAAAAGCATCAAAGCTAAAAGTTTCGACGTAGTCGGTTCAAAATCCAATCGATGTTAGGTAGTAAGGCCCCTCTATATCCTCTAGTGACTAGTCACTCTACAGTCTACACCGTGCTATAATCTCTGTCGCCATACTAACGAGCCCGTTGTCGCGGGCAGGGGCGCGGGTGGGGCGCGGGGGTAAGGGCGGTAATTACAGATGTTTATATCAGGTGGCCAGGTGCCGGTAATACCCTTATACACACTTTACAATCCTTTATTTGGTGTGTGCTTTTCAATTTTGAGTATTTTCGAGACAAGGTAAGCATAATAAACTTTGTTAATTAGAAATATGATAATTGACTAGGAATATTAGCGCAATTTTGATTTTTATTAAAAAGGCGATCCGAAATCTGCTTGCTTTAAGTAGGCTCGGAAAGTACTAAATAGTATCTGGATGCTTATTGGACCGGCTTAAGGACGCTATTACAAATATCAGCGATTTTCCGGTACCATTTTAAAGAATTAGGAGTCAAACTGCGAGGATATTTTGGTTTCAAATGAAAGATAATATTATATTCATCTCCACGATTGTACCATAAAAATTCTACAGCCGCATACAAAAATTCACATAAAATACGTTTTAACCATCACAATAATCGCAAAATATGAAAAAAATGGGGTCTGATTAGGTACCTTAATATCTAAATACACTGAACTAAGGAAAATAAATATACAAAAAAATTGTTGCTTATTTAGTCCCCTATAAAGTTCGCTAAAAATTTTATATAAAAATAAACAACTTTTCCAGTTATAAAAAAATTCTCAAATTTTTTCATACATTTTCGCCATATCAAGAACGCGGCGAGCATCGTAACCGCTACTGTACAAGGCGCGCTAATATGAATCTTATTTTAATGTCATTAACGTCGATATTCGTACTGACAGACATCCGACCTGCTAATTCTCCGTTTGGAGCATCCTTAAACCAATTTTTCATTAAAATATGCATAGGTCCTAGTGTTATAAGGTTACAAAATATATAATATCTTGCAAAATGTACGGTTGCACTGTGAAACTCATATTATTTAAATATTATGTCGATGCAATTAATGATTTTTGTCGTTATAAGAATAATTGTAATAACAATGTCAATGTAAATGTTATTATTTCTGCTATCAGTAGAGCCACGGAGCGGGGGTGGCTGCGGGGGAGGGGGGGTGGACGTTAACAAAGGCAATTAGTGCAGGTGCGCTAATGCCAGGTAAAGAATTGGCTGCACTGAAAAATACCCGCCTGCAAGATGAAATTCGTGAATTGTATTTTAATTAGTAACAAATCGAAAGGAATATTACATTTTCTAAATCTGTGCTTTATATTGAAATAAATATTAATATACAATATTATTATAATTATTTAACAAAAAAAAAATAACAGTAAATATTATGTATATAAAGATACGTGGAAACTTGTAAAAAAACGTACGTGCAACGTGGCCTGGGCGCTGTCTACGCCGGCGTAGCACCGCTACGAGACAATTATACAAGTACCTATATAATCAAAGCAATACAAGTTACAACTCTGCTACGAATGTGCGATGACACTACTAAAATGTGTACCTATCCCAATGCTCATAAATGTTATAATCATCATATCTAGTATCTCATCTCATCTTCAATACCAGAATTATATATTTTAGTTTTTTTAAATAATAATATGTACGAGTATTAATAAGAGCTGTCAAAAGCAATCTTCGATGATACAGCGGTTCAAAAAGGTGCCGTATACAATACGACATATCGTTACAATTAAGATAGGTACATACACAGTAATTTATATTACTAAGCTCATTTTCATTTCATTCATATTTACTATAAAGAAAATTTTCAATTTAAAAGAATAATAATTAATTAAAGTCTTTAAATAAAAAGTTTAAAGTTGTAACACTATAATTTGCAACTATGATTGCGTATTAAAGTTGATGTATTACAATAAATACAAATACTTATAACAGTCCAATCGTATCGGACGGCGTGGTGTAGCGTGTACATCAAAATAAATTTGAATATAAACAACTCGTGCATAAACTACCATACACCAATGCCCATAACTCGTCGGGCTCACATATTTTTATTATAAAAGTTTGGTATTATTATTATAATATTCTGTGGCTGGAGTTTAGAACAGTATAATAATCATACGGTAGAGAACTTTGGCCTTGCTAAGTGTTAAAGTAGAGTCATTTAACACAGAGACAAGTTGCGTGCGTCGCGGCATTATACTGCAGATTTGCTACTTTGAGTTATCTGAAATCTTGCCAATGTTGTGTGTTTTCGATTCAGGAGGTACAGTATGATATTATTGTCTACTGTATGCAATGATATTGTGTTTTAGGTATCAGCTGTGAATGTCACTGACCATTGTACCGTGAAACCCGTGATGAGGTTTCATATAAAGCCAAATTTTATCATTCCAGTTTCATTTACATCCCAAAAACATTCACTATCGAAAAATATTATTTGGCGCAGATTTTTAGTAACAAAAAATACAATAATTAAGAAATGGAATACAAATACAATGAATAATACAATTAAATTAAACATACAATTAAAATTATTAAATACAAACAAGAAGACGTAATATGTAAATTAAGTGGGTAACTAAAATTTTTTTAATGTTCGGTTTTTATTTGCATAAAAAGATTTTTACCCGCTACATCCAACTTAAGAGCGTTTACACCTTTCACGCCCAATTTCGCTTAAAACTGTACTTTTCAAACTTGAAAAAATCATCAACCACTTATCTTTATAAAAATATTGATAACTTATTTTTATAGAAAATTTCACTGTCTATATAGTTAGCAGAGAAAAAAATAGGATTTATAGAATATTTGTACATTAAATCGCGATACCTTAACAGAGGTTTTCTTAAATTCCGTTTTAGTATCAGTTTCGAAGCTTTTAATTTACGAAACCAGCGACAGATCTAATTAAAAAATAATAATAACCTATTGAAAAGATCCTTAAGCAAATAGTTAGCAGAAAAAATTTTTTATTTAGGTATTTAACTTTATGTACTTAACTTAAATTCAAAGAATGCGAAATATCGAAGAAATATCAAGGAATTAAAACTTTTTTTTTACCTATTTATTTAACTTAATTTAATATAATAATTAGCTTCATATCATAGAAGAACACTTTAATTAAAAAAATTGTTCTTAAATATCAACAAATCTTTTGTTATTTTTTTTCTACAAATATTTTAAAACTACTATAAATCGCTGCGCGCAAAGCAATTCCAATAGTCCGCCGCAGGTTTGTATGGAAACTTGAAATGTTGTAAACGTTAACGTATGTTAAAAATGGTGTAAACGCTCTTAAGATCTTCAATTATTGATGTTCTCTGTAATCAACGTAGCACGGTAGCAGGCTTGTTCTTCCTACAACCAGGAAAAACTTGAAGGCTCATAATCTGATTGACGGCAACATAGTCGTATTTAGTATACAAATAAGGAACGACCAAACTTTTGCTTCTTAAAAGAATAATGTAAATACGAATCTTTGAGCGATACCACAACACTTTTGCAGCATCAAAAATTCATACAATATCTTGCGTTTAGCATACAAAAGTCATCTGCATCTCAAGCAGACTGACAAACGACCAAGTCTGAGGTCTAGGGGAGGTGTTGAATACTTCACGTGACAAATGTATGGCGTCTAGACAACACCAATACACTGCAGATATTTGATTTATATTCCACACACAAATTGTCTTTTTATTTATTGAAGATCACTTGGTTATATTTTGCGAAGAAAACAACGGGAGTGCTGACAGATGCGAAAATAAAACACCTGCTGTTTTGTTGCTGACATGACAATTGACAGATATTATACAGTGTGAAATTTTAATGGTTGTTTTCCCGCAGTAAAATAATTCTATCTTAGTAGTACAATAGATTTGTAAGGTTTTTTTTGTTCAAATCAAAAAAAAAATCGGTCGGGTCCATAGTAACTCGCGCCTATCGGCATAAAGTTTCCATAGTACGTCATATAAAATATTTTTTATTTTCAAAAAATAACATGCATGGTTCGATAGTACTACTATAGGTAAATCGTTCTGCTGCGGGAAAACAACCACTAAAATTTCACGTTGTACACTTTCTCCGTAGTTTCTTTACAGTAGAAGAAGATTCCTCTCCTTAGCTGCAGCTAAGAAGCCAGCTCGGTATAGTCTCCCTCCGACATACGAATTTTAGATTAAAATATGTCTCGTGAGAAAGCTGTTAGAGCTTAACATAATATTTCAGCCATCTAAAAAAATGCACACGATACTAAATAACTTTTAACTTCAAAGAATATGGAAATTTACTCCTAGCTACGGTTAATTGTCCGTAAATAGTTACAAAGATTTTTACCATAAATTTCCTAGTTGTACTCCACGGCTCTAGTGTCACCCCACCCTATCTCCTACCCCTATCCTGGATCTGGTTCATCTGAACAGATTTATGGAGACAATATACATAATTTAATTTGGAGATAAGATACGCGCCGCGGTGACCAGAATTTAACGACACAATTTAAATGATTTGTTCACAAAATTCTAATTCTAATTATTTTAAATTTATGATTGTTTTGGTTTAAAATGTAGGTAAATTTTAAAATATACTGCGGTGTTATTTCTTGATAAAGATTTCTCTTCCTTTCCGAATAGGTTTAATTTCTTTAACATTAGAAAAATCTTTAAGGCCCACTTGCGCCAATCTGGGTTAAAGTTAACTCTGAGTTAAACATCATGTCATATCTGTCACTCAGAGTTAACTTTAACCCAGATTGGCGTAAGTGGGCCTAAGACGTTAACTTATAATGACTTGTGTTGAAGTGCTTTCAAGAATGTTAGAATATTCAGAAAATAAATAAATTTAAATTATTAGAATTGCTAGAATCATAACAAATTATTTCACATTAAAACACCAAATATTTTTTTTTATTAATAAAAATCTGTGACCACAAATTACTTAATAGTGTCTTAAACTTTATCCTGTAAATACAAAATGTGTGGTGAGCAGTTCGCATGTTTATTCGTATCACAGCATCAGACGCGGCGGTGGAAAGCGATGTTTGCGGCTTAATTATAATAATAATAATAATAATAATAATATTATCTATGGACGCTTCACACCACGTCAGTCTGGCCCCGTGCTAAGTACCTAAAGGACTTGTGTTACAGGTACCAGACAACGGAAATATATTTAATACTTTTATACTATACATATATTTAAGATTTTTATTATATCATACACATATTTAATACACATCCAGACCCGGGAACATTGAAAACTTTTTGTTCCGTCGGCGGGATTCGAACCCGCGACCCCCGGCTTGAGCGACTGACGCGCTTACCACTGAGCCACAGAGGTCGTCAAATTGGGGCAATTATGATCGTGATAACTTTAATTGAACTTCTAGTACTTTCTAGAACAGTGTTTTGCAACTTGTGGGCCGCGAAGCTTCTATAGGTGGGTCGCGAGATGCCGAGAGAACTATAATAATTGTAGTAAAATTATATTATTGTAGTAAATCGTAATATTAAGTAGGAGAATTTTAACAAAGAATTTTTTACACGTTACGTATACTTGATAAAATAGCCAGGGGTCGCAACAAAAAGGTTGAAAAACACTTTTCTAGAATATCATGCTCGACTGTAGAACTTATTGAAAATGGATTGGCCAATAACAGTAGATTAGGATTAGTAGGATTAGTTCATTTAATTCCTAGATACTAATAATATTATTAAAACGAAATTGTGTGTTTATCTGACTGTAACATTCAAGCTTAAACCGCTCAATCGGTTCTATTGAAATTGGGTTTGATGATACTTAGAATCCTGAAGAAGGACATAGAATAGTTGTCATCAAGATAAACTGTACGGTTCCCGCGTTACGTACGATTTCTTGCACGGATGCAGTTGCGGACAACATCTAGTATTTTGATATTTTATTAAATACAAGTCACTAATTTGCATATTTTAGTCTAATGTTTTATGCTAGCATGTAGTTGGCGCGTAATTGGAGTTTATGTGAGGGTTAGTAAGACCTAATAGTGTCTTTTAATTTATTATTATTGAATTACTTTCATGGATTAGCTCCAAGATTTAAAATATTGCCCAAATGATACGAGAAATTTTAATATGTGAAATTATAATTATAATGTTTCATATCAATTTGTTTTAAATATCCGATTAAAAGATTTAAAAAATTCTAAGTTTTACGAATTATCATGCATAATTACACTTAGATTTTTGACTTGAAGCTGCAATAATATGTCCATCCATAATATGAAGTTATCTTCTCGTGTGGTCTACTTAACCCGTAATAGCTCTTTCTGGGTCCCTGAGACCCACTGCAGAGATCACGAACGGTATCATGATTTACCGCCCGCGCCGCGCCGGTACTCGCGGCTAATAACAATTTACTCTCAATCTGCAATCAATACAGACTTTATAATTCACTCGAGAGTTATTATTCATAAATCTACGATCGGTGCTAGGGTTGGCACAAAGAGTTTAAAGTAATTTTTAAATTCACCCTCGTTAATTACAAACAACGATACATACAATTTTAATAATTTATAATTGTGTATTCACCAAATAAGATAGTCTTAGCTAGGTTGGTTTATGATAATATTGGCACTAGGGAGTTGTAGCTCATACTTATGCATAATACTAGATTTTAAAAAAATCTGAAATCTGAAAATAATTGAAGTAGCAGAACAGAGCGTGTGGTATCTTTAGTTAATATTGATACAGAATTCCTATTTTTAATGACCATCATGTCCTACAGAATACATGTAATTTATAAGTTCTACTTTGCTTATTTATTTCATCATTCTAGAAATTAAATAACACATATCAACTTATCTATAATCTCTTCTTAGACAGCCCTACCGCTAGAGCAGCTCCAATACTTTAGTCGGTGTGTCCATGCGTCAGGCTGACGGACGCCGCCCAGCTCGAGTATGGCGTGATGTTTGAAATAGTTAGCCATGTTTGATTTATACGCTGTGTGGTATTTAGCGGCGGTCACAGTAAATACAGGCGTCACAGACCCGGCTGCAGCGATAGGGTTAGGAATTTATTAGTCTTTACTTGTCGTTATTAATTTTAACTTCTTGTTTAATTTTAATTTAAACTATAAATAGTATAATTATGTATTGTTCATGGTTTTATCATAGTTTGCTATTGAAGCGTGAATGAGCCAAAAAATGATTCCACGAAATGCGCATTCATGACAGTATCTGGAGCTATTCTTGAAGTAAAATGTATGAGACCGTTCTATACCTTATTACATTTCGATGATTTTAATTTAAATATTTAGATTTTGTTAATATCCCATGAAAATATGGCGTAATAATTTTAATTATACACAATTCACGTTTCCTTCCCGTACAAATTACGTAAACGCTTATGAATAAAAATTAGACCCGGACCGCATGGGGTCATAAAGCACCCGGGCATTATCCGGAACCCGGGCACCCGAGCAATCGGGTACATGGCGCGGAAACTGACAGATTAAAACTAAACGAACCGGCGGCGTAATGTGATTAATTGAGTTTTATCAATATGTTAGGGGAGATAGAGTCACTAATATAGACTTAGATAGAATGTGATAAAATATTATGTCAACATTGTTTAAAGTAAAGTAGCAGCATTCTTCAGCATCTTTTTTGGAATGCGTACAAAAATTATTGTAAATAGCGTAACAAGTCACAACTCACACGTAACCAGTTCCATAATTCGTAAGACAGAAGGACATGATCTAATAATCTTGTAACATCTATGAATGCATTTTCTTTACCTAACTTTTGTATACAAAGTATCAAAATATGTTTTGCAAAGACGACCGAGCTAATATAGCAATCGGGGCCCCTGGGACGGCATTATCTGCCAGCTCGGAATGGGACAGAGGTACAAACAGGTATAGACAGGTACAAAGAGGTACAAAAGATCCTTTGTATCCTCCGGGTAAATAAGAAGTTATCAGTAGGAAGAAGATATCGGACAATCTGGAGGTGTTTAAGAAAAACTTCGCTGGAAAATCGTCGGATCAAATTGCATTGTGTCGAGGAAAGTTTCAGCACAATTGCCAGGTGAAAATAGCTTGAAGTGTTTAGAAGCTTTTTGTAATAGAATAAACAATAAAAAATTAAAAAGTCCCGTTAAAGAATAAAGAAACTTAACATCTGAGATAATTTTTATTATACTTTCATTTGTAAGTACTGTTAAACGTTCAAATTTGCTCACATTGTTTGTTAGTTTAAATTGGTAGCTTATAAGCTACTCATACTGCTTTCGTTAAGTTTAGATAAAAATGATTTGAAATGAAGTGAATATAATTTAATATATTTTAAAATCTAGTTTATATAGTCAATTTAAACTAGAATTTCCGAGCACAAAACTGCAAAAGAATAAAATACTGGACAGTGGATACGGTCATTTTTGCAGGCTTTGTACGGAATATTCGTCAATTCCCGGGTAAACTGCGGTCGTTCTGTATCGGTGCGGGAGACCAGTGGCTAGCAGGAAAATTTGTCAGCTGCGTGTTTGTAACGGGCTCTACAGTCTATTCGTTAGGCCGTGATAGACAATCACATGCTAGCTTCACATACGTGTGAAGCAGGTATAGTGTTTTGTCTTATGTTTTCTAAGGCGCGCCGCAGACGGCACACTTTTTGCGTGATCGAGTCTGCGGCTTAGTGCTTACCTACATACAGCGCGCCTGCGCCATGCCGACTGTATGCAAGCCGCAGACTCAATCGCGCAAAAAGTGTGCCGTCTGCGATCTCATTAAGACTGGCCATAGACGGACGTCACGGACAGTAAGTTGCAATCGGGACCGACTGCACTAGAGCAGTCGTGTTGATGTTCCAATCGCTCAAGAACTGCTCGCGAGCGGTCAGTGTATTGCGAATGTGAATTTAGTATGGAAACTGCAGATCGCCGTGTGGCAACCGCATCTGGCTTGTCTCTAATGGCCCCTCTTCAAGATGGGCCAGCGTAGTGGGCCATCACGATGGGCCAGCGTGGGGAGGGCGTAGTGGCGTAGGATGGCCGATGGCGCCAGCGATGGCCGTGGAATGGCGGCGGTGTCGGTTTTTCGGCCGCACATCAAAGGATGATGGCCCAGCGATGGCGGTACGCCTCTACACGTTGGCGATACGACAGTCGTCGCTTGACCGCGGTCGAGTGAGGACGTCGTAATTCGTATTACAATTTACGAATTTCATTCAAATTGACGAGTACGCGGTCTTATAATGAATGATAATGAAGCTATAATTAGTTTTTGATGTTTGTTACTCTTTTACTCAAAACTACTGAACGGATTTTATTGAAACTTTACAATATTATATAACTCCTGACTTTTCAAAGATACAAGTTTAGACTTTGGGAGTTTCTGCGTTGTTTTAAGAACAGAAAGCATATTATGCTATTATTACATTCATCATTGTCATCATCATCACTACCATAAACCATTATTTTAATTTTAATCTCGAAATAATTATTTGTAGAATTCAAAAGAAGGTTCATATTAGGAGGGAGGTGATACGAAGTTCACCGGGTCATCTGGTAAAGTCATAAATTATTAAAAATGCACGTTTTGCATTGCCGCAATGGCTAATGCTTACACGTCCATCTTGAACGACGCTTAGATCACAACTGAACACGGCCATCATGTAGAGGCGTTGCGACCATTGCATCACCATCGCATGCGCCATTCGATGGGCCAGCGCTGGCCACTGTTGTAGAGGGGCCATATGGCCGATCTGGCGTTCATTGCATAAACTTGCTGAAAACATTCATCAAAGATTTGAGTGCAGCTGGCAGCAGCCATAACTGACAGGTGTTATGCACTTACGCGGGAATACATCATTGGTATCGGCCTGCGTCAGACGTTGTTGAATGGAGAGGCCTGCGTCAGACGTCGTTGAATGGAGAGGCCGGTATACAAAATGCAGGGAAGCATCATTTTCAATACCCTCATCTTCTCAATACTATATTCTCGTCTTGAGCGCTACGAATACGTAGTTTTTTAATGCCCCTGCACGGGCTCCTCGCGCCGGGCGCTTCACTGTTTGATTGGCTTCGTTACGCCGACCGCGGCGTGTGGAAATTTTCACCTTTTGTTGCCGCGCTCATTTTTTCATTTTTTCACAAAACGATCATCGTTAACATCGAAATATAGAGTATCGTGTGCGGCTATTTTTCATATTCAAATTAAAAAAAAGTAAAAAACGAATTTCAAAACATATTTTTTTTTGGCTAAAAATGGAACTGCTTTCAAAATACCCATTAAAAAGCTTAATAGCGGTTCATGATTTATTTTTGGAACTCTTCATCAGATCTTGAAACCTTTTTACATAGCAACAACCTCCTCTGATAGATTCCCTTTTCGATTGGTGAAAAACTCTCCCAATTAATTATTATCACTGTAGATTTAGAGTAAATCGCAGACAAACATGTAGGTCAAACCAAGAATTCTCTTCTATGAAAACGGTTAAGATAATATTTAAATTACTTAACTTTAAATTAAACATTGATTAAAAAAAAAGAGGAATGACACATTTTTCTGTAACCGACAGCAAGTTTAGCAATAACAGTTCCAGAGTGATTCCAACTCAATAAAGTAAATTTTATGTAAAATGATTGCGCAAATTTGCACGTGATCGGTATATTTATCGTTTATTACATCGCGTCATCATTAACGAAATCATATAACAATAATTTCGGCACACGGGTCCTTACTCTGACGGGAGGCGACACTCAAATTTATAAATCATCAGGGACGCGCGTTATTTATTGCGACAAACATCGGCTTAATCGCGATTTAACGTGACGTGGCGTGTGTTACGTATGTTACAGTCTACAGATTTGCAGGCCTTCACAAATGTATCTTACTTGTATACTTCTTTTATTATTGAAGCACTTAAGCTTACTATTTTGTTAATGTAGAGAATTAAGACTAGCTAAGAGCCTAACTTTGAAAGGGCTCGCCTCGTTTTTCTGCGTGGTTAAATATTCTTTAAGGCAGTTTATTTTATATTTTAATAGTAACCAGACCTTGACTGACCGATGATAACACATCTACATATAAATAAAAATTACTATGTTAAAACTTGAAGTACAAATCAATAGGCGTGATAGTTTTTCGAAAGTGCAGGTTGTGACTTGTGGGATATAGGTACTAGGGCTCGCTTCGCTCGCCCTGATAAAGCTCCTGTTACTCATAACATCGATAAGTTAATTTTGTGTACATATTTTGTAGGAGCCCCAAAAAAATTAGTTTTCTATATTTTAAATGACCGAGAATCCTCTCGAACTTCCACTTCCGTATCAGTAAAAATTAAAACCGCAGATTTGATTTAATCCGTCGATCGCGGATTCTAGGAAATCTATTGTTATTCTTTTGTTATCGCTGCCCACTTGGCCCGTTCGGAAGTTGATAGGTTAAATGAAATTTGGTACGAAGTGTCCTCGAATCCCAGGAAAGAACATAGAATACTGCTGGAAAAGTGCTTTTAGTGCAACAATATTACGGTCTGCATCTAGTAGCACAATACAACAATAGTTATACCTCTCTTTTACGGCTACAGTAGGTACTTAACGCATGTAATTACAGTCAGGAACGCAAATAAACTCCACAAACAACATGTGTAATGTCGGGATTTTTCAGATTTATTGCCGACGCGCTCCCGCCATATTTTATCGCATTAAATAGTGGCCGTGTGACAAATTATTTGCGGCTATTAGAGGGTAGTTTATATTATAAAATGTTATGCGTTTAAAATTAATAGCTCCGAGGCCAATTTAACCGATCTCGGTTATTAAAATCATGTTAAAGCGTATTTAATTTTTGATATGAGAGAATACAAGCAGGCGTTAATAAAATTTAAACTAAGCTCGGATGATGGATCCCTTCTCCCTAATTCTTAATAAACTGGTGAGTCGTGTTTACAGCCGTCAGACGCACCGTCTGCGATGAGGGTATTCCGAGAAATTTTCATCTCAAAGGCGATCGTATTTGACAATTATGTGGAGCATGAAGTTCAAACAGCAGTGAGACGTATTAAGTATCGGGCTTAAATTGTTAGCTCGTTTAAACAAATCCCCGTTGTGTCTTCCGCCGCCGAGGCTCCGGGCGGTACAGGGGGTGGGGGGTAGGACGCGGAGGGGGAGTGTAAGCAGATAATATTTGAAGTTCATTAGCCGAGCAAATATCATACGCTCAATACGGCCTTATTATGTAACGCACGATATTATATTTCTTCTGCGCCCTCCCGATCTTGTCAGTCATCCTCCGTCGGCTAATGATTAATAAAATGCTATCGAGAAATTGGGGCATTTTATTTCGTAAATAAAAGAATAAAATATTGTTATTGAGGAAAGTGGGCCGTAAGTCCCGGGACCGCAAAACACGAGCCGGTGGTTTTAGTTTAACAGTATAAGCTGGATGGAAAATGGAGGTGCTGGTAGTAAATGGACCAACAGTAACAAATACCAGTCGATTGATTTATACATCGCTGCGGGCGGACAAAGGATGCCGACATTAAAAAATATCGCATCAGCTGACGCGGACGTACGGTAATAGATTTGAACACAAAAATAATGGCGATTGTTTTCGATCCCGATATCAATTTTACTTTCACGATTTTACTCAAATTGTTTGTTCAAAATACCAGTGCAGTATTGGAAATAATTTTTACCAGCAGAAAAAATTTGCTCTTAAAAGAATTGCTTTAATGTAAAATACGTTCTAATAAAAGGAAGAAATTGGCTTCGACTTAATCTCAAAGCTGAGGATGATACTATGAAAGGGAACAGCTTGATTATATCGGGTAATATCATCAACTTTCGATATATCAGCGTAACGAAGGTCCGGGAGCAAATTTTCGCGTGGTCCTAACGACCATGACCGCCATTTAATCAGGCTCGAGTGTGGCCGGGCCGCACTCGGCCTACACTTTTACGTATCGACATCCCCTTCCCACCCTCCTTCATTAGGTCACGCGTGAAAAACGAGATAGACACTCGAGGAACCGGTTATAACCAGACGTAACCGGCTCGGGCCGCCCCGAGCCAGATATATCTGGAATTTTCCGGATCCCAGTGGCCGGATAATGTAAAGTGGTTATCCGAATCCTCTTCGAGTAACAACGGGTGAGGTAATGTGCCGGAAAACTTATTCTGGTCGGTTACTTAAGTGGTCCACTCTCGAGACCCGAGCTTAGGAACTTTTTCGAGTAAATACTTTCCAATTTTGACATAGTTGGGCAAGTTTTGAGTATTTCGCAAATCGACCTCGTTCTAACATTCAAGTGAATAAAAGAACATGTTTAAAACCACATTTTTACATCGTATCAAAAATAACAGAAATTGAAAAGCACACGTACAAGCCTTTTTTATACGTCCATGCATACAAGATGTTAATTTAAAAAAAATTAAGTCATTATCAGAAAAGTAATTACAAAACATTGTATTAATCGATTACGAGCGGTGGGCGGCGGGCACCCACACTCACTATAATTAAATATTTAAATACTGCAGACCAACAATAACTTTTCATTAAGTAACATCTTATTTTTAACTGGCTTTCGGCAAGATAAGGTTGATATAACTAGTTCGTCTGGCTTGTAATTATTATTTGACGACAAAAATAAAGCACAAGTCATAATACACTGTAGAGAAATTTCTGGAATAAATTGTAATTTAGTATAAATAGGGTTGCCTTTGTGTACTTTCATAATTTAATATTGTTTGATTTTATCTGCGTATGTAACTATATACTTATACGAATAAATAAATGTAAATAAGTTTTTCATTTATTTCATTATTTTTATGGAAATACTGTCTAACACAAGGCAGTCGAGCAAATAGTATGTTTTTAATCATCATAAAGATAGAGAGCCGTGGTGCGATAAAAACGGGTTGAGGCACAATGGGCCGGCCTCCTCTCGTTAGGCTGCGGTCAATTAATTGCGCCTACATTATTCACCCATTTACTGTTGGAAAGATAGTTTTTGTTAATTGTTAAATGTCTCCAAGTTGAGTGCCCCAATATCTTATCGACACGGTTGCAGCCGATCCCGCAATGTAATAAGAAAAAGAAGTGTCACTTTCTCATAGGCTAAACTAGTGTTTGTAATAGCTCATCCTTGCCTTCCAAATCATTGTATATCACAAAAGGCCAACAGAGCTACGGCGACCTAACTGAGCTTCATTAAGATATTATCGCGGACCGCATGGCGCTATAAAGAGGATGTATTGCAAATGGCCCTGCAGCAACACATTACACAGCCTCAAACTGTTTAATCTTCTAGTTACTTTTTCAGCTTCTTTAAAGTGGATTTGGCAGTATGGATTAGAGTAAAATAATACGGTACAATATCTAAATCTTCGTTCATGACATTTTTAAAGATATACCTAGCAATAGTTACCGCATCAAAGTCTGTAAATTTCGTTCTCCGTTTCCACAAATATTTTATTCTTTTGGTGGGGTTAGAAAAATAAAGCAACCATTAAAAATCCACTGGAGGTAAGAACATGAATACTATATTATGTTATCACATTTGATATAGCTAAACAGAGAGCTGCTCGTATGAATATTGGAGTAGCTGTATGTTCTCATTTCGTATAATGTTGGCCGTAAATTTTCATTCAAGTAATGCTGTTTAAAGAATATTACAAGCATCGCGCTGCACTCTAACGTCACAACTTTGGTGCTAACGATCCTCTTTGTAATTAAAATTCATCACCAGACATCTATACTAATTAGAAAGAGGATGATTCTGTTTGTTTGCATAGGATAGGCAACATATTACAGGTAAAATAATATAGAAAATCTATCTCTATTCACTCATAATATTAAACTTCAAAACATATTGTACTAAATATTGTTACCAACAAGCAAACTTGTTAACAAATAACAGTTTGATTATTTATCGATTTTTTCCCGCCGTTTTTTGTTTCCAAACTTTGTGATTTATGTTCGCCGGCGACGTGTAAACATTATATCTGCCCGGCGATCTGCCCTAAACAAATCCTCAACAAAAACTGACTTCAAAAACCCATCAAAGTGTCGTCAATAGAAGCCGGAGCACGTGTCGAGGAGAAACTTCCGAAGCATTGTTGGCGGAGTGCTGACGACTTCCGCGAACCAATAAAACTCCATTACGAAGATAATTATAAACCAATATTATGATGAAAAAAATTCAATTAAGAAGGGAAAACTTAATTTATAAGTCAAATATTTTAAACTTCGTACTAACAGAATATGTTAGAACGATCCACAATTTTCCACATCCATACAGATAACTTTATAAGCAAGGGGGCAATATATTGTATAACTATAACGTCCGTCTACTAAAAAATTTGTGAGGGGGTAAAAATAGAAAGATACAGACAAAAACAGATAAAAATAACTTATACACCGCCTTAAAAAGATTAAATTTAAAATTGATGAAATGTAGAAAAGACAAATAAACAAAAAAAAACCTATGCAGCTGTGATTCCAATCCACACGTCTGCAAACTTTGTCACGCCTTTCATATTTCACAAGTTCGTGCATTATTAAAGGAGACAATACCGCGGCGTACTCGATCATCATTTTCTTATTCACACGAAAAACGAGCGTTCAGTAACCCATAGAATCTCCAAGATCTTCCGGTGTTACTCCAAAGTGACCCTTATGATGTTGGCATAAAGACCCCGGTTTTAAAATAACTGTAAACGCATGTTGCAGTATTCATAGGGGAAAAACGATCAGCACCTGACGCGACACAACTTGGCGCCCCAGCCTCCCCGCGGCGGAGATTTCCGCGTTTTCATTACGGTCGGTGTCTTCGATACTCTAAAATATCGAGTATAAATAAAATATCTTTCTATCTTGATGTGATGACTGATGTTTGTACAAATTAAATGCAGAAGCCAATGTTTTCTTTATAGCCAATCGCCGATGTTTTATCTAGACCTGTTTATTAAGATTTTGTTGATTAGATCATAGACGAATTATACACATAAAATTTATTTCTTTTTGCTGAGCGTTTTAAATATTATAATTTATATTATGTTTTTGACTTTCGCAATGTAGGAAGTATTTAATAGGTTAAAAAAATACCATGGAGTAGTTCAGAAAGTCATTACAATCTGATCAAAATTTAATCTATTTTTAGGTATATAATATAATTAATATAAGGGCCTGTTTCACCACTTCTCGATAAGTTCTGGATAGGCTGTCTAGTGTCCACCACTTAACTTGACAGATAAGAGTATGGAGAATCTGTCAAAAAAGTTGTGGGTAGCCTATCCGGCACTTTGTCAGGAAGTGGTGAAACAGGCCATTATAGTCACGCATTTTTCGTACACAACAATAACGACATCAAATACATATTCGTCGTCCGTAACAGCGATATATAAACCAGCGTAAGTTGTAACATGTGTAGGGCGGGCGGAATACGTAACGCCGGCTGGGGCGGGCGGCGTCCAGTGCAGCTGCCAAACTCGTTGATTTCATTTCACACTGTTATAAGATTTATAAGTCACCGCAGTATGCTGTATGTTTTACTTACGAGGAGCTATCAAGGAAAAAACTGACTGTGAGCCATTCGCAACCGGTCGTGTTGATATTATGGTGAACTATTGAAAAAATGAAGAAAGATGAAAATAGTACAAAAAATGTTTGATAATTGAAAACTGAAGAAAATTAACTGCTGGATCCAATCAATAATTTTAGGGAAACAAAAAGGAGAACTTATGGTCTTATATATTCTATGGATACTATAAGGTTTTCCTTGAGATGACTAAGGACTCAGGAATCTGGCTACAACAAATTATAACATCCTCATTTCAGTTGTAAAACCAGGTACCAATTATTATAAAAATATTATTGTTAGCAAAATAATTTATTCTAATTTTATTTAAGAGCTTTTAAGCTTACTCTACATCTTACAACATACAGTAAATTGCTCCACCATTGCACTCAACTAAATTCTGCGATGCGCTAAAATAATAATCAGCTCGCGGCATGCAGTACATTCACTGTTATATTACCTCGTAGTTTAAAGGAATAGTCTTTATGTTGTTGGAGATATGGTCCTGACAGAGGTATAATAATTCTGAACTGGCTGTAGCATGTAGCGCTTAGTATAATTTACTGTGTAGTGCAGAGGTTCCCAAACTTATATGTATCACGCCTCCCTAATGAACATGCTTAGTGCTTACGCCTCCCTTCGGCCTAGGGCCCAGCAAGTAGTAGCAAGTGGGCTCGCCAAGCTATTGTAAAATAAAATAATAAAGACCAAAAATACATTTCAGATGTTTCATTATAAAAATATGTTTTTACATACTTACTTCTAACCCAAAATTGACGATTTTATAATTCTTTGTTATACTTGAAATCAAGCTCCGAATTGTTTCATTTTCTAAAACTAAATACTACATTATATTTCCAAGAATCCGATCTGAGCAAAAAAACGATATCATAAATTTTTTTCCATAGAAAAAATCGCAATTCGCAAAGATGCATCTAATTTTCATGAATTTTTCATACATCATTGCCATAACCGTGCATTAAACTCAGTTAATATTTTAACACATTGTAAAAATTCTATCATTGAGAAACCGACCTAGCGGATTTTTAAAATATTGTATATTTATCGAGTTATTGAGAAGGACAATGTTTGATTTTTTGAGTTAGTCGCCCTCTTCAGGAAGAATCAATGTGACGGATGAGCTTGCATGTTTTTGACAAGATTTCTAATTCGCGTACGTCGCGGGAATGCGCGGGCATCTGGACTCTGGAGTAAAACCGCCACCGGCGCCCGCGCCCCCCTCATCATGTCTTCGCGCCTCCCTAGTGGGGCGCGCCCCCTAGTTTGAAAATCAATGGTGTAGTGTGTAGTGGCGCTAAGTGTGAAATGCAATCTGCGGTGCCGCGCCGGTAATAACTGAAATGCGTAGCTGAGAGTGCATGAGATAGTATGACTTCAATAATCCATATCTATACTAATATTATTAATGTGAAAGTGTGTCTGTCTGTTACCTGTTCACGCCCAAAGGACATAGGATGCTTTTTGTCCCGGATAAAAGAATTTTAGCGCATAGCACGGCATTACAAAAACTTTATACCATGAAATGCGGATGTGATCATTGACCTTATTTATTTACCAAAAACAGTAATGTAACTTTGTACTCCTTATTTTTTCTATAGACAAGATGAAAAATAACATACCGTTACAATTACTGTAATAAAAGCAAGACGAACTAAATTTATCAGATGGTGTGCCGTGTGATGTCGGATGTGACAGGCGCTACGCCCGAACCGTGTAGCGTCGAACCCGCGATCCCGCGACCCCGCGCGGGTGGCACAGACCATTGGGACTCGCGGCCCGCATAGAAAAGAGTAAAGACAGAAGAAGAGCTACACACATTTAACGACAGATCCGGAGTACCACACTATCCACTCAATACACAAATTCGAAAGTTTGGCCAAAAAATGTTTCACTTCGGATTTCGCTTTACACAACTACTCGATATTTTAAAACCAGTCAATATATTATTTTGTAATACGAACGAGTACGTTAACGCTGCAACGCTAGGGAAGTGAAATAAATATGAAAAGTAGTGCCTTACCCTTAAGGATAGTGCCACAGCTGCCGACCAAAGCAACAACATGACAATAAAGTGTACAAGACGTACAGCGCAAAATACTCACAAAGCAGACGCCTTACGCGTATAAAGTACTAAAGTACTTTACACGTGTAAGGTGTCTGATCTGTCCTTCTGTGTCTATTTATTCTATGACACAGGGGCCTAGCGGGCGGGCCCTGAATTCAATTACTTAAAATTTCATTTGATGTCGAAATAGGGAGTAAATGCCAGGGAAAATGCATCGTAAAAACTTTGGAAGTCGACAGCGAACTCATCTGCCACCCTTCATAGACAAAAATCTCCTTTTTATGAGTTTAGGATAAGTACAACGCGAAAAAACCTTGTAAGTAATTGTAACCCTCAAAGAAAGCAAAAGGTATTCAAGACTAACCCAATCCGAAATATACATTACATAATGTTCAATCTACATAGCTTGTGCTGAAACAAAAGTGAACACAAAACATTTGCCAGCCGCTCACGATAATATCCCCCTTCCTCCGAAAACCAAAGATTAAAATCCTTAGATATGCCCTGAGCAACAGCAAAAAAGGCAGCTGTAATAATATTTTGCGAGTGCAAAAAGACCTGCGTAATCAGTAATCACAACTCAAAATCCTAGTTTCGTTGAAGAATATCGTAACAGACTATAAGCACTCTGTTCCATCATCATAAACTAAGACAGCTTACAGCACATTACATCGCTACCGATATTTTTTTGTGTTTAAGTAATTCAACTTATTATAATAAGTCAATTTTTACGTCCAAATTAAAACGTCGTTAATAAGTCAATTTTTACGTCCAAATTAAAACAACCAACTGATTACTTTTCGTAATAATTATTATTATTATATGCAACGATTAAGCGTTAGATAAATGAAAGTACTTTCTGGTAATATCACATTCACAACTAAGTAAATTAATTTTCATATGTAAAGAATTCAAAATAAAGATGATTTTAATTTAATTGTGACGTATCTAGCGATTCAAATCTTTGTCTAAAAGTATTAGGGCTGGAAAGCAGGAGCGTTGAGAGTATCACCTAAATAAAATCTACTTGAAACTAAAGCGTATGCGAAATTTTCCCCCAATCTCCGCTCCCATCATACCCGTGAAAAATGGCGTGCAACACCCAACACCCCGCGTTACACCCGCGATGCGCTGAGTTTTATTACTTGTTGATGGATAGCAGACGTGGAAATTGGATTTAAATGGCAACATTACCCTTTTCATTTAAGCTGATATGATTCGATCATAAAGATATTTTTATTTTCTTTATATTTTGTGATAACGATATTTTTGATTATAAATCCGTAACTTATCGTACTCCTTTGTATTTCTGAAAATATTTTTTTAAAGCATTGCATGCCAAAGCCAATACTAGAAGTAAGGCCCTGTTTCATCACTTCCTGATAATTGCCGGATAGGCTATCCACCACTTAACATGACAGATAGAGTATGGAGAATCTGTCAAAAAATTTGTGGATATCCTATCCGACACTTTATCAGAAAGTGGTGAAACAGGTCCTTAGTATCGAAAATAGCAACACAAACAGTATATTATATTCTTAGACATAGTGTGTTCAAATAAATATTTAAGAATACAACAACGCTTTGAGCAGGGCTCTATTATTATGTTATGACGTTAGACCGCAGCTACAGGGACGTGGTGGTCATTGTTTCCCATTAACAAGACGTGGGATTGACAGCTCGTGTGTAAGTGACGGTTATGAGTTGTGACGACCCCACGGTGGTGGGAAGATAAGATCTTATTCCACTACTTTAATACAACATTAATCAGACAATGTTGTTACTTACTTTTTTATAATACATTGTATTAATTAGTTAAGTACCTAGTAGTAGTTTAGTTTAGAGGTACCTAAAGTGTCTATTCTACACGTCATAAACAGGAAGCGTAGCGTTTTCCACCTTAAAATAGGGTTGTTAAAAGTGCGTTCTCTATCTTTATGACGCAAAACACAATCTATACTCTACAGTACTGTCAAAACATGAAGTAAATCGTCGCAATAAATGTGCTATCTTTTATCGTATGTAAGAGTACTTTTAAAAACACAAAAGACTCGTGAAAGCTATAAAAACTGAGCCCATATTCACGAGTTTGGGAGCTGAGAAGAAAAGCGCAACTAACATAATTTACTTAAATTGAGCGTTGCTGCCAAATTTTTACAAAAGGCTCTTGGCTGCCTGCCTGATATAAACATTTAGACTAGATCTCGTCCCGCGAATCCCGCAGGCCCGGGATCCCGGGTTCTACCGGGATTCGCGGGTCATTTCCTCCGGGAACTACGAGTGCGTCGCGTCTGCGTTATGAACGGTACTTGTTGAGAATTTATTTTTATTGCACCCCTTTGTCTAGCCCCGTCGAATAAATATAAAATAAAGTGCAGAAGAAAACAGTTTAAGTTAAAATAACGTGTTGAATCATCCGAAGTATCTTGTTTCGAGATTTATGTATCGAGTTTCTTTGTAGATGGAATCGAGATACATACTCAATGTTTTGATACGTTTTATGTGACTTGCAATAGGTAGATTGGAGACGACAAACGCCAAATCTTTGACTCGAACGCGCTATAAATATGATAAAATGCATCGAATAAAATATATCGACTTGATTTGTGAGTGTAGTTTCTGAGAGGTTTACGTGATAAAGTATATATTTATGTGTTACGTAGGAAATGAAAATACATAAGCTATCAGTATTGAGACCTTTTTCTAAGTATGTGCTGTAATATCGAGGATTTTGTAATAAATAAGAAACCTCTCAGGTTATATTCAGAAGCGGGGAATCCCGCGTCAATTTTCCGGCGGCAAGTGTGAGCCGACGTTTATGACCGGGCCACTTTATTGGTCCATATATCCCGGCCCGGATAACCCCATCTATAAAAACCATGTGCGATACCCGGGGACCCCTCTTTATTGCTCCCCCCAAATTATTCTATGCTAAAACATTGCTTATGATCAGTTTTAAATAGCACCCCCTGATACTAATGGCCACTTTCTTCCTTGTTCATATTTATACAAGCCTAGGACTTCATACCAACACCATAATATAATTAATGCTAAATTGTGTCGCTTACCTCTTAACTCCTAAACCAATGAAACTTTTGGTTCCGTTAAAAGACATAATATTATAATAGTTTTTTTTGTTTAAGAATTACAGTTACATAAAAAATTGTGCTAAATTACGGACAACGTTGTATTTTTTTATACGCTTTTTATTAGCTTCACCTGTATGGTTGTAACCGACTTCTTTGGGCGCGATTTTGACCCACTTTAGACGGGCAGATTTCGTTCAAACTTTGTAGATTTATCGAGGACCGATGACACTACACTAATTTAATAAAATTATTACATTTTTCAATTTGTATGTTTGTATGTTTGTTTGTAACCGACTTCTTTGAGCGCGATTTTGACCCACTTTAAACGGCCAGATTTCATTCAAACTTTGTAGATTTATCGAGGACCGATGACAATACACTAATTTAATATAATTATTACATTTTTCAATTTTTATGTTTGTATGTTTGTTTGTAACCGACTTCTTTGGGCACGATTTTGACCCACTTTAAGCCGCCAGTTTAGTTTGGTTTTATATAAAAAGCGTGTTTTTAGTTTTTTTTAACTATTAATATTATTTTATTTCTAGAAGACGTAAGAAAAATGTTAGGATTTTCAGGTCCCCATAATATTATACTGTACACTCTCAAGGACACGAAACAAGGAAGTCATCTACACATTTCCTGATGAGTCCCATGTTCGTTTTCGGTGGGCGTCACACAGGGCGTTTCATTTTGGCTTGATTTATATCTAGACTCACTCTAGATATAAATCTAGTAGGAAATCTCCGCTTCATACGAGATGTATTCCTCATGCGAGGGTTTTGCTCGGCCATTAATTATAGCTGAGCTTCAGTGGAAGGCAGATTGTGCGATAGGAATTTACCGCTTTTGAGAGTGATATCAGCGACAATTTCGGACTTCAATTCTCCGTGTCGCTTGACGACTCTAGTGGAGTTTTTGACAGTTTATGTTACCTACATGTTTGTTTTAAAAAATAGTATACTAAATGCGGCTGCAATGAATTCTTTAATTGACCAGGGCAGCTACAAAAGTAGAAACGTTATTTTGATTCTTTTAATTACAATTTATTAGATTTAGTAATAGAGATGTGGTCTTTGGAACTTGGGTAAGCACTGTTCAAACACATTTAACGTAAATGGTTCGAGCTTTCGTCTGGTAGATCGAGACGTTAGACAGGAGACAGTAAATAGACAGTAGACGGAGAGAAGTGAGAACGTCTGTTGAAGTGCAAATAGCTCCCCGTGTGTACTCAAACATGCATCACGCCAAACTGTTTTAATGTGGTTTACGTACGAACTTTAAAATAATTATTTTGCTAACTTATCTCAATTAGTAATTATGAATCCATACTAATTACTAATATTTAATACTAAAGTGTGTCTGTCTGTCTGTTACATATTCCGCCCAAACCGCCGAACCGATTTCGTTGAAATTTGGTATGGAGATACTTTGAGTCCCGGGAAAGACATAGGATATTATGTTTCCTGGAAAAATGTTCAGTTCCCGCGCGATGAACTAATTTTGCGCAATGTAGTTGCGGGTAGGTGGTTAAGATCAGTTAAAATATATTACTAGGTATTAACAAATTCGTTCAAATAAAGCTCATTTTTATCAAAAGAGCTAAAGATATACTACATGATAATATCATTAACATCATGTTATCTATACACAGAGTGTTAAGGTAGATGAGTACCTAAGTTCTGAACGAACTACTACGCATGGCGTCCCCCAGGGAAGCGCAATTGCTCCAACCCTCTTCCTCATCTACATTAATGATCTGTGTACGCTCAACATACGTGATGGAAAAATTTTTACGTTTGCGGATGATACGGCTCTCGTGTTCCATTCAGATTCCTGGACTAACGTTTTTAAAACGGCACAAAGTGGCCTCGACACTGTAGTAGAATGGCTACGCAAAAACATTCTTACCCTTAACACCCAAAAAACCAAATACATCCCATTCGCGATACGAACGCCCCCCACGTTGACCTTCCATAGTATCACCGCACACACTTGTAACCCCCATGTTGAGCCATGTACGTGCGAACCGCTGGAAAGAACAACCTCAACCAAATATCTAGGAGTTATCTTGGACCCAACACTCAGTTTCCGTCCACACGTAGAGGCGCTTACGTCTCGAATAAGAAAATTGATACCAATATTTAAAAACTTAAGAAACGTGGCGGATGGAGGACTGAGGAGGGTGGTCTATCTCGCTCTTTGCCAACCTTTGCTCACGTACTGTATTTCAACATGGGGCGGCACACACAAAGACACTATGTTACAATTGGAACGAGCGCAACGGGCAATTCTTAAAGTGTCAAACAGCCTTCCATTCCGTTACCCAACCGAGTCTCTCTATAAGCAAACAAAAGCCATGACGGTACGCCAACTGTATATATTCCATGCAGTCCTCAAACAACATAGCCTCCTTAATTACATCCCACCATCCGTTTGCAAAAGACGTAATAACCCTAATGCAACCGCGCACCGTTTTCACACCCGCTTCGCCAATCGTTTCTTTGGTTTTCTTGGGGGATATGTTTACAAAAAAATTAATAAGGCAATAAACATTTACTCCCTAACCAAGACAGCATGCAAAGAAAGAGTTAATGAATGGCTGCTAACTCTATCTTACAAAGACACTGAAATTCTCATTACCGTGCCTGACTAATTCACACACCCACACAAACACACACACGCACACACACACACCACAAAACCACACACACACACACACACACACACACACACACACACACACACACACACACACACACACACACACACACACACACACACACACACACACACACACACACACACACACTCCACACAACCACACACACACACACACACACACACACCTTAAGTAACACATTGATATTAATATTGAAAATGTTTCACTGCTCTGAGCTCTGTAATATATTGTAGTTGGAACTAGTTCAAGTAATACTTTTACCTAGCCTGGAGATCCTGGTGTCCTGAAATACAGGCTTTGCCTAGTTTAGGCACCAGTCTCCCACATAATCAGTGCCAAGTTTGTTAAGTATGTACTACATAACATTGTATTGTTCTTGTGGTGAGATAATAAATGATTTTATTATTATTATTATTATTATTATTATCTAATATTATAATCTTAAGGGAGGTATCTTGTGTCGGTGGCGCAAATAGTCCATATTTTACTTTTTAATATGTAAGGGTGTGTATTCACTTGATACCCCTATACATTATTATTTACACAGCTCTTTAAGCAATAATATACAGACAATTAGTGTAAAACATAGTAAAAATTTATCGCTAATCCTTGGGTTAGCCGTACCATTTCAGCTGTTACAGAGATCAGCTTTTTTATATTTTTATATGGGTAAAATATGCTTTAAGCCTCCCCGGATTGTATTTTTTTTGTTGTTGATAAATCGTGAGATCAACCCACTAAAACCCCATGGTGCTCCAATCCCCGCTTATACAAAGTTCCGCGTGCACGATCGACCTACTGCAACTCTACCAGACAGAGATCAGCCTAGCTGCTGCAGCTAGGTGATGTATTACGAGCTTATACAGGGTGCAATTAAGGGCCCGGGTTACCCTCGAAATTTTCATACATTCTTAATACCAAAATCATTTTCTTATACGAAAATATTTAACATGTTTGAGTTATTTTTCAGCTTAAGATAGTAATTACCTAGGGTCCTGAACAAATTTTTTTTACAAAATATTTAAATACTAAAAAAAATTTTTTGTGTTTAAATATTTTTTAGTAAATTTACTACTAAATATTTAAACACCAGAAAATAGACAAAAACACAAAAAAATATATAAATAAATAGTAAATTTACTGCAAAATATTTAAACTTTAAAAATATTTTTTATTATTTAAATATTTTGTAGTAAATTTACTATTTATTTATATATTTTTTAGTGTTTTTGTCTATTTTTTTGTGTTTAAATATTTTTTAGTAAATTTACTAAAAAATATTTAAACACAAAAAATTTTTTTTAGTATTTAAATATTTTGTAAAAAAAATTTGTTCAGGACCCTAGGTAATTACTATCTTAAGCTGAAAAATAACTCAAACATGTTAAATATTTTCGTATGAGAAAATGATTTTGGTATTAAGAATGTATGAAAATTTCGAGGGTAACCCGGGCCCTTAAACCTTCCTGCCAAATTTTTTCCAGGGCTTAAGTATCATTAGGTGAGTCCATTTAACCAAAAAAAATTGGGTGTTATATTTTTTTTATTAATGTATTTTATCCCATTTAAAATCGTTGCAGAATGGTCACTCGCGGCGCGGGGGAACGACCGGGGGTAACGCGGGGGGGAGGCGCGCGCGCGGGGTCACATCACGCGCGGGCGACGCGTCGTGTCCATTAATTATAGTGTTTTTAGGCTAACTTTCGGAAGCTATTTCTCAACATTTTAGTACTGAGTGATTATAAAAGAAAAAATACGTGTATTTTTATTTTTAACAAGGATCAATATATTAAAATTTGGCAGGAAGGTATAATTGCACCCTGTATTGGCTGTAAGCTACGGGCTTCCGGGAGTTGTTAGATGTTCGGGAGGCTGCTGTAACCAGACTGCCTCAGGCTGGTCGCCTCTGTTGCTTTGCTGTGCTGGCCAATACCACTTCACTTTAGTCATGAAACCGACCTGGTTCACACAAGACGTGTGTCTCAACTCTCAACTCTCAAGACAGTCTTGACTTGTAGATCGTGAGCGCTCGCCCTAAATCCGAACCACTTATCTAAGCTCTGTATTAAACAATATATTTTTATATAAAAACCCGAGATAACGAAAATGATAACTCGACTTAGTACAAACATAATAGCTTCGGTTTTTACATGCCGCATGCATGAACGTAGAAAAAAGGCGGACGGATCTTGTTATACATATAGAACTGTGTCTTCAGACTTCAGAGTTGGCCAGGCTGACTGCATGTACATGGTCCGCACGCACACATTCTTACGCCAGTCTATACCATTTGAGTTTTGACAGGCGTAAGAATGTGTGCGTGGCTGACTCTGAAGACACAGTTCTGTGTATAATAAGACTCCGTCCGCCTTTTTTTTACGTTCATGGCCGCATGAAAGCCGTACGTATGGAGATCACGAGCCGACTTAATACTATCTTGATGTAGCATATCTGTCTCCTAAATAAGACGGGTCCCCATCAAATCCCTCCTCCATTATTTCGTTACTCATATTTTATTCAAGAATTCATACGAACCTCAGAACTGCTATAAAATGTTATTTTATCGACGGAACAATTACGGCACTTCTAGCAAAACCATATTCAAAATATATTGTGATTCAGACAGTTGAAATTGAGACGTATAAGACAAGAGATAGAGTCGGGAATCGCGGTGGAGAGGTTTTAATTTAAAACTATGTCATGCACTCGCATCTCGTGGGGTTGGATTGTACCAGTTCAGCATTTGCATGTACGGAGCTGAAGGTGCCACAATAAAAATATATAAATACAGTAGACTAACTTGTGACTAAATAGTAGACCGCATGAATTGGGGGCTCACACTCATATAAACATGATTATAATGACAATTTGGAGCAGCATAAAAAGTAATATTATTATGCATAGGTTGGAAATTAAATTTAATAATCCATATAATTTATCACTAAAAAGAATGGTTGGAAATTGGAAATTAATGTTCCTAATGTTGCAGGTCTGAAAACAGATTTAGCATCACAGTCCTTCGGGCTATACTTATAATATCAAATTGTTTTTAAGTTTGGCTATTATGCATTGCTAGACAGAAGTTGAGTAGAGAGGTTGCCATTTACCTGATTTTAAAAAGTACCATGCTACCGCCTACCGTGCGTAAAAATTATAAAGTTCAAGTTCAAGGATTTTGTTTGTCTACTGTATTGCACTTATATTGTGTAGGTGGTGTCCGAGGGATGATGATACGGTTGTGTTCAATTCACCGTTATGGAATTTCTAGATTCTAGAATATTCTGAGAGATTTTCATGCTCCAATTACATGCATCGAGAAATTTAACTTTGCGTCCATTGTTTGTTCATTCAGGATCGTTTTGTTTTCTAATACAGTTAAAATTAACATGCCTGTAATGAGATTTTTTACACTGCAATTTGTTCACTCTTATGAGGTGTTCAGTTTCGAATCTTTTAATCAAAGTTTCGAATATTGATTGCCGTTTTGACGTCTGTGACTCAGAAGAACACGAAAATATTTGCCCCATGATTAATGTATGCGAGCAAATAAATATTTCGTCTCGAGAAAATTGGAATGTCAGGACACGCTCGGTCATTATAAATGTATCATCAGGCGCGCGCGAGATCATTTATCTGGGCGTTTTGGCCGGATTGTACATCATGGCCATTTCGCGGCCAGATTGACACGTCGACATTCATAACGCGATGACGCGTGAATCGTGATGGTGCGGCGACGGGGCCAGTCGTCATTACTCATTTTTATTAAGTTTTGCGTGATGTAAGTTCGTCAAAATACCATTTTGGCGTATAAGTTTATTGCTTTCTTTGAATACATAATACAGATGCTTAATTTGGAGCTTTTTACTAGCAAATGACCATAGTGTTGAAACCATTTACACGACGCCTTGGTTTTCTTTTAGTGACCTGTCCCTCTGTCGTTCAGCAAAACAGAGACAGCAACCTGGTTGTAGATAGTATATATTATGGACTTTTATATCTGAGTAGTTTGCGAGAGGCAGAATCAGCATCAGCAGTTTGAGTTTCTTAAAGTATCTCTCTCCCTCATTCTATAACCATTGTAATGTTTTACTACGTATCCATTATCCAATACATTACTTCCCCATAACGGGGTAAAGTTAAGGGAACTGTTTACTAAATAGTCACTCAATAAATACGAAAACTTTCGTGGATTGAGTAGCTCTCAAGTGGATGGCGTATCAGCTCCATAAATATCTCCACGTCCGAAACTTGCCCGAAAACTCGCGCATACTTTCAGTATTGCACTCGTAAATATCCTTAGATGCTTTCTTTTGTAAATACGTTTATATTGTAACGCGATATATATTGTTTTCTACATAATAGATCGCGCAATAATATGCCTGAAAATGGTTATGTAAAAAGATAGAAATATTTTTATTGTCCTTTAAAACGGGATTTTGGCTCATGACACAATCTCAATTTCCACCACTGCGACCCCTGTGAAGTGTGAACTGGGGGGTTATTATGAGCTCTTATATCCAGCCAGTTTCCAGCCAGTTTACAAGCCGTGTCTATGCAATGGCCTGTAAATTGGCCTGTAAACTGGCTGGATATAAGAGCTCATAATAACCCCCCTGATAAGAAACTGAGCGTGTAATCTACGTCTATCTTCAGGATAAACAATGGTGACCAACCATTATAACTAATACAAATAATACAAATACAAATACAAATCTTTATTTCCATAAATTCATTTACAATGTTTTTAAACAAGTGGCTGTCCCCCAAACTAGGCGCAGCCTGTGCTATGGGGGAATTCTTACCGAATTACAATAAAAAGAGTGCAAATATCAACAAAAACAGACGAAATAAACAAATAATAATAATACTTAATATAATCTTAACTACTACAACAAAAATTAAAAATTAACTCTTTCATATTATAATGATCTAAGGGGTGATCGAGGGACAAGCTAAGTTTATTTTGGGACCAGAAACGAAATTAATCAGAAGAAAAGTAGGAGATAGTTTTAGATCGTCTAGCTTTTAGCATTATTATTGATAAGGTTAGATTTAGCTATTCCTAAATTTTGTCTTTTTAATAAAGGCTTAGCCAATAGCCACCATTACACCATGACTATACTGCAACTGAAATCAATTTAATGTCCGAAATACTGTCAAAATGTTACAAGATTACAAGCGGGCTATTCCAAAATAAGGAAAGGGAAAAATGTTTGATCACAGTTAGCGAAGTTGTTTATCTGGACAATTTATACGGCGGGCCTGATTTATGTAAATGGACACGTCGCTTAGCCCCGGCCCTAAAAAGGGTCGAGGGCCCTTTTCGTGTAAGATCGCCTCAGCAAAAACATCCGACTTGCTGCTAGTTTTTGTACTTGCTGTCGCGACTGAAGACGAAATAACTGCAACGCGATTAAAGTTAAAAAATAAGTTAATGATCAAGAAGATTAATCTATAAAAATCATTTGAAAGACGTACTTAAAATGAAATCTAAGCTAGTATTATAGATCAGTGGTTCTTAACCTTTAAGTCATGAGGGACCATTTTACCAAATGTTTGTCTAGCCGGGAACTAAATAAATAGACAATATACAATTTTTCGTTGTACTTATTAGTTATTTAAGCAATGCTTATAGGCAATATTCTCTCCGTAAATCCACAGCTGAACGTATAACTTCCTCCCTTTTGGAAGTCGGTTAAAAAGTAAGTTAGCATGAACAAAAGTACTATTCCGCATAATTTGAACATTCCGAATTCCTGCCGAACAACGACTAATGAATTCATTAATAAAGATCTTATAATAATTATTATAAAAATAAATAATTATTATTATTATCAAAAAACATTAAGTATGTATTTCCGTAACAAAAGAGTCATCGAAAATACTAAAGCAACGAAGGGACAAACGTAATAAGAATAATAAAATCGTTTACGAGTTGATTTGTCTCATTATTTTGATATAAAGGGTCCGTCTGTCTGTCTGTCTGTAACTTGTAAGCGCTTGACACATTTCCTGGACAGCCTTCGGTCCCCTCACGTAGAGGTAATTATTATGCTTGTTGAGATAGATATTACTTACTATCAATATCTTTAGGCTCTAAAAATAACTCAATAAAATGTAAAACGTTCTATTCTGAGGAGCTATTGTCTTAATTTTACAGGTTCTGAAACGTCTGAAAGTTTCTTCTACAGAAATAGATCCAGTAATGAACATCAATTCAGGTCGTAAAGGTAAAGAACAATATAATAAACAATATCACAAACATCTTGGAATTGTATTACGAGTTTATAACCTTTTATTGTTCAATTTGTAAAGCAAACGCAAAACTTTGAAATTGCCTCGCCAAACAAAGTTAATATTTGCTCAAGTAAAATATACCTTTGGAGTTGTAATGAAAGGTATTGTATATTTTCGCAATATATAATTGTGTGCTGTAACTTGTAAGAATAATGTTTACTCAATATAGAAATAATTATTGTTGAAATCGACTATCAATTTTCTTTATAAATATTGAACATTTCAGTTAAACCTTATAAAAAACCTCGATAATTTTATATTGCTATCAATGTCTGAAAAAATATTGAAACATCACTCCTACAATGCAACGGCTGAAAGAACGTTTACTTCACAACAGCTCCGCCGTAGCTCGCGCGGCGTGAAACCTCAAACCTACAACATTTTCATAGCGGCGAGGGCGGGCGAGGGCGGAGGGCGGAGGGCGGGCGGGGCGCAGGGGGAGGTCAAGGGTCCTTTATCATCGACAGCCCTCGAGATCATCCCCGACCCGTCGAAAGAATACCTAAGACGGTGTTTTATTCAAAAAACATAAAAAGAGGCGAGACGCTATAAAATATATACGCGAGAGGAGAACTAAAGTTACGTAATCCGAACGCCGCCTTCGGAGGTTTAAAGTGGAAGTTTTTGCACCTGCAAGTTAACAAGAGTTATCAAATATTGCGCAGTTTCGTATCTGCCGCCTGCAGCGCCGGGAAGTTGCTCTTAATTTGAGTATCCCCCAGATAGCGCGGAATCCCGCTTAACCCCCGAACTCGCGCGCACAATGAGCGGCAATTAGCGGGACGGCGATTTCACAAAAACTCCAGTTAATTCGTCTTTTGTTGGAACTTCATCGATCTCCCGCTTTTCCGGGCGATCATCGGCGGATATACGTCGATAACAAATTTGTGATCCAATTTAAGGGGCCCATTTTTAATATCCGGGCGCAGGCCGCGGGGTCGACGCCCTTCCCTTCGCACGGCCCTGCTCAATTGGATAAAGCCCTGGCCGAGCTGTCAATACTCCTCGTTGAACCATTACGCGTAATGGCCGCGACAATAGACCATTACAATTCGTCTCGTCGTTTTGCTTAGCGATCGGATTCACCGCGTCTCCTCTGCTGATCAAAACTAGCCGCTATTACGTTCTCCGGAGGATCTAGTTTCGGCCGAGGCCCGGTAATGTCCCAATTGGGTTTATCACAGGATATCGTAAAGTGGTCGCGCGATGTCGCTAGCCGCCGCGGCCGCAGACCGACATCAATGAAACCTGTCGCCCTCGTCACGGCCGTCATCATTGACCAAAACCACTAATACACTAAACTAATAATTAATGTAGAAGCCGAATCATAATAGCGGGTTAATTACTTGTGAGTTGTGACAATGTACAAAAGACTGACATAATGAGTACCACTTCATACAATTCCATCAATGAAAAGCCGATTGTGATACAAATTCTGGATAAAATGATTCCTATATTTTTACAGCTTGAAGCGTTTTTTAACGCCCATGGAAACGCCCATCAATCGAGCAGTCGCAGTTGCCAGCTCTTTACAAACAATTTCCCCATCGCATACAATGAACCCTAAGCCACCTCACTTACCTGATGGGCAGGCACAGTCGACGGCATCCCTCGCTCGGCGGCTCAGCACTGCAACGGGTTTGTCCACCTGGAGCGCCCGCACCAGGTCCTGCAGCAGTGCCTGCTGGTCTTCCAGCAACTGCACGCGCCACTCCAGCCGCAGCTGGCGCAGCGCCAGCAGCCCGGTGGCGCCCAGCAGCACCGCGCACACACACCACACACCGTACCGCCCGTCACTCGCGCCCATGGTTCCGTCGCGCGGGTCCAGCCAGCCTGGAGGCCGAGGTTCGAGTGAGCGCGGTCCCTCGGGAAAGGAAGCGCTAATGCCCTTCGCCTGGTCGCTGATAGACGTGTTACAATACATCGGATGTTTACACTTTACACGTCATGTACGCTCCCCTTGATTGTCCACAGCGTATCCTTGATGGAATATTAACACTAGATTCCGACTACTTGTCGCTGCTTTTGTATAGCCCCCGCCTATTCGTCACACTGAATTTAAATCTAAATACTCATGTGTGGTTAAAAAAAAGATTTTTGTGGAAGTTTCTTACCCGGCAAATTCAAAGCATCTGACTGAAACACTAAAACTGACTAGGACTTACAATTTTGAATTGTGTTGTCGTTATAACGAACGTTGGCACCCTAAAACATTAAAAAAGAACCCCCGCATAACTTTGTACATTCCGTGATTAGACAAAACGTAATGTTATGAAAACCGCGATTAAAAAAACAATAAGGTTCATTAAAAACAACCCCATAATCGGCTTGAATACATTACGAAATTATTGGCGTCGGAACGACAATGATTTTTGCTGTAAGTCCCTCCCTCCAGCGAAAGTAAGAAGTCTGCCCCCTTCCAGTGAGAAGTAACAAAAGCATTTGCATTTAAATTGCATACGAAGCGAGTCGGCGGACAATTAACGGTGCTCCTGTTTTATCAAGACTAATGTCCGAAGGGTGGGAATGTGCCCTTACAGACACTTTTTAAAGAAATTATCTCTGGAAGCTGGAGCGAGAGTTATTGCTGAGTCGTAAAAATTTTGAAAGACTTAACTTTAATAAGGTTATTTAAAAATGCATGTATCACAGGCCACATACAATTAATTAGATTCCTAAACCCCGGGCCCTTTACGGGCGAGTCTCACATGTACAATGTACATGACTATACAGCTGTATACAATATACAATATTATATTACATACACAGACAGATGAGACGTGTCAAACTTATCACATCCTTCTTTTTTTTTTAAATATATAATATGAGTACCATCAGATTCTGGTAGACCTATACATATATTACTATAGGTCTACCAGAATCTGATGGAAAAAAGTGAGAAAATAAATTGACCCTAGAATTACCGTACCCCGGTATTGCTAGAGTCAATTGGAATAAAATACTTTGATCCTTTTTTTCTTATAGCGGCTGATTCTGTGTGTTAATCAGGCAAATATAAAAATTTATCCAATGATCAAGGATATATTTTCTTGAAAATCTGCTGTCAAAAATTGCCATCAGATCCTGGTAGACCTATACTTTTCAACATTTGAGGACGCAAATATGTTGGATATGTTTGTAATCTTACATCTTGTAAGAAAAAAGGGCGCGAAGATAAAAATGCAAATTTTAAGTGAACTAGAGGATGCTGGGCCTCCTTCGCCCTCGCCCTCCGTAAATCCGCGATCGGTCGGAGTCGGATCCCCGTGTCGCGATTAGCCGATCCGATCTGCAGAATAAATTATTGTTCTGTTTCTTTCCGAAGCGATTTCTTATCGTGTACCTAGCATGACATTTATTTTAGGTTGTGAAGACGATCGGGTCTGTAATACGTTCAGAATTTTCAAATGTTTCCCTTCTTTGCTAATAATTATATGAACAGTTCCAATTATATTTTGATTGGAAGCTGGAAAAAAATCTTTAAAGTGGTACAGGAGTTTTTATATCCGATCGTCTTTCTTGTCAGACAATTAGGTGATCAGTCTGCATTCTATTTTAAAACTAACACAAAGTAACTTTAACAAGAAAACGTACTACGAAGTCAGTTTAAATCACATTATTATAGCAATTTGTTAGTCCTTAAAAATAGTATGAATAAAACAATAATTCTTCAATTTGAACTACGTTGGTTAGTCCTTATAAAAGTTTCTAAAACAATAATTCTTCTCTTCGGTTTACGCACAACAACGAAATGCCAAAATCTTAAACGTTCCATAACCCTTGCAATGGTACAACAAATCAGATGTATTCGGTACACTCCCACTTGTAATTCCGGTTCGGAAATGAAACGAATTTCCTCCGCTGGCACCGTCACCGGGGTGACACTGTGACACTCCGCACCCGGCGGTGACACTCCAACACCGGATTGACGCCGCATAAAATGTGTTAACCAACTATTTGACGTTTCATTTAACGCGTGTTGATGAAAACTTTTGATTTATGGCGTTCCGTTCTCCCCTTCACCTGATTGTTCTATATTTTAACTTTGAGTCATTCAGTGGTAAAGTGGTAATTGTTATAGTATATTGTGTCTTGCTGAGAGAATACTTTGTAAGGACTGGGAGTAAATCCATACTAAGTAATGCGAAAGTAGGTTTGTCTGTTTTTTCATTACTTCTTCACGTATAAGCCATTAAACGAAATTAGTTGAATTTTTATAATAAGAAACTGACCTCGGGAGCTGGGACTAAAAATTCATAGTTCCCGCGCAAACTTATAATTATGTTTAACGCTTCCATCACATAATATAATAATATTGCATAATGATATATTAATATGTGATCGAAGGCTTAATGCAAAAAAATGCGAGCTACAACCTTAGCAACATTAAACACATAATTATAATGTACAATTTGTATCTCTACATAATAATTGCTATTTAAATGTATGTATGTAGAGATATAAGTAATCAAGAATACATCTTTTATGCGCATATTTTACGAGTCAATTTGGATCCGATATCAGCGCAGATTCGGCAGATGGGTCTCATTGCCTGAACTTTGCCTCCAAACGACTTCAAACTTTTCCCACTCAATATACGAAATTAAATCACATATTTCAATCTACCCGCTGTAATTCAGTGACAGAATATTAGAACAGCCTCTTTATTTTCCATGGTTGGCACATGGCAATTAGACTCTCTCTGTTTTCGCGGGTTGTGATATTAAGCTATGTTGTTAGCGAGATGATGATGTTTTTTATTAGAAACCAAATAAAAATAAGTCCAACCGTTTAGGAGCTATGATGTCAAACGCGAGACTATTGTTTCAAAAACACGTTAGTATATACTACTGAATACAGGACTAATTTCTATCACTATTCAGTCATGAATCGCACCGTTGGTGTACCTCCCGAGTCCTGTATCGCTTGCCTATTCAAAGCTATACGAAAAAGTTTACCGCCATGAATAGGTCTGGAAAGTCTCGCTCTTGAGCAGGGGGTGAAGTTTGGAGGTCAGTTGATGCTGGACTCTTGAGACTGACGGTGATGAAGTAGAGGAATACAAGTCTAAGCACTTAAAATTTATTTCTGGATATTGCAACTTCGTTCGGGAATTCATTTATCGGGCATGAACGGTACATTTCACCATAAGCAAAAAATCCCACAATTTTTTTCGAGGCACAAAGAATTCCAAAAGATCAAAATTTAAAGCAATGTGTCTAACACTCTCATTTATTTAATACTTAATATTAATAATATTATGACGTATGGACTTTAAAGAATCCTAGCTGTTAAAGAATACACTCTCAAGGATTTCACTATTCTTTATGAAAATTGCCATAAGGTTCTAACGTCAAATTTATTAGGTACATTAGTTTCAAATCCATTCTAAAATTTAGTAAATTGAATAGAACTTGGTGGCCAAAACATTAGTCAGGCGTGTCTGACTCCGATAGGCCGGCGCTAGACCGACTAATACCGGCTGAGCCATTTTTTCCCCACTTTTTACCGGATTACTCCCGGCTCCAGGCTCCGGCTCCTTTATTCAGCTTGATTCGGCATTTTAATTAAACCGATATCGATTCCATTCAACCCATTACAAGTAGTTAATGATCACGACTTTTTATTAGAAGAAATTGGATTTTGAAAACTCGATAAATGAGAATTGATTTTAAATTGGAAGGCAAATCTAGTAAACTAGGTGCTTATAATGCCGTCTAAGTTACTCATGATAATATTAAGATGTATATATAATGATATAATACCAATATATTATATTGATATTATATCATAGACGACCTCATTAGTTTTAAAAACAAACAAACAGGATTCTACGGTTCTGTTAAGTTTTTCATCGAACGGCTGAAGACAAATTTGCCGTTATTACATTGCAGGAAAATATCGTCGTCAAAATTTCCACAAACATTTGCAATTCTCATCACATCTGGCAAAATGTTATGCTCCCCACAAAACATTTTCAACTTAAAGCCAACAAAACGTAATGACAGGCAGACGCTGATGATAATGGGGGTGTGGGGGGAGCGGGTGTGTTTCATTTTAAAGGGCGAAGCTCAAGAATTCGTAATTTCACCTCCTTCCCCGCGCCCGCACATTCCGCTGGGAACTGTAAAAACTTCCCACTCCCTAAATAAAACACTAATAACATTCTTACGTCCGTCCGTCTGATTCCAGCCACGATGTTAACTGCTAGATTAACTGGCTGTTCGCTCGCCGTATTTTCCCATTAATGTGTTGGCAGGATCGAAGGTAAGCCCAGATTTGTAAATAAGCCAAATCGCCTATTAAACACCATGCATTTTCATCCAATGCCGCATGCGTTTACACTTTACAGCTTCATTATTGAAAATATCTAGCTACTTAAAAATGGAGCAGGTTTCCTTTCGAATATACATTGCTGGTTGCTATTTGGGAGCAACCAGCACGTTTTGTTTTCAGAAGTGAAAACAAAACGTCAAAAAAGAGGGGGATATTTCTTTTCTCTCCTAAAAAGTGTACAATTCCGCTAAAGAAGTATTCACTTCAGAAAGCTAGTATGAAATGCTAGTATAATATTAAAAAAAAAATAGTTTTTATTTCGGTCTGTGGACCATATTATAGTGTAGTGTATAAATTATGTACTCGTATCTAGTTACAATACATCTACGGCAAAGGCTATAATTTGGCGTACTAAACAGCGTCCGGCAACCGGACGGACATGTAAGAGACAAATTAAAATTCCCGTCCGGCCCTCGCTGAACGCGGGGCTGAAACGGTAATGAGTGAGGGTTTGTCCTGTTTCCTTGTTAACATAATAGCGGATAAAATGTTTGATTTTAGCAAGACAATTTTAACACGTATTTTTTACTATGTAAACATCTAATTTATATATTGATTTTCGGGAAAAAGTAAACGTGAAAACCTAGAGTCTTTACTACTATGTCAATTTTTTTTCTTTTTACAATTTAGTCTTAGCATGAAGGAAACATACAAACACACATAACAAAATTTATGGTAATGTTACCGCATAATATTTGTGTTGCTTTCTAACCTTACAAAATTAATCTACGGTGGACGAAGCCATGGTAGCGCTGTACTAGAAAATTTAATTTACACCATCTTCCCAACCGTCCTTTTAGCATACTCGTAATATTTACACACAGGCTTAAGCAAATATCCACATGGTTATTTTATATAAATTAATTTGCGAGTTAAAATTTAACTGTAACGTTTAAACACTACAAGAGTTAATTAACTCAGTTATTTCGCTCCCCCCCAGCGAAGTGTTTCATATAATTTCATTATCATTAGGTTTGACTGTGAAATTTCCTTTACTGCAAAAATAACGACTGAAGAAGCAATTAGAACCTTATTGTTTTTACTTCAAATGGTTTTCACGAAAGCGAGCGACGGTTTTGCGATACGACGACCTTTGAAAGTAATATCGTGGATATTGTTGTAGCATGAATATTAAGAACTTAAAACATAAAGTATTAGTAGTTAAGACACTAATTTTAAATATTCAAATTGTTTTTTTTTTAAGTATATTACGTCGTATATAAAAGCCTAGCGAAAAACACAAAGCAATCGACTGATCAATATTTTGCTAGGCATCCATCGGGGATGTTTAGTAAAATACTCTCTCAAACACTTTTTTCACTGATTCTGGAGCACAAAATGTGGGATCGGGCATGGTCGACCATAATGAGGAAAATAATATGGAGTCAAAAGTGACGACAGTTTCTTAAGCTTTGAAAAAGTAATTGCACAGATTCGTCCGATATTATTACATAGTCAGCACCAATGTTAAACAGACGTTACCATTAACCACAGCCAATACTCAATAGTCCACGTCTAGCCATCGTGTGGCAACTGGCGGACAACGCGCTTTTAATACGAATTTACTGCGCCCAAATGGATGCGGTGTAATCTATTGGCACTTTGTCATTTAAACTATTATACAGCACGGCCACTCTTTGTTTTAATTGAGAAATATGGTGGTAATATTTATTAATTTTCGCAATTCACATTGAATAGACTCCGAAATTGTCCTGAGCCGAATTTCATGAAGCTCAGAATTTAGGGAAAAATATAGACCAATTCTTATCGCAATAAAATATATGATCAAATATCTTCATAGCATGTCTCAAGAAGCAATAAGCATATTATTTCTATAATTAGTTCCTATGGGATTCTGTTAGCCTTCACTAAGATACAGTCATCTATAAGACGTACTACCTAATACCAAATCCCAAAAACATCCCACATTATTACATGTCATGCCACTCTGCTGTAAATGAACGAACCGAAGCGAATGAATTTGGACCGATATAAAAAATTGACTTTACCCACTTAACCTAAAACCTTTGAACCAATTAATACGATGCATAAATGAAGTTACAGCGATATAGTGCAGGATCCCACACCTGTCTGATATAAAATTTTACTTATTTTATCACACAAACGAGTACAAGTGAAACACAAAACAAAATTTTATAATAAAAGCTATTTTTAGCCAATCTATACATGCTGGATACTGGAGAATATATTAGAGGTATTATAGCGCCTACCTTACTTCATCATTCATTACTTCACAAACTAGCAACTTGCCAATATGCAATGGAAAGAAGCATGCTCAATATAAAAAAGTCAGATAGAATAAAAAACTACACAATCAAAAATAAAACAAAAACAACCGAAGCCACGATAAAAGTCAAAAGACTCAAATGGAGATGGGCTGGCCATATGATACGAGGACAAGAGAAATGGAGCAAAAGGGTGACACGATGGTACCCCAGAGAAGGCAAAAGAAAGAGGGGTAGACCACTGAAAAGGTGGGATGACGACATCCGACAAGTGGCAGGAGTTATGTGGAATAGAGTAGCCCAAGATCGAGCAGAATGGAAAAGGTTGGAGGAGGCCTTTGCCGACTGGCAAACAGATCTAAGTAGAATAACCAAAAAACAGATATTAGTCTAAATCTTTTATTTTATATCATAATTATTTAGCTTAAGAGTTCAATGTTTGTTTTTTTCTCTTTTTAAGTTTTGGGTTTAAATTTATTGTAAGGATCTGAATAAAAGGCTTTATTATTATTATTATTATTATATAGCGCCTACCTACTTATCTTTCCCAATATAATTTTAAACTCTGTTAGACTGGTATGTTCGTGTTAAGATATTATTGAATAATAATTGATTTTTATGAACTTTTCTAGTTGTTAAGTCTTACCAAATGTTGTACCTACCTATTGTGTTTTAATATTAATGTTGTGCATGTCTCTAATAATTTATAATATTATGAATGCTGTCATTTTAAGGACCTAATTGTTAATTATTAATGTAAGCTTGTATTCAAATTGTTGATATGCCTACTAAATAAATAAATAAATATTTTTTGTATTCGACCTCAATATCAGTTATGTCTATGTATATTTGGCTTCTCGAACCACAAGTCTTTCACACCACACCAATATCTTAATTATCGATGAAAAGAAAATCGTACACCTAGCAATCTAGCATGCTCAGGCTCCTGGCCTACTTAAGGCTCCGCGTCGAACTAAGTGTAGATAATGTAATCTGAGAACGGCCGCGCCTGCACAATAATGAAGTAATAGCTCCGGCATTACAGCGCTTACCGGCTCGATACCGGATTATGCATTCTGAGTGCTTTCATTACATTACATTCTACAAATTAGCCCCGATTCGCTTAAAACTCAAAAGCGGGCGAGCTATGCGATTTTTTAACAGAGTTAGAGCGGGGTACGTGCAGAAAAATATCTTATTTTACATCTTTAGACAAAGATACCACTGGCATTTCATGTCGACAGGATTTCGAGTTAGGGTCAAATCAGACCGCAACGCGAATGCATTTCTAAATTTGTATTGAATTGACAGATTTCAATTGTGTGAGAACTGAAACGTCTTGCAAATCTGTGAAATCCATAAAAATTTAGAAATGTATCTACTATCTACGCGTCGCGTTGCGGTCTGAATTGACCCTTAGGTATACGTAAGTGGAAATTTGACGTAAATATAGGATAGTGAAAATTTGTAATGGGCTAGTTATAATAATTTTAGCAGTTACAACGTAAAACTGTTCTGTCAGGCCATGTCATGCTTTTAAGTAGCTTAAGAATAAGCTTTCATCCTAAAGTTAACTTTCAGGTATGTCTAGCAGTTACCTTATAATATTATGTCTATCGAGACATGAGCTTAGCAAAGCTTTTCAGCATCATTAACAGCACCTTAATAAAGGGTCGTTTCAGAGGAGTGTAATTACTGAAAGTCATCTTAATGTATTAATTACTTTACTTAATATTCTATTAGCTCGTTGAAAGTGACATTATTATAATGGCACGTTATAATTTTATTATAATTACATTTTCATGAGAAACTCGTGACAGTCAATTTAGTATTTCTATAGCCTCGTCAGTCACATAAAATGAATTACAATTTAAATGTCTTTCAAAGGTTCAAGGAAAGTTTTAATAACTTTAAACAGTCAGAAATTTTGAGAAAATTGCGCGGAAAGTATTATAATCTAATTATGCACTGTAGTAGGTATAATATTTTCCGTTATATAACTTTTAAGATAATATACTACAACGTGCATCGCGAGTCGGGACAGCTAGTATAGACAGTTGATACCAGTAAATTCGCAGCAGCTATAATACAATACATAATAGATTTAAGTATAAACTAAAAGTTAAAATAGCGACATTTTTTACACCTTCTCAACTCCTATACTGTCATGCAAAAAAAAAACTCAAGTCGTAAACTCCAAGATTGAATTTGTTAAGAAACTCTAAAAATATTATATTCTCAAACCTCCCAATTACGAGCCGGGATTACAAAATGTGAAATGAAATAGAACATAATCCTGAAAGCTTTTTGGATTTTTTTTTCCCAGAAGGCCAGATTCCGGAAGTCCGCCGTAAATAATAAAGTCAGCTAATGCGAATAAAAAGACAAATAGGAAATCTCCATGAATATTAATGCAGTGGGGCTCTCGCCGAATACAAATCTCTCCAAATGTTATGACTAGACGGGGGGACGGGCGTTCAGCTTCACTGATGAAAAAGCAGTAGAATATTAGAAGATGTCTGTCGTGAGCACTAGAGGGAATTCCTCAGAAAGCGTACATTTTGCTTCAAAAAGCCAAGAGAACCAGTACTCTAATTCTCTATGTATATATTTTTTTAATTCTCGACAAAAAAGAGGGGCGTTTTAAGTTTGACGTGTCTGTCTTTCTGTCTGTCTGTTTGTCTGTCTGTACTTTGTGTATATGTACACACTAAAATATTACTACACTTAGGAATTATTTAAACTTAAGGTCAGTAAATTATTATTTCTTTACTTTTTAAAGTTGTTTAGCGGGTTTTTTTTCTTAAATTAATATTTCTTCTTTACATTAATGCATAGGTACAACACTACAATAGCAGACTAGCAGTCTTAATTTCTAGCACGATATATCTCAACGTCATAAAAATTGACCCATTTTAGTTAGCTTACGCAATGCAAATAAACAATGTTTTCCTTTCGTCAAAGTATCATAAAGGCCTTTCCAAAAAAGGTTCTTCTAACACAGCGAAATCTCATCTACTTAGTAAAGTTTTTTACACGTAAATAAATGTAAGTTTTACTTTTCTGTGGTTCATGAATTCAACGGTATTTTCTCTTTTATTTTGCAGGAGGAATGTGGAGTATGTTAAGCGTGAAATGTGCGAATGTCGCAAGCTGGCGCTCGCAGTAACACGGTTAGGGGGAACTTGTAAAAACTGGCAACACTGTTGCGGTCAGACGCGGGGACTCTACCTGTAGGGATGTACATCGATAGTCTTGATATTATTACAGTTTTTACCATACTGCGGAGAGTATTATATTATCTTTATTCTTTATTTTTATATCTTTATTCTTTATTTTAATTCTGTTGCTGTTTGTGTGAACCTATAGTTTAAACGACCAATCACTGTTATACATTGCGACCATATCATTAGTGTTAATTTCTCTCACTACGTTTTTATGCAGATTAAATATAAAACATTCAAAATTTAATTTCCCATTATTAAGATTCTGTTTGAAGCCCGTTTAGAGTACTGTGTGTCATGTATATTTAGTAATCCTTATACCGTTTACAAGAGTCCTCTGAGAGGAGAAATACTTCTGAACGGTTCTTTCAAAGTATCGAAAATACCGGCGCATCAATACTACCGAGCCTACAGCAGCTATCGGCTAAACTGAATTAGTCGGTCTGCTGCCCGCGACACGCGCTCCCCGCACACTACTACATCCCTAGTACTAGCACTTAGCTGTTTGTAGAGACTAGACTGAATTTTATTTTCCCAATTCCTGTTTTGGTAGCTTATCCTAACTATAGTCGTTATTGCTATAGTTGTTACTATACCTTGACTCTATCAAACTGTGAAACAGTTCCGTGATATGAAATTAAAAGTAACAACTGTTCATTATTTTAAAAATCAATTTCAATTATTTTTATATGTAAAACAGGCGATATTGTAGGCAATAAGACTCGCTGATGGAAAACGATCACTGTTTCCCATAGACGTCTGAAATGTGGGAAAATTTTCACAAGTACGTTCCGATTTCCAACGCTTTAAAATATCTACAGTTTGAGAATAATGTATCAAATTATTAAGGATTTTACTACTTATTGGACCTGTATACATAATATAACAATAGTAAAGTAAACGACCCAATTGAACGTCAATTTAACATTTGAAACGTAATTGAATTTGCAATTTTAAAGCCTTACAAATCGCAATAAGCCAATCAATGGAACATTCACATAACAGGCGCTAAACGGTGACGTTCCTTTGATTAAAATCGCCGAAATTGCGCCACGAAAGGACGGCGCGTTTGAAGGCATTCAGCATGAAAAAGAAAAAGGCTTGCCCTCACAATAGCACTAAAGTTTGCAGTGTATGTGCTTGTACACTGCGCTCCGAGTCGTTGCGACGCGATGAACTAAACATTCTGTCTACTCTGACAGCGATGAGATTTCATGCGAAGACATTTTCTCCAAGTGACAAATTATGCTGCTTCAGTGTTTAATAAAATATGATTGAAGAGGACCGTGGAATATAAACTTTAGTTACTTTAGATAAGATAGGAACGACCGACTGATATTAGTTTAACATTTATGTTGTGAATCAATCTTGCTACTAAAATACAAATGAAAGAACACATCGAGACGCACGTGTGTAAAATAATATGACTTTGATCATAGAATTAAAAAAATTACTAGCGAGGGTGTGCGTGGCCGCCACAAAAGAAAATTTTGACTTACCACGTGCCTGATTTTAAGGGCCCGGGGTACCCTCGAAATTTTCATACATTCTTAATACCAAAATCATTTTCTCATACGAAAATAATTAACATGTTTGAGTTATTTTTCAGCTTTTTTTTTTTAAATAAAAAGGTAATTACTACCTTGAGCTGAAAAATAAATCAAACATGTTAAATATTTTCGTATGAGAAAATGATTTTGGTATTAAGAATGTATGAAAAGTTCGAGGGTACCCCGGCCTCTTAATTGTCGTATACCGACGCACAGAAGACTTCGATATCGTGATTCAGGATTGTGGAAAAATTGACGTGCATTACGCGTCTGGCTAGCAAAATAATATGTAACAAACATTGCGATGTCGCAGTTTAGTGTGCAAGCCCGATGGCGTATCGACTTCACTGCGGATATCAGGAGGTAGCTCGTAGCTACTGCAACATTATTATACTTTTTAATTATATCACGCTAACTTATTTGTTTCTTGAGGTTACGAGGCAATTTTAAATTTTGGGTCAATTACTAATTGCTCCTACTAAAACAAGCCTTCATGAAAACATTATGGGCAAAATTTTGTCTGTAAGTAATAACGTAAAGAGTTTGTTTTTTATGAGTTTTTATATTAACATTATTATGGTAAATAGAAAAAAAGCTATCTGTTCTGTGTATGCTCCTTTGGTCAATGCATCTCGCCCCTTCCTTAATAATTATATTGTTTACTACTATATATTATGTTTTTTCCGAGTACGTAAATTTTTTTCTGAGCACTGAAAATTACATTACATAAAGATTACATTTTTATATTTGTTTCTAATCTGTACCTGACTGTACCTCGGAGGGGGGTGTTTGCGACTGTACCGCTAATTTATTGACCTGGCGAAGGAAAAACTACTGGAACTGTATTAATTAGTAAACTTCCAAAATATCAACTAATGTTTCAGCCAGCGAGGGCGGGGGTTTTGTGCAGGAAATAATGAACTCCTGAAATATTACTTTCTCATTGCCAATAAAGGACTGTTTTAGCTGGCTTTCGCGTCTTGTTTATTTTATCTATACATATAATAAAATCGTAGGAAAGTCAATTCTGTACATTGAATATTTTTGAAAAATAATACTTGGGACGTGATCTACAATCGATATGGAAGCCAAAAATATAGTTTTTAGAATTTTTGTCTGTTTGTCTGTTTGTCTGTTTGTCTGTATGTATGTCCGGGATAAACTCAGAAAGTACTGAATGGATTTACTTCAAATTTTGCACGAATATTATATAGAGGTCGGGTCAACACATAGGCTATATATTATGACGATATCGCCTAGGGCGGGGGGAGGGGCTCAAGTTTCAATATTTTTAGTTTTTTGCTCATATCGCTAAAACGGTGCGTTGTAGAGAGAAAATGTCCCGTACGTAATGAAAGCCCATAAAATTTCCTACAGATTTCTCCTTCACACTTTGTATCTATCTTCACTCCTTGCCATGCTATGAGCTTTTGTCTATCTTTTCTATACAAATTTCGAGTGTCGTTTGATTAACATGCTGGGAGCTTTGGCATCGGTCTTTTCTTGGCCCCCCCCCTCCCCCCCCTCCCCAAATTTTGCTTCAAACAAAGCGGTGTTGCGGCGTTATACATCTTTTTTAAGAACAAAGTTAAAAACTAAACTACACATACGGTTTTCCAGTGTCGTTTGTTTTGGGGGGGCGCAGCCCCCCCAAACCCCCCCCCACTCTTATTCCTCATGAAACTTTTGTTCATAATTAAAAGGTATCGTGGAGTTTGTATTGCGTCTTAATTATCCTTTGTACAAATTTCGAGTGTCGTTTGATTAACATGCTGGGAGCTTTGGCATCGGTCTTTTCTTGGGGGGGGGGCTTCGCCCCCCCCCAACCGCCCCCCTCCCCCACCTCCCCAAATTTTGCTTCAAACAAAGCGGTGTTGCGGCGTTATACATCTTTTTTAAGAACAAAGTTAAAAACTAAACTACACATACGGTTTTCCAGTGTCGTTTGTTTTGGGGGGGCTGCGCCCCCCCAAACCCCCCCCCCCCCCCTTATTCCTCATGAAACTTTTGTTCATAATTAAAAGGTATCGTGGAGTTTGTATTGCGTCTTAATTATCCTTTGTAGGAACAAACTAAGTCATCTTCTATACATATAATAAAATCGTAGGAAAGTCAATTCTGTACATTGAATATTTTTGAAAAATAATACTTGGGACGTGATCTACTATACTAACGCAGACGAAGTCGCGGGCAACAGCTAGTTGGAAATATTTCTGATCTTTAGATACTATTGTTTATTGAAATGCAATATTTTAGGAACAATTATATACAAACGACGAAAACAGGAGGATAAGAATAGAGATAGTTTATCTTAAACTATTTTATTCATCGTAAGCTTTTCATTAATTACAATAAAATTCTCACATTAACTATAAAGTTAATATTTTATAAATACTATAATTACGTAATAAGTAAAATTAACTAACTAAGGCACAACATCATATTTTTTAGGATTCGTGACTCAAAAAGATGGCCGTAAAACCAAATAATATGACTTTGTTGGCGATCAATTGTTAGCACATCTTGAAATGTATGTTTATTTTAGCTTTACAACAAACGTGACATTTATTCACAGAATCGCTCCCCGAAGCGAAAAAACTGTAAAAGTTCTGTCCTCGATGTGAAAGAGTTACAGTTGAGGACACAATAGGAAGCTCGTGTTCATTTCACCGCGGTTAAAACTTTACAGGTATAAAAACTTATTGCAATGTTGCCATTTTGCCATTCGGTACAGTAACGTGTAATCCAATGTTTAGCAAGGCATAGTTATAAAATAAGTATAAATATAAGTATTAAGCAAGTCTTCTGTTCTAAGTTCTAGAATCTAGACGGTTTCCGTGGGTTTTTGAGAAGAGTTTTACTTCAGAATGACGTTGATTTGTTAACGTTTTGATGTTAGTTAATAGCAATAGTTAATAGTTATCTATTTACTCCCATAAAAACTTAAATCCAAACTTGAAAGTACATAAACAAATACAAAAAAGTTACAATAAACATCTTCAATTTCCTGACCGTACGAATACTTACTTTTGACCGCGTTAATAACTATACTTTATTAACGCGGTCAAAAGTAATTATTCGTCGTCGAAACATAAATGAAACTTATTTTTATAACAACAATAACTACGGCTTACTACTTGATTGCCTAGTAAAGTGTCTTTATTGCATATTGTTTTAGTTAAAATAAAAGTTTTTCGTGTAAAAATGTTAATAATAAACTTAACTATTATAGTGACTATATGCAAGTGTACAACAGTCAGAATGATCTTCCTTACTAATTACAATTATTAAGTTTGCTTGTCTTTGTTTGGTATATTGAAAAGATTACAATGACAGACAAGAACCTTGAATACTATATATACTAATAATTATTATGCCTGCCATGTCATCAAAATCGATTTAGTAGCTTCGGAGCTTTTCCGGTGCAACTTCTTCATAATATCTGGACGCTGTTAAGCATTCATGTATCATCCCACAAAACAATAATTATTTTCCTATTGAGTTAAGAATGCAGTCGTATACTTTAAAACTAGACTGCATACATAATTCAAAGAAAATCTTGTGGGATAGTATACAAATGCTTAACAGCGACCATTAGTAGATAACAACAGATACGACATAAATACTAAAACTACTAAGCTGAGCTACTGAGAACTACTAAGCAGTATCAGCGAATACCTTGTAAGCACCAAAAGGCTTATTATTATGTATATTGTTGGAGGCAGAATACCCGTAGAGATTCCTATAGTTGTGGTGATATCCAAACAACCCGGGTAGGTAGTAACCATAGTGGGACAGAAACACCGCGAGCAGAGGGTCCACCGGAGCATGGTTCAGACTATTATACCTATTCGGCATATTATACACGTAGCCATTGGATTTGGTACTCTCCTGCTTTAGAGATAAAGCATAGTTTGGCAGATGATCGTCGGGTCGTATCTTGTAATTCGAAAGTATTTTCAGAAGATTGTTCGTAAAATTGTTCCCTTCGTCATAGTTATATTCCCTCGTTACTATGTTCTGTTCTGCGAATTCTTCTGTTGCATTTTCTGTTACTTCATACGTACTATTATTTTCTTTATCGATTTTATTTGTATTCTCGTATTTGTCGCTTACGATGTTTAGGACAGTTGGAGCGAAGTCCAATTTCTTCCCCCTTCGGTATGTCATTTCATTGTTCTCAGGTTTCATATAAACTGATTCAGATTGTCTTCTATTGACCGGTAAAACAATACTTACTCCTGAAACAGTTATTATTGCTATAGCTTCAAAAATAAAGACCAAAGCTTTCTGGGAGACGATTAATATTGTATTGAGTTTTACAGCAATCTCACAAAAGGAAAATACCATCGTTATAGGTATATACATAAAAAATATTAATGTGATAATAATGAAACATTAATTATTGATGACTATTTTCTTTACCTAAGTCACTAGAACTCTGCATTTACTACGGTATTTATTAGAGTCAATTTCATAATTTATAGTTTCATACCTTGATTGATATTACCCGATTCACCAGCCATCAGCAAATCAACTTTAGGAGCATCAACTTCTTGAATAAAGTCATCACGACTCACAGCATGGAAACCGGGAGTCTGCAGGTTCCAGTAGTCACTGAAAACTCTCTCTCGTGGTATCGGTCTCCAACCGTTGGAGTAAAATATATCCTCGTCTGAAGATGCGCATAATTTGAGAAGTTGCTGAAAAGAAAGTATTTGTTGAGGGCCGAGTAATGGAAGAAAATTGCTGTTGATATATTCTTTTTACAATTAATATTATATTATGTAGCGAACAGAAGTGTTTTGAAAAATATCTAATATCGAAACCCCTAAACAATAGGTGGTTTTGTCCAAACTTCGGCAAAATCCAAAAGTAAGTTTATTTGGAAGTTTATCTGTATGAATTTTATTTACCATTATAGCTACCTATAACTGATCTAATTTTATTAATTGAGTAAGTAATTTACTGAGTGGAGTTTTTTAATTTTGACTAAGTAATTAATTTGTAAATACTATTCAAAGAAATTAAATAGAATAAGCTTGTAAGCTATGTATAGTTCTTAGGTAATTACTTATATTTACTTCAGCTTAATCCTTAAAGAAACCCAGTAGTTCATTTCATTTAATACCTTGCCAACTGCCAAGATTGAGTTGTATTTTAAAGTCCCAAAGAAAGTTCGTATAACGTTATTGAATTTTTGTTAAAAGCTTTCTGCGACCAACGCGACGTCTATAACTGAATCTCTGGAGATCTAGTCTTCGTCTCTATTCATAATATTTCAGGCTATTTACAAAGTATAAGCTAGACTAGATCTGAAGACTCTGAAGTATCTATAGATACAATTTAATAATATTATGTACCCCGATTTAAAACTCTAATAAGGATCAGGAGTCAGAATATAAAATATTTACCCGATGAAATCACGAAAAGTAGGTACGTACGGTAATATTATAATATTTTCAATAACGCGAGTTCAAGTTTTACTTTGGCGGTTTTTCTTCTATTTCCACGAAGTTAGTTGGTCTAGAATCTAGATCTAGAATCTATATTATGGTAACAATAAAAGTTATAACAAAAGGTCTTACGGTGATCGCCAGGGCGAGCGACAGAGCGGCGGCCATCTCCTCACAGTGAGCACTGAGCGGGTCAGGGGTATGGAGACAATGTGTGATAGGACGAGTTCACATGCACATAATAATATTATACTTAATAGTTTAAAGTATTTGAAGATGTTACTCGATGTTTACAAAAAAGTCACGTTTATCGCGAGATATTAATATTTTTCCGTGATAAAATTAACAGACATATGAGTGTCTTTTTCCGGGACTTAAAATATCACCATACCTACCGAATTCTTTAAGGCATCTATATCTACTGTGTGTAACAATACTAAGTGATAATACTTTAGGGTGTGTACGTGTATCAGCTGTAGAGAGTTCACTGCAGTAGAAGTGGCAGCGCTGAAAGACAAAAAAAATGTGATTTGTATAAGCAACAGCGCGCAGCGTCACGAGTTTTCCTATACATAATTACATTAAATTACATACGTTACATATTTTCAGTTAAATTGCATTAGATGCTTAGGTGCGAAAAGGTAACTAACTGTCTGACAGACAAATTCCCTAACGTATAGGTTCCTTCCTATGTAGTTTGGTGTCAATTATACGCGCCAAAAATTCTACTAGAACTAGGTACTTATTTAGTATCTGAGCCCCGAAAAGATTGGGTTAAGTAAAACATGCGATTGTAAACTCAGCTTTATAGAAGTCCATTAGCCATTATCGAGTATTGAAACTCTCCGCGGCGTCGCGTACCGTAGTTGTCAACACGGCAATGCTTTCAGCCCGCCAGAGTTACGCGTGTTACACTGTTAGTTAACACAGTAGCGTTTCACTTTATGGCTTAGTTACCACTTTTTGTTAATATGTTAAGATTGACCAATAAAGGTGAATGATGAAGAATTTCTTTTGACCGATTTTAGGTAATTTGGGCTTTGGCTATTGGCACAGTTAGATATTTTAAGTAAGTATAGAGTAATCCAGGGGGAAGAACATATAGTCCACTTTTTTGTGGGAAAATGTACGATTTCGGTGGAGTTCCTTATTTACACAGGCGGAAACGTGCGACAGCTTATTTTGGAATTATTGTAATAATAATTATGTTATACCTAAGTAGACAATATTATTATTTTTCAGAAGGGACACTAATTTTCGGGTTTTGAAAGTTAGGTTAATAAAGATACTATAATGATAAATTTATATTATTATCACCAAAATTGTTTTTTGTTTGCTGAAAATATTAAATAATTATTTCAAGTTTTGTGGTATATACTGCCATCTTTTGATGAATGTTGGAACTGATGAGTGAACTAGCTGATTATTAATTTTATAGCTAGATGGCGCTGGTAGCTAGTGAGAATTTAAAATGAGAACTGTCGGAAGTTTAATAATTTTGAAAAGCACCCATGGGTGTTGCCTCGGTGCTGCCAATTATAAGCGACCAGTATAGATAATTTTAAACACAATTTTTACCGACTTTCTAAAAGGAGAAGGTTATAATATTATGTAAAGTACACTTTATTTTGAAAACGCTCAACTTCACTCAGCCTGTATATTTTTATAACTGTTGCATTTCAATTCTCCTAGATGTCGCTACATAAATCATAGCGAAGCGAGCCCTAGTATAATTATTATAAATATAATATCCCACAACATGAACATTTTGCGCTTTACGGAAAAACTATCACGCCTATTGATTTATGCCATAACATAGTAATTTTTATTTATATTATGTAGATTGTAGATTATATTGTGTTATCATCAGTCAGTCAAGATATTGTGTCGACGCGAGCCCTCATAAAGCTCGACTTTTATCTACTTAAAATTTAAATTAGAGCACTTTATTACTAAAGTCTACCTAGTATGTAGGTATAATTTAGATTCTAGGCGTATTAAAATAAAATCGTCATCTAGCGGATACTTGTAAACTACGACGTTTTGCCACTAGATGGCGTTATATTACACGCGAACGTCGTCTTGTCATGATAACGCTAACTATTAGTTTTATATTATCAATTAGTGTATCTCTCTTTATCCCATCTCATGTATTGAAACATTTTCTGATTATTAATGCTTCTACCCTAGACAGAGAGTGAAAGAAAAACTTAGAACGTGCCAGCTGCCTAGTCTAATGGACAGCTGTACTTTACAAACCCTAATAATTATTTATTGTTACCTCATAAGTCATACCAAAGGTGAAATACACAAGTTTTTACTTGAAATTACATACAATCTTTATTTTATTTTTTGTTTTAAATTATTACATTGTATCTCAAATAAGAAATTGATGAAAATTTAGACTTGACACATTGATTTATATATTGTAAGGATATTATGTCTACAGAACATTTTTGCTAATAGGTTTTTCATACAAGGAAATAGAGAGCCATCTATGAAAAATCGATTGAACTACGTAGTGCGACACAATATGCGGCCGCGTGCGAATGCTGTTTTACCGACGTTGCGTCATTACTTGGTAAACAGTAGCCATGGCAGACATCGTCGGTAGTAAAATTATAAATGAATTATTTCTTTACTTAAACAAACAGTTTGTGATATTTACCGATGATAAGATATTCCAACGTGCTTTTTTAACTTTTTTGACATAATTTTTGCAGCCTTTTACCACACAACTAGGCATTTTTATGGCACTGAATAGATATACGATGACACCCGATTTGTTCTGCGGACCACAGACGACTAAGTCACGTGGGTGTCAAACGGAGTGTTTTGACACCGACGAATCGGCATCATTGTAACGCGCTCTTGACCCGGTCCTTACGCTAGTAATATTTATGTCTATGTTGGACAAAGTATTTTTAGTTTACGATTTCAAATATTAAAACCTTATTAATAATAAATTGTTTTAAGTTTACAATCTCAAATATTAAAATCTTATTGGATCTTGGACAAATTAACACATTTTTTAAAAATTATACATACAACAAAACTAGTTATTGAATCAGTATCCATGAGTGAAAGTGATTTAAGCTAATTGAGCGATCGACCGGGTCAGCTGACACCCGGTCTCGACCATAAACGACAGTATATTATAAGTCTATGGTTGAAACAAACACATCTACAAGGATTTTGTGGCACTTAGTTGATGTAGTAAAAGCCAGTCCACATGGCACGTTGCGTCAGCGTTGCGTCGACGGCCGACGCAGCGCTGCCGTTGCGTTGTTTTATATACAAATAACCAAGTTGTTTACACGGCGCGCTGCGTTGTCGCAACGCACACGTCATGACGGACAGCAGCCCCGAGACGAAGCAGGAGGGGGTGTTGACGTTAAGACTGCTTCATAATAACGCTGCGATGACGCAACGCCCGTGTGGCCGGCTATGCGTCAAACGGCAGCGCTGCGTCGACGCAACGCTGACGCAACGCACCGTGTGGACTAGCAGCTCTAATGGAGGCGTACATGCGTAAAACCTGCACCCCCAAAACACTTTATAAAATTCGACCTTTTGTTACGTGGACGCTATTCTAAAGGATCATAAGAATAGCGTTCGTAATTTTACGGCCCCGAAAAGATCGCCATCTTCACGGCGACGGTGGATAGTTTAGAAGCATTACGTTTCTACAGCTCTTTATGGGAATCTTCAGAAACAGCAGCAGCTCATTGTGTCGTTATTTGCTATACCTCAGCCCATCTGTAGATGTTTTATGATGTTTTATGTATTTTTTTTTGAGGGGGGCCTGGTGACCCCTTTACACAGGGCAACCTAGTTAGGGCACCAGTCTCCTACGATAATTTGTAAACATCTGATATTTGTACTACTTCTTTGTATTGTGGGAGAAGCTAATAAAGATTTTTGATTGATTGATTGATTGATGAGTAAGTGCAGTAAGTATGTGTTTGACCTAAGTCTAGCCTTATATTTCGTAATGCATATTACAGTAGACATTGGTCGCAAATCGCAATATTGTCCGGATAGACTGTTGCAGCATGTTCCGGGAAATAGATAAGATCAGCGCAGTACGTGCAGGCGCGGGAGTAATTATCACGTGTATACTCAGTCACAACTTCATTTGTATGCTCAAAACAACATTACATTTGTACTGTTTTAAAGACTGCGAATTTTCACACGCGTGAAACCAACAACTCTGAATACTCCTTAAAAATTATTTGTACCATTTTCTGCGTTTAGAATTATTAGTCACAAAAATTATTATATTCTCATTTTTATTTTTATCGCTCTGCTGATAGATAATATCATGTATTAATGTTTTGTAGAAAATTGAAATGGCTAGCTGAGCTACGAGTAGATCTAAGAACTTTTATCAAATCGTATTAAGGTGACGCCATGTTAAAGTAAAAAACCGTGTTGGATGTGTTTGAGATTGCTTGTTTTCTATGCGAGGCTGGCCCGGCCTCTCATAGAAAACAAGCAATGGAACAGCAAAAACTGGAAAGGGCGTAGCGACAAAATAGTTTTTGTCGCGTAATTTGAAAACCATAAATACATTTCATATAAGCTATGGACAAATTAAAGTGTATACTAGAACCAATTTATGTACTGGAAGCTTATATATCACTCTCCTCTGTTGGCAAAATAGGAATCTCTTTTTTTAAAGAGGTCTTTTTGATTGATTATTCTGTGTTATAAAAGTTGACGAATCGTGTTATGCTATGGGTAATTCAAAGACAAAGACATGATGAATACTGGCAGTGAACTTTAATTTCTTAGCTTTAGTCATTGCTGAGAAAAATGGACATCGCTACAGCCAAATTATCAAGGCGTCACCTTAACTACGATTTGATAAAAGTTCTTAGATCAGACCCGCGCGTCAAATATATTTGAGCAGATCTCGAATCAATGCTATATTCAATCTCTTTAAGGCTGCTATGGAAGCCGTCGCCTATAATGTAATTATTTTTATTTTTTATTGTAAGTAGATTAAATATAAACATTATGGGCGACAGGATAGTTATAATGTGAATGTGAAGTGAACAAACACGTTAGTTCCACTCTCCTTACTGATTGAGATGGAAAGCTTGACCGATGTACTACCTCATTGTGATTTGTGTCTTTACAATGTACATCATTTATCTTTGGAGGAACTCTCTAAAGACACTTGGATTACAAATATCACACCAGTTCTCTACTGTATGTAAAGGAATGAAAGCGTATTTAGTATTTAGTAAGTATTTGAAAAACTTATTTAATAAAGATTAATAACATTTGAACAACATAATATATTGTATAAAAATAATAAATATTATAAAAATCAACCCTAAGCGTTAATAATTGCTACTGAAATTATTTTATCTTCTTCCATCGATTTAAATGTCTATGTCTTCTTCATAAACCGCAACGTAAATTCTGCCTTCATATTAATTTTCATGACATAGGCTGAGTTGGAACTCAGCCTATAATATCATGAAAATAATTATTTTTCGAAAGAAATTTAAAACTGATAATAATATTTTTTCCTGTAACAGACGCTTAAACCTAATAGATGAGTTAATAAGATGTGGTGGTAGGTGTGAAATGGCGGGATTGGATATTAACACGCCGTGACTCTCGGAGATGATGCTGACTGCTGAGGAATGTCGGAGAGTGTGGAGACTGTGGAAATAGAGAGCTGTATGTATTATTATCATTTATATGTAATCTATATAATATTATAAATAAAATAAAAATTCAATTTCAAATTCGTTAGTGTCTCCAAAACTCGAGAACAGCTGAACCGATTTGGAAAATTTTAGTCTGGAAAATATTCATGGAAGTCCATAGAAGGTTTATAACGTTAGGAGGTGAGACGAAGTTCACCAGGTCAGCTAATAGGTAACTTAGAAATTATAATTAAGACAAACATCATAATATGTATAGGTAACCATTTCTCAAAGAAAAAGAGAATACAAGGTTCGGTGTACAGTGTCACTCGCGTTAAGACAAGTTTAATAATATCAGCTCTCAAGCTCTCTCCAGGGTCCAGGACCTTAACTTGGGAATTAGTCCCAAGTTAAGGTCCTGGACCCTGGTTTTTAACGGCCGCACTCATGAGACATACAATGATGATTAAACTTCAAGTGTTTGGCAAATAGGCTGGTTTTATCGTTAAGCGTTTGGCAGCGCCGTTGGAGCGCGCACGTTGGAACTTCGAAGATATTACAAAGAACGTACGGACCAACGGCGCTGCTCAATCGCGTGACTTTGAAACGCAACTACTACCCCATACATCTTCGAACGCGCGGCGCTCTCGGCTGCCGAAACGCTTAACGATAAAACCAGCCATAGTCTTTTTTCTTCTATTCTAAGAGTTTGACAAATATTGTAAGGACCACTTGCGCAGATCTGAGTTAAAGTTAATTGGTGAGTGATACAGATGACATGATGTTTAACTCAGAGTTAACTTTAACCCAGATCTACGCAAGTCCGCCTAAGGGGCTCATATCAAAATCTTCATTTAATTACAGCTAGGGCCTGTTTCATCACTTTCTGATAAAGTGCCAAATAGGCTATTCGGCACTTTATCAGAAAATAGGCCGCACTCAGATAATAAAATGTCTCTGGCACTAAGACTACATGGGGTAAGTACCGTTATATTTCTTTGGCCAGTGAAATATAATTATATAACACAAGTGAAATCCTTTTGGCACAAAAATAAGCTATGATCTAATATATTTTGATAAAAGGCAGAAAAATGTAAACAAAACTTATCTGGAACTGCACCATGACTGAATCATTTACTACCATCTTCAGAGTTTTTCTGATTGATTGCAAAAACAATTACCATGTCATTCGAGAACACCTTTAGGAACGGGATCATAAATATCTACATAATTATTTCATAAACACAAAATCTGACACACAATAAGTGATAAAGTCACACGCAGACGGTAGAGGAAATGTCACGACAGCGACAGGTGACGACCTCTTACCTCTACATTGTACTGAATATTGTTGCTTGTGGTTGTGAACAATTCTCCATTGGTGGCCTAAGTATAATCGATACTAATAATATCATAAATATGAAAGTGTGTCTGTTTGTCTGTCTGCTATCTCTCTGAGATTAGGTATGGAGCATAAAGTTAATATACCTAGCGGAATAGAGCAACAATGTCGAGCTGTCAAACGAAACCGAAATTGGTTTTCATCTGTGTGAAAAATATGTGTACGTACACTTACACAATATTATTATAATTGAACATGAATTCTATGAGATTAAATTGTCAACGTGTGGCACGTGCCGACTGGACGTCAAAAAAGGGTGCTGCTGTCATGTATCACACGTCTCTTTTTACCACGCAGTGTTACTGATAGTGACATCTCTCTTGCTCAGGTCTTTGTTTCTCTATTCCGCTAGATATTAACTTTATGGTATGGAGATACTTTGAGTCCCGGGAAAGGACATAGGATACTTTTTATCCCGGTTAAATGTACTATATTCACGTGATAAATGAGCGTAGTATTCAGCGTAGTATTAGATGTTGCATATAACTTTGTTAGCATTAGGCGTCTTGCATATTTTATTAGCGTTGGCGAAAACTGTATTTCTTCGAATCTGTATGATGTATCTATATCCCAGTAATTGCTTCATAGATCCTTTACACACAAATTACGTACTATCTTTAACTGTTGGTACATAATAAGAAGGGTTAATCAAAGCCAGCATCAAACCTCGATTAAATTTGATTTTACGTAAAAATGTTGGTATATCTTAGGATTATACTATGTTAGTGTTATACAACAACCATTGGAGCTGTCTCTTATTCATAAAGTCTTAAATAATGCGCCTGGGTATAACAGTACCGTTAGCTGTAGAAATAAAATATTGTACCCCAGTACATTACCAGAAACAGGAAAAATTAAAGCAAAATATGACGTCATACACAAAATTATATAACGGTCAACAATTTCCCATTAAAACCATGTTCAAACCCGATCTGTCATGGCGCTTAATAAAATATTAATTAATAGAACTTACATAATCCGCAATGCTGAGGCGAGAAGCGATTAGCGGAGGCAGCAGTGCGTTAAACAGTAATCATAGTGCGCAAGAACCAATACTTTGTAGTGGAAAAGTTACACTGTAAAATATAGGCTTCGTACTCACCGTTCTGCCTTTGATAGCGTTTGATTAATTTTTTAGACCAAGATATTATGGATAAAAAATAAATGAAACGCTTTGAATACAAACGAATAAGGGTTATAATACGGGATTCTCTAATAGGCTAGCTGTTCTTTCAAATCGGGTGGGTCTCGAGATGAACCCGAACAAACAAAAAGTTGTGTGTAATGTTTACATGTTCTTGCGAGCCCTGCTGTAAATAGTGTTAGTCCCGGTGATTCTGAACATCTCCAATATTGCTTTAATTTTAGATTGTCAACTGAATGTACTTATACATGCAGGCTTCACTCGCAAGTAGGTATACATACTGCCATTCAGCCACATTCAAAGAACGGCAATCATGTTGCGATTTGATTTGTCCTTTAACAGTTACGGAGAAATGTTATTCCAAATTCTCGGTATCTATCATAAAAAGAAATTAGAATCTACAATCTAAGTACATACTATTACATCACATCGGCAGTAATACTACAAACTTTACTACAAAATACAAATGACATGTCGCATTAGGCGGTGTGGGGTCTGGACTCTGGTGCTGTCATTACACAGGTGGACGACATGCGTTATATCATGAACTTATCATAAAACCATCATGGCTTCTAGCTGATACTTCAGTATTAACATAGTATACAGTAGACAATATTTATACTAGAGCGCTCAAATGGGGCACATAATAATTATGATTTTAGCAGGTATAAAACGTCCACTTTGAGTATTTGGTTTTATAATAAAAATTAGTTTCATTTCAGTCGTCGTAAATTGCTACATACGAACCGGATTATAAGATAATCTATTTTGGCAGTTCTCAATTGATGTGTATTTAAATAGACAGTAGTTGTTAGAAATTACTGAGAAGCATGGTCTTTCTAAAACATCGTACAATACATATTATATTTTAATTTTTCGTTTATTATAGTTATTTTTTTCTATATTACATAAACTGTTTTCGTCGAAGGATTAAAAATAATGCGGTATCATGTCGCTTGCTTTATTACTTGGAGCGAGTTTGACTTTAGTGACAAGGGTCAGTTACTTTACTGTTTAATATTGTGTTACTTTGTACGTATGATGCAACATGAACTAAACTAAAGGTTTGCTAATTTTAACATGAAATACAATAATATTATGAGTCTTAGGACACGATCGCTTGGCCAGTCAGACAAGTCAGTCTAGGAGGAAAAGTCAAGTCTAGTTTAGTCAGTAGTGGTAGAAAAGACTGCTTTTAACTTCCACTTCACAGGGGCCTATCTGGGAGCAGCCTGGGAGGAAGTAACCTGCTCTATAGTAGGGATTTAAACAAATACCTTCTAAATATAAGTAGTAAACGAAGCCTACTGGAATGGAGTTAGAGGAACTCGGACAAACACTTTCATATTAATTAAATTAGCAACTAATACTAATAATTAATAAGAGCATTAATGGTTATCCACATTAAACTAGATAATTTCATTACTAATAACCAGTAGCTGGTGATCGGAAGCGGCGGTAGGTTGCGCAACCTTCAAGCTTTCTTCGCTAATCCGACGCCTCTTAATCGATTCGAGAAGTACCACTTCATCGTAATTAGTGATGACCAGAACAGCTCCACTTTGAAGTACCTGCGGGTATCGTCCATGGATGACTACTTCTCGTGATTTGATAGCTGATGATGACATGATGATATTATGTAAAAATAGGATTTGTACATTTTTTAATTAATGATTAAATCAAACAATATTGCCTTCATAAAATATAGTTTATTAGGTGTCAGATTCCCCTAATCTTGTAATTAAAAAGTGATTAGGGTTAGGTGTTATCTGTTATCCTCTTGTCTACTATCCTACGGCCAGAGTGTAATAATTATTATATTATGATATTATGAAGACTAAACAAGAAAGCATCAAAACGGGAAGGTTGTAAAAAAGGTGTTTTAATGTTATCTGCTCTAATTTATCCTCCGACCTGTCATCAAGATCATAATTAATGTCACATAATTGTATCAATCGCAAAAAGCTAATTATGCAGACTGATTCAGTTTTTCAACGATTACATGTAATGGCGTGTGTCATCAAAGGGTCAATTCAGACCGCAACGCGACGCGTAGATGCACTTTAATAAAGTACTGATTTGACAGATTGGCATGTCGCCTCGCGCAATTGAAATCGGTCAAATCCATATAAATTTATGCCGCGCCACGCTTCGCCTCGTTTCTTCGCGGTCTGAAATGTCCCTAAGTGTCAATTCAGACCGCAACGCGACGCGTAGATGCATTTCGAGTATTGTATGGATTTGACAGTCTTTAATTGCGTGAGACGTCGTGCAAGTCTGTCAATTCAATACAATGCATCTACGCATCGCGTTGCGGTCTGAATTGACCAAGGGTCAGTTCACAGAGAAATATTATGATGAGACGTTGCGACACATTTTAAGTAAGTCATACAAAATTGACGCAAGCCGCCCGAAACTGCGAGCAGAAAATCTATCATTTAACTAATTCATTTTAAAGGCCCATTGAAATTGATTCATTTGAAATACGCCGACTTTATAGCAATGTGATCTGACCTTAATGGTGTTTGCACGGTGTGTCATCTTACATCTATCGTGATGTAAGATTAAATGTAAGGTACGGATGTATGTTTTTATGTCTGTATGAACTCGTACGTAATGGAGACGATCGCAATGTAGGAACCGCATTTCTTCGCGCTTCTTGTCTAATTATTATTATTTATTACACATTACAAGTTTACAACCTATTACGGGACGCGCAAAACTTTAAAATCGCTCGGCGAAGATGTAGGAAGTATTTAGCGCTTATATTATTATATTATACAACATCTAACCAATAGCAAACCTCTGAACCAATTTTGCTGAAAGATATGGACTATGGAGATACTTTGGTCCCGGAAAAGGGCAAAGGATACTTTTCATCCCAGAAAACTCCACCGTAGTTTTAAAAAAAAGAATTTTGGCGCAACGGAATTGCTGGCTTTTTCTAGTAAAAACTGTAAAAGCAACTTTACTTGTCCCAAAGTCGCATAAATCGCGGTAAGCCCAATAATTAGGTCCGCCGTAAATTGTCGTAAATATAGAGCAGCAGCGCGCGGATACAGAGCTCGCAGCGCGCAGCGGTACCGCCGACCGCGGTCACACGGTACACGAGTGTACAGTAGCGTAACTCAGACACAGAACAGTCTTGTGAATCGCACTTCACTCATTAATTAAGCCATATACTTTAATACAGAAACGCAACTTATTCGTGCTTTTGAGTCTCGACAACAAAGTAACACAGATATAAGTTTTACGTGCGACGTAAATACGTAATTCTTCATTGTTTTGCTGTCTAAAGTTGTCTAAAATAATTCTGTCTGTGTGCGTACACCAAAATATTTTGCTAGGTTAGGTTTGTTACCTAGGTTTTTATTGTCTCCGAAAATAGGAAAATGCTGAGTCCTGACATCAATGTGACGAAAATGAATCTAATATATTGACCTTCTTGTGTTAGAGTAAGCCAATTGAACAATGCGATTATGGTTTGTGCCACGAATTACCTGTGTGGATGAGTATTTGTAGCCAAAGATCCTGTTTCGTCCTGCTCTGTTGTAGAGCAGGACAGTCATGTGGACAGCTGGTGTCTCATCTATTTCTCTCAAAATCTGCAAGTCGTTAAATTGCGCCTGTTCTGTTAAGGTACTAGATAATCTACTGTACATTAAATACACTGTGGTGGTACCCACGGCCGCCTCTAACGGTAACTAATCTGTGCGACTTCTATGTATAAATTATAATACTTTGCTTCGTGACACGGAATCACCGTCATGACATGTATCATGTCACGGGAACATCAATCAATATTTTACTTTATTAAAGTTATATTTTATGCGACTTTCTTTAAAAGTGTAAATTTATAATCATAATAAATATGAATCATATTATGTATCATAGTAATATTGACAGAGGTTATTATTATTTATTGGACGTTACTTCTATTGTAAGAAAATATAATAATAGATGTTATATACTCTAGTCTCTTAATACTAATCTAGCAAGAGCTAAATTTTGTCTATTCATTTCATATAGCTAATACATTATTAATTGAAGCTTAGCTTAATGTCATGTAAATAATCTCAAAGTTAAACTGTATTAGATGGTTCATTTACGTATGGTTTCATAATCGACATTGAACTTATGATGATTCGACTTTAATTAGAGGTATGATGTCTTAACATTAACATCTATAATGTGTTTAAATTACTTTTGATCTAGATGGAAACACGTGTCAGTATGGGTGGCTGTAACATTACAATTTAAAATGTTACAATATTATATTAGCCACCTAAAAATATAATATGATATTGTCTTTTGTTTTAGTTTTCTGTGCACGTTTTTTCACCTTTTTTCGATTACGATAACGGCTACAGGTTTGCATGAAATAATAAAGTGTTAATATACTAGGTACGGAACCCTTTGATTGCGAGTCTAACTCGAACTTTGCCTTTTTTTGTTTTCCCGATATCCAAATACGGCCACAGACATAACAGATTAATAGAATTACAAATACTAATGTAACAGACGCGTAACTCGCAATTTTGTGCGTGCGATCGTATTTACAAATATAGACTTACCTACAGTTTCTATAGTTATCTAATTACTTTTTATTTAATATAAATCGAAAAAGGCACGATTATAGATGTAGTGTGTTTAATACAGTTTCCTGAGTTTTCACTGTATTACATATTTATTTATTATAATATTAATTAAGAACCACGTAAACTTTACGTATGATGTATTTTTTATTACATAGTACACAATATTACTTTCACATTGAGTTTTAAGTAGCACCAGAAATCTGATTTAATGAAAATCTATTAAAGAAAAACAGCTGAACAAAAACACAGAAAAATTTAACGTTTCGTCAAAATAAAGGCCATCTTAGTTTTTTCCGGAAGATAGATTCAACAAGCAATCTTACTCTTTAAATTATAATCCATGCTAATTCTATACTTTACTTGCTTCTAGTATTATATATTTCGAAAGTGTGTCTGTCTGTGTGTAACCTCTTCACACCCCAACCGCTGAACCAATTTTGCTGAAATTTTGTATAGGGATACATTGGGTCCCGGGAAAGAACATAAGATAAAACTCACGGAAATTTTTTTGGCGCAACTGAGCAGGCGTCGTCTAGTTAAAATTTTAAATGCGAATGAGTTTATTTGATTGTTTGTCCGTCTTGTTATCTCTTTACGTTATTATAATATGAATTAATTTCGGATTTTTTTTACCTGGAGCGGTCTTAGCATAGTTTTCATTACGACATTTACACAGACTGTTCGAATGAAGCTCTCGACATCATGTACTACATTACGACTAAAAGCGGACGACAGCCGCCGGAGGGGTTCTAATACTAAATTGCATTATTATAATGATTGATGTATTGATTCACCGTAAAGAAATATCTAAATGATGCCAAATAATAATGTTAGACGTCTAGACACAAAAGTCATAATCTAAAATATTAAGTAACCTGCAAGTAGACGAAGAAAAATTACAGGCAACCCTTATCCATACATTCATAAGGATTAAACCTATTCCAATTTCAAAACCACTAGGTTTTAATAGAAATTGTTCTACTCCCGTAAAGCTACAGACCTGCAAGAATAGATAACAAGTGTCATTCAAAACAACAATGTAATCCATAATTTGGTCATATTCAAAATGATAATGGGATGACATGGGAGTAAAACAACGATATCTCTAGTGACAATTTACAAGATGGCTCTCATTTTGGCTGCGCGCCAAAATATACTTGTAGGATTATAATACATAAATAAATTATAATATTTAGTCAGGCCTACGCATTATGTACACTCACAATACTAAACATTACTCCATTAAATTAAGAAATTTAAAAAAACCCCCGCCAAAAAACTTTAAAAAGTAATGAAATAACATTTCCTGACTTTAAGTTTAAATCATTCCTAAGAGTAAAGTAATATTTTAGTCCATAATTGTTGTCAAGGTGTGTCGGGGGACCGCTAAGTAAACTACCACAACAGCGACTTTTGCATTTTGTATCGCCATAATAGTCGCTGATTCTCTCGATTCGGGTCGCTGTGAACAGACCCTTAATTTATATTGTTATGTGAAATCAAACATCTACATTAGCGGTCCCCCGACACAGCTTGACAACAATTATGGACTAAAATATTATTTTACTCTTAGGAATGATTTAAACTTAAAGTCAGGAAATGTTATTTCATTACTTTTTAAAGTTTTTTGGCGGGGGTTTTTTTAAATTTCTTAATTTAATTTTATTTTATGCTTTTTAAACTTGTGCAGAATAATTCCTATCAACTGGATCATATCCCAATGAATACCATCTATACTTATACTTACTATTATAAAGAGGAAAGATTTGTTTGTTTGAGTCGAATAGGCTCCGAAACTACTGGACCGATTTGAAAAATTCTTTTGCTATTGGAATCTTACATTATTTCTGCTGAACATAGGCTACATTTTATTTTGGAAAAAAGTAGGGTTCCGTAAGATATTTGAGTTTTTCGGACGCAAGGTGTAAAAAATCAGCTAGAAAAGTTACTTATTTTGCGTACGCTGCCTAAACTATAAAAGATAGAACCATAAAATGTTCTAAGTAATTGTAGATCTTATAAATATCTACAAAAAAGTCCGCTACACACTATACCTATCTATGTCGAGTGAGGCACAATAACCATTTATTTATTTAAAAATCCTGAATTTTTTTTTGACTACATTTAAACGGATATATTTTACTCACGCTATTAATCCTTATCAAAATAAATTATTTTATCACTAAGTACAGTTTATGTAGATAATATTTGGTCTTTGAATGATTAAAATTGGACGTTTGGTTTTGAAATTATGGCGAAATTAAAATATTACGATAGTGGGCGTCACCAAAGTGCGTGCGGGAGGAAGACAATATTCTGTTGTAGAAATGAAAATTCTGTACATAAAAGATATGAAATGACACCCGAAATTACACCTCTGTCACTACATCGCTATAGAAGACAAAAATATGGTTATTTTTTTGTCTGTCTGTCTGTCACTCTTTCTGTCTGTCTGTATGTTTGTTCCAGCATCACACGAAAAATACTGATCCGATTTGAATGTGGTTTTCGCAGATATATTTATCTTCTTCCAACTTAACATCTGGTGTATAAAATTTTTTCCCCCCACCCCTCTAAGGGGACAAAAGAGGGGGTCAGATTTTGTATCAAACTTTTTTCTTTAATACGAAAACTACTAATCCGATTTGCATACGGTTTTCACAGATTTGCATACGGTTTTCACAGATATATTATATTTGTCTTCTTCCAACTCAACATCTGGTGTATAAAAATCCTCCCCCCCCCTCCCCTCTCAACCCTCTCTGGGGACCAAAGAGGGGTCAGATTTTGTATACAACTTTTTTCTTTAGTGGACTTACTTCATATTAGGTATTAACTGTGTTTTTCAACTTAACATCTGGTAGGGGGTCAGATTTTGTATCAAACTTTTTTCTTTAATACGAAAACTACTAATCCGATTTGCATACGGTTTTCACAGATTTGCATACGGTTTTCACAGATATATTATATTTGTCTTCTTCCAACTCAACATCTGGTGTATAAAAATCCTCCCCCCCCCTCCCCTCTCAACCCTCTCTGGGGACCAAAGAGGGGTCAGATTTTGTATACAACTTTTTTCTTTAGTGGACTTACTTCATATTAGGTATTAACTGTGTTTTTCAACTTAACATCTGGTGTATGACCTTCCGCCCCCCCACACCCTCTTAGGGGACAAAAGAGGGGGTAAAACATGTATCAACTGATGATGTAGAAAATATACTTTAAATGGCAAAACAACGTTTGCCGGGACAGCTAGTATTCTATAAAATATGTCCTCTTGGATGAGGCCATCAATATGAGCCCAAACATGAAACCTCCACTTTAGGTTCATACGGAGCTTGGCTCCTATAGAATCCAGGTGATGCTGCAGCAGCAGCATGCAAATATTTACTGTTTATCTACGTCTTACTGGTTGTCGCAATTAAAATGAGCCCAAACACGAAACCTCTGCTCTAAGTTGGTGAGGAGTTGGGTATCCTATTGATTACCAGGTGATGCTGCACCACCAGGTCAACTTTCCAATAATGTGTATATATTCATAAGTGTCTCGAACCAGGATGCAAAATATAAAACCCATCAAACGACTGCAAGTTGCTAATCGTCCTATCACGAACCAGATATACCGTGATATTTCAGCAATGAGCAGGCTGATGATGATGAACTATAGCTAAGAACACTCACCGTCATGTCAGCTTTCAAACAAAAAAAACTAGATCAAAATCGGTCCACCCGTTTGGATGCTACGATGCCACAGACAGACAGACAGACAGACAGACAGACAGACAGACAGACAGACAGACAGACAGACAGACAGACACGTCAAACTTATAACACCCCTCTTTTTGGTCGGGGGTTAAAAAGCAAAGACAGTGTAAGCTCACTAAACAGAGCATATTTTGCACACGAGTCTACAATGCATTTTTACAAATGAGGAATTTTACTTTCAAAATGTCGTGGGAACTAAAATCTATAATTCGGTAGAAAGTAACAGTAGATGTGCCGACTACATATTATTATTTTGGCAAGGTGTTTACTGTGACGCCAATTGATAATGGCTTTTGGCAATATTTGTTCTGCTATTGAAAACATACCGAATGCCGAAATATTATATTGACAAAATATATTGTTGGACAATTAAAAGTCAATTCCTACTTAGTAACAATAGCGGCAGTTTCTCGTTAATAAAAAAATGAACACTGTAAAGTTAAAAGTCAAAACAAAAAACAATGGAAATCTTTAAAATACCATAATACCAAACAGCACGCAGATTCATAATATAAGATAAGAAGGTCTACCGCCTTAACAAATTTCAAAATAAATAAAAGGGTCAAAGTATTAATTTGTAATTTAACCTTTAATCTGTATTTTAATAAAAAATCAGTAAATTATTTCCGGTTGTTGACAATCTCACTGAATCTGTATAATGCATAATATTATATCATGTGTATTTGGATCAGTGAATCTGAGCAATATAATATCGAGTAGCTATGACATAATATATTTTACATCTGTATACCAATAACATCAGTAATAAGATCTAGGTACTGAAGTTATAAATCTACTCGGAAGAGTTTTCAATAAGTTATCAGTAAAAATTTAATTTAAAAAAATCATTCAAATCGATCCAGCCATTTAGAAGGAGTTCAGTACAGACGTACAGAAGAATTATATTATTATATTTGCGACACTCCACGTAAAATAAATTAATGTCAGAGAACTCTAGCCTGGATTTTTTTGCTTAAGATTTTTATATTATAAGATTAAAAGATCGTATTATCGTAGTAGCGACCTAACATCTCGTTCGCGGTCCAGTCGCGAGAGTAAAAGTGCTAGTGCCGAGTTCGTTCACACGTAGGTAGCCCGGTACGGCCTGTTTACAGTTGTTGTACCCTTGACAGAACCCTTATGCCAATTACACAAGGATCATTTTAGTAGAGATTAAGAGTCAAAATATGTATGAACGGTTAGGTGAAGGCTTGCTGAAGGCCGTCCCGGGTTCAAATCGGTTACAACTTTATGTCATAATAATAAATAACAAAATGATTATTGTAATATGTAGTATACAAGACTACAGGCCTACATGGTTGGTTTGGTGTCTGGGCAAACACCGCCATACGCATTACGTGCATTATAAAACTTTAAGGTACTCCCTCACCGGGAGCATTCACGTGTAATGTAACATTATAGATTCGTTTTTAAGCATTACATTAAGCCGAGTCCAGACGAGTGTAGGTAACGTGTAATGTAAGATTACGTGTAATTTAGCATCAACAGTGTGGACGACACACGATCTCAAAGCGAATTGTGTACGCAAATCCTGTATCCACTCAGTTGCCACGAACTCTGCTCTTCCCAATGAATGAGCAATATCACTCCAAGCATCGTTTTTCAGATTTTTTTAAAGTAACACAGGTTTTTGGATCCCAAATAACAGGTTTTTCTTGATACAAACTAATAAGTTCAAGCGATTGTTCTTCACTCCACAGGTGAGCCTTCGTTTTAATACAGAAATTAATCGATGGTGGCAGTTATTTAGCGTGTATGCCTTACTGAGCGATATCATCCACGTGCCAAAGCATTCAAAATATAGTTCTGTGGGGTTATTATGAGCTCTTATATCCATTTATTATACGGGCTTAAATTGACTGGCTGGTATTTTGGTACTATGACCTCTATTTTCCAGCCAGCGAGCGGTCACGTGACACAAAACATACTTCTCCATTGATAACCGAGTAGTAATTTCGTATTATGACAACACTAACTGACATAAGCTGGCTTGCTCAAACGTCAAAAACAGCAATTCAATAAACGCCAAACAATATTAGCTTTTACTGAATGGTTTACGTTTTAGTAATTTTATTTATCAATATTACATACTTCTTTAGTGCTAAGTTATATTGCTATTTAGTTTGTTAGTTACTTAATGAGTTATTTTAGTGCATAGAATATTTAGTATAGTAAAATAGTAATTAGTGTAAACTAAATATTCGAAGTATTCATTGAGAATGGAAGTGTTCGGGAAAACGATTATATTCTCAGGATAATCACAAAGCGATACATATTAAGTTTAGTAAAGACGCCTTAGAGACCTTAGTAATCCATTTAGTGTTAGTGAGTCGTGAGGTGTCATAATAACGTGAGGTGTAATAACCTATAGGTATTATCTAAATACAATATAGGTTATGTCAACAATAAGTTTTGTATTTGTGTGATGAACTAAGACTGCATTGGTTTAGTACACAAGGAACGCATACAAGTCATAAGGAAACACAAGTATTGTGTATAATTACTGTGAAATATGAACTTTCACCAAAAACCCATAGTGCAATCTATAGTTTTTGTGTTATTACACAAAACTATTTCCTTGTTAACCTGAAAAGTATTTTGGTACATATGCATGATAAACATTGCACCAAAGAGGTAAATTCAAAGGCACATTACTTACTTTCTCAATAACAAGCATTTTGAGATTGTGTTCTCGTACCATTGAAACTTTAGATTCATGTATAACATGCTCCGGATAAACATTGAAACACACCTAAATTAGAAAAGTTAAATTGAAAATATTAAATCCAAATTAGCTAAATTCTCATATTATGCACTTTTTCATTTATAACTTGACTGACTGTTTAAGGCCCACTTGCGCCAATCTGGGTTAAAGTTAACTCCGGAGGACACGGCCCAGCATACCCTTGAGGTGTGCGATCGTTGGACCGTGCAGCGCCACGATCTCGTGGCAGTGCTAGGTGGAGACCTCTCGCTCCCGAGCATGGTGCGCTGCATGCTCGAGAGCGATGAGGCCTGGCAGGCGGCGGTCTCTTTCTGTGAAACCGTCCTTTCACAGAAAGAGGCCGCGGAGCGGAACAGAGAGGATGATCCATCCTCCGTTCCACTCCGCCGGCGTAGGACGGGAGTGCGAAGGCGTCGCTATGCGAACCTCCAATAACTTCCGTCCCACGGGGCTCCGGGTCAGGATGGGAACCTGCCCGGCTTAGCTAGTCCCGGCGCCGAGGGGAACGCTTTAGTTTGCCTAAGCGTTCCCTAACTTGGTGGAAGTCCGGTCCCTTGTGAGGTAGACCGGCCGGTCGTGGAGGGAGTCCTGTGTTAGACAGATCCAGGATATCCCTTCGTATACGGCTGAAGGCAAACCGCAGGTGGTTTTAGTGGGTAAACCGATCGGGAGTCCCACATACCCCCGGGGTGCTTCAGCTTAACTGAGGCACATCCCCAACCCGGGGCACCCATAAAGGGTTTCCCCTGCGCATCAAAAAAAAAAAAAAAAAAAAAGGGTTAAAGTTAACTCTGAGTTAAACATCATGTCATCTCTATCACTGAATTGGTGAGTGACAAATATGACATGATGTTTAACTCAGAGTTAACTTTAACCCAGATTGGCGCAAGTGGGCCTAAGGGTATTATTCAAAGGGATATTATAAAAAGAGGTATTACCTATAAAAAGTGTACTTAACAGTCACTAAATTTTACTCAAAAATAAAAATAAAACCTACATAAAATTACTTTTCAAAAAAGACTTTACTAAAATTGCATAACTAACATACTTGTTCATAAAACATAATATTATCATAGGAACTTATATTATTATTACCATAATAATATTATAAGTATATAGATAGTTTTGTACCTTAGAATACTTCAAAAATTGCAAGTTACAAGATAATAATATATTGTTAAGTAACAAATTTATATTATGTTTTAATTCTTAGGGATCGATCAGACAGAGAGTGGTCACATGTTCAAGCGTTCTGCATTTAAGCGATCAGTGACACAGGAGAAATTCTGACGTGTTCAGAATGCCCCCCGTGTATCTCTATTTAACGTAATACAACACAAAGATCACAAAACTGATCGCTTGAACACTTGACCGCGTGACCACTCTCTGTCTGAGAGATCCAAATTTCCTATAGTTTAAAGGCAGAGTTTGGCAAATAAAGTCTGAAATTATAATATTGTTTTTATCTTTCATCAATTAATAATCAAATATTTACACAATGGATTTTTTATTCAACTTCTTTGATTTCAAGTGATAAGGCAGAAACCTTGTTTAAGATTTCCGCTGTATAAATATTTTTATAAGAATATAAAAGAGGTTTAACACTTTACTATCTGATACTAGGTTGATAATAAGGTGATAAGACAAATACAGTCATGATGAAAGCTGTGTATGAATATGTTATATTATGTATATGTAGGTATTAAGTGTATTTGAATGAGAAAATAAATGATAAAACATTTAAAAACAAGTTTTTATTAAATTTCTTCTAGTTTAAGCTTTTGAGTGAATATATTATCTTCCTTTTAGGACTTTGTCATCATCATCCCACTTGCAATTTGTTGTTTTCTTCTCGAGCAATCCATTAACCTAAAAAATATTTGGTTTAGCGGCTAGCGCACACAGTAGGTACCAATTATATAAAATGCCTTACAAGGCATGAATAAGGGATTAAAAAACTTATAAATTGCCTTTTTATGTTACTATCAGTTACAATAATACCTATTTGAGTAGTTCTATGTTTGAAAGCACAAAAAAACGTAGTTCAAGTTCAACTTACTTGAAATTGTAAACTTTATTGTTGTATTGCAGTAATGCATGTAATACACAAGTTTGATGCATTCCAGACTTTTTAAGGTTATTTAACGTAGGTATAAGGATAAAGTTTATCAATTTCTTACAACATAATATCAACTACATAATATATTTTGTTCAAATTTTACCCATTTTTATTTTCTCTACTTCTTCTTCTTTTTTATAATGGTCGACTCCACAGATTAGAGTATATAGGTCGACTCGGTAAGTTGCTAATGTCAGAGAACTAAAGAGAGCTCTAAAGTTTGTAGTTTGTACTAATATGCCGTAATATTATTAATATAGTGTACTAAATCATACTTTATAATATAATTAATAAATAAACATTAAAATACTTTTGCCAATTGTTATAATTCACAAATTATTGAGAATCAGTGTTGCAATACAAATTTCAAATAATTTGAGAGTTTAAATTGCAGCCATAAATACTTACAGTGGGGAACACTACATTACAGCATTAGTAGTCAATTTGTATAAATGATAATTAATATTAGAAGAATATATTCGTTGTGTAGATTAATTATTTATGATAAAAAAATCAAAATCTTTTACAACTTGAGTTACAACTTTTCCGTTTACCTACCTATATTATATAAAGACAGTGTTGCAACATTTAAATTATTTACATTTGCCGTGCGCCTTTGCAAATAAACAATCTATTTATTTAATAATATATCATTATACTTTAATATTTAATGTAATTATAAAGTAAAGAAATATATCCCATAAATATCATCATCATTGGCTATGCCCTTTATATTATGTGCGTTTCTTAAAAAAAAACATAATGTCGTTATGTCAAGTTTGAATTTTGACGTTTCCTAATGTCACCTACATGCTCGTCTGACGTATCAAATCCATTCATAAACAACCAAACTGGGTTCAAATCCAGCCAGAAGAATATGAGGTTATAATACAAATAAAGAACAAGGCAGTTGTAGATCGAAAACTGAACTGCCTGGAATCGTGCACTTTTCGTAAACGGTCATAATAGCCCTGCTGTTTTAAAATGAAACTAAAATGACCTTGTTACACACTTTATTATGGTCATGTGGACACACTTACCGCCTTTTTTTCTGAGAATTTTGCTAGCTTTTTTCCGGTATTTTTTTGCTAAACATTGCCTTTCCCCAGATTTTTGAAAAGGGAAATTTCTAGTAATTAAAAAAAATGCCAATTTCGTCACCGTATTTTCCAAAAAAATTAAAGGCCTACTAGAAAGTTGTCATTTGAGATAATGAATATCAGAAAAGCAAATTTCGGTGGCATTTTGATGTAATCAATTATTTCCCTAGTTGTACACAAATGTGGACTTTCACTTAATTATACTGCGGCGTACGTGTAGACATAATATGCTTCGCCGTTATTATAATAAACTGCTCAAATTACTTTAAACTTTCAAATAAACTTTACCAACACTGCACCATTTTGCAGTTTAGTTTCATTGGCACCGAAAATTTTCCGCTACTTTGTTGCTCTGATACTTGTTAATTTTTTTGTAAAAATTAGCATAGTTTAATATGTCATTTGCTTAATTTATACCCATACAATATTTAGTCTAACTTGGCATAAAGCATTTATTTATTTATATTTAGTGCCAAGTGTTACACGTGGGACATACACGCTCTATGGAGACTACCAGCCACAAATGTGATTTAGAATCGTCTAATGGACGATTAACATGACATAACGCCACTTAACATCTAATAATAATAATAATAATAATAATAATAATAATAATAGACATTTATTCAACAAGCTTCACAGTACACCACAATTATACAAAGCACACAACAACAAATACAAAGAGAAAAAAAAAATACATGTATACTAAGCCTAACCACATCTCAATGCTAACCACATATTATTATATATTTAAAAAGAAAAAAAAAGGCATTGAACACTTAATTAAAATTTAACGTAGCGTTTCATATTTCACATTCTATGTACACCACCACCACCACCACAAACACATTAATATATACTTAGGTATATACTTAATATATCTGTGGTGCGGCGCGGATTGAGTGCTTCGGTATAAGGCAGTGCAGTGCGAAAAGTTGTTGAATAGGACTCCACTCAGGTAATGATCATGGTACAGGAAACTGCACCACGATCCCTGGTATTATGTGGATCCTCGTGATTGCCAGGCGTTTGACAGACATACAACACACAGCATAATATATTACAGTCATGATCTAGATAAATATAATAAATAAGTAATAATTTATAATCTTATAATGTAAAAAAAAGAAACAACATAATATTACATAATATGTAGTATAGTGCAATTACTTACATATAATATATGTGTATAAATAAATAATATGGATTTAATAATAGCATAAATAATAATTATAAAATAAATTAATAATAATAAAAAAAAAAACAATAATTATTTAAATGTCCAGTCTCGGGGCTACAGAATGCAGCAAGAGGCTGGCGCCACCGTGTCGCGGTCGGCTAGACAATTAATAAAAGCAGGTGATAGCTTAACGGAATTCCGGGCGAGATAAGGGAACGGGCGCGTGCGCTTCACTTCAGCGCGGCCCTCACGCAGAGCAGAGCTTTATTCGGCTTATATGAATTGTGTAATTATTAATAATTTAAATGACTTAAAGAAGAAAGATTGTATGTCAACTCTGTGGCTCGAGTGAAAGAAAAACGACCAAGCTCGGACATCATATACCACCCACACCTATATGGTAATTATACACATAATAAACTAGTAATAATTATTATTGTTCTACACTACACCTATGCTATGACAAAGAATAATTGAATTGTATGCACCAAATTATACTTAAATTGATATTTCTATAAAATACTTTGTAAATGTAACTTCCATTAATTATTATAGATATAATGCGATATAATAATAATGTCATAACTCATAAGTCATAACACAATAGAATATATGAATAATTACTAATGTTATCAATATAATTAGGTGATAATATTAGCGGTGATGAATCAAGGAGGCGACACATCGTGATCTTTTTGACGACTAGAACAAGAGACCACTTACCTTCGGCTTGCAAACTAAGGGTAAACGTACACTATGCATATTATTTAAAACAATTATTGAATTAGTACTTTTTTTCCAATGTCAATGTCGAAATAAATGTGAATATAAGTTAATATAATATATTATATACTTAATGTTATTATAAATGTGCATAACATTGAAGGTATAATATATGTTAGGTACCTAATATTATGATATTATAATTTATAACCTATGATATAGTCTGTTCCCTCAGTAAATGTGTTTTGAATTTAAGCTTAAAGCTTTTTATTGTTTTTAGGGCACGAAGTGGTGGTGACAGATTGTTCCAGATTTTGCTAGCAAGATATCGGAAACTGCCCCTGAAACCGGAAGAGTGATGTGATGGCGTGTTTAGCAAATAGGACGAACCTCTGGTGGTGACAGTCAGCTTATTATCACTAGCCCATTGTAACTTGTCAAAGAGGTAGGTCGGTATTCTAAATTTAATTACTCCGAATAAAAGAGTGGCGAAATGTACCTGCCTGCGACCATCCATCTTCAGCCAACGTAATTTATTAATATAGGGAGTGACGTGAGCACGGGGTGGTATGTCACAACAGAACCTAGCACATGCGTTCTGTACCTTCTGAACAACTCGTTTAGATCTCGATAGGAGGCAGGGGCCTGTGACTACGTCCGCATAATTCAAGTTGGACAGTATCAAGGATTCGCACAGAGTGCTACGCAGATTTTCAGATATGAGGCTTCTGATGTTATATAAAACTTTAAGGCGGTAAAAGCATCGACTTGCAGTTTTTATTATGTGTTTTTCAAATTTAAGTTCCTCATCTAATAATAGTCCTAAATTACGAGCTTCACTGACTCTCTCAATATTTATGTTTTTAATATGTACTACAGGAGAGAGGGCAGTGACCTGTTTAATTTGATGTTTGGTTCCTAGGACCATAAATTTGGTTTTGTCAGGGTTCAGTACCAAGGCATTTGACTTTGACCACTCACTTATACGCGCTAGGTCTTCATTAAGCTTGGATATGGCCGCGCGAGCATCACAGGGCTTAAAAGATATATAAACTTGCAAGTCATCCGCATATAAATGATGTTTTGAATTTAGTATGTGATGGGTGATATCAGCACCATAAAGAGAAAACATCTGAGGCCCAGCTACTGATCCCTGAGGGACACCTCTATCTACTTGACGTGGAGCTGAACGTAATGGCTCTCCATTATTGTCAGTTACTTCAACCACTTGTGAACGATTAAGGAAAAAACTTGAAAACCATTCTATTACACTATCATCAAAACCGTAATATTTTAATTTGGATAAGAGCAAAGGTATATTTATAGTGTCGAACGCTCGTGAATAGTCCAGTAGAACCAAAATGGTAACCTCCCCTGAATCTTGAGCTGTCAAAATATTATCTATAACGTCAATTAATGCAGTCGTTGTACTGTGTTGTTTACGGAAACCGGATTGAAAAGTAGGCAATATGCTGTTTTCTTCTAAATAATTACTTATTTGACCACATACCACTTTCTCCAGTATTTTTGACATACATGGTAATATGCTAATAGGCCTGAGATCCTTGGGTTCAGATACAGAATCCTTTTTAGGTATTGGCTTGACTATAGCCGTCTTCCATGACCTAGGGAAAGTGCTTGTAGTAAGAGATGTATTTACTATTTGGGTTATAACACTTAAGCACACTGGAAGACGAGAGAAAAGTACAAGCATATCCAAGCTGATATCGTCAACACCTACCGCATTAGATTTTAATGTTTTTAGTATTTTCAATATGTCACTGTCGTTAACTGTAGAGAATTTAAAAGTAGATGAGCTAACTGGCCGGGAATACGGTAGGGACGAGGTAGATGAAGGTACAAAATTAGGACTCGGGATGTCAAGGAAATAATTATTAAGGAGGTTAGGGTCTAACAGATGAGGTGGTAATACAAAATCAGATCGAGATTTGCACACGTTAGTTTGCTCTTTGAGATGCTTCCACATTACACGGGGGGACTTGGTATTGGTATTGATATAATTGTCGAAGTATGCCCTTTTCTCCCTATCCAGTGCAAGTGCCACCTCTCGTTTGAGGTCTTTATAGTATGCAACGTGAGTGTCTATTTTTGTACTACGCGCTCGTTTTTGTGCATTGTCACGTTTTCTCATTAACATTTTAATATGATGAGTTATCCAAGGATATTGGCGTTCCCGAATATATATAGTTTTATGAGGAGCCAATATATCATAGGCCCACAACAAACTACTACTAAATATATCCACCATTAAGTTAACATCCGGCAATTGCTTTATGTAATCCCAGTCAATGGTGTTCATAACAAATTCAAACTCGTCCGGATCTATGTCTTTTAAAGGTCGATACGATATCTTTCTTGCACGATTTTTTATTTTGGGCAGATCTATGTCGAACGATACGAGAGCATGACTACTTAGATCGGATATGTAGTCAACCCGGACTCGATTCAGGTCTGCACTAGTACAGACTAGGTCGAGCAGGGTTTCTGTCTCATGGGTGAAGTGGGTGGCCTCAGCAGTGCACTGACGCAACCTGTGTAAAGACAGGAATTCTTCTAGCATTCTGTATTGTGCTGTGTTAGTGTGAAAATAATTTATATTAAAATCGCCAACTAGGTATAGGTAGTCATAACCGGATAAGGTACTGATCGTTTCACTAAGTTCGTCTAGAAAAATTCTTACTGACAACCAAGGTGGGCGGTACGCCGTACCTACAAGGACATTTTTGCCATTCGCCCTAAACGAAAGCCACATTTGTTCCACGCTTAAAGTTGTTGTGTGGTGTTTAATAGGTACAGCATTAAGTCCTGTCCTGTCCATCTGTGTTAGATGGCTGTGCATCGCGTTACATCACCGGTCGTTTCTCTAATTAATTCAGCGAGAAGTTGAAGTTACACCTAGGTGACAAAATTACAATACTGTGTATTAACATACTAATAAACGAAGTGGGTCATCCGTACCTTCTTCATAATAATATTAATATATAATAATTATTGTCCACTGTAGTTCAGGGGTTGATGTTGTGCTGACGATATAAAGGGATTTCATTAGTATAGTGAGTATAATACTCAAAAATTAACGTCCCACCTCATTCCATAGAGTTTCCTTAATACAAAATGCCTTCTTAAATTATGCGTGTTGTAGCTGCTTTAATGAAATCATCATACATTATCACGTATGGACGAATACGGAGTAATCGATACGGACTGGTTCACTGTATCGGCGATACATCAGGACAGATTTATACGTCACTAATGAAGAATAAACTAATGAAACGTGGTAGATATGTATATTATATTATATACAAGGGATAGCCAAAAAATATTTGGAATAATATTATAAAATACTTCTTTATTAGGTAGTCAATATAATGGCCAAATTACCACTTACTGAATTTTTGTATGCTCGAAACTGGTAATAATAATATGATCTTGGTCCTAACACACCACCTAACTAACCTAGATATAACCTAACTATATATACCGTGCGAGTGTCTTTATTATCAGAACGGGACCCGACGTGATTGTGTCGTGATGCGCTCCCGGCAGAACAACCCACATACGTGTTCTCACGTCATACAATGTCCCTGCATTAAAAGTATATTGCATTATAAGTCACATAAATAAAGAGTATAACATTGGTATTGTACTCAAAGTATCTATATCCTAAATTGATTAGGATAGAGATACTTTGAGTCCGGTAAATAACATGATGATAGCTCAAATCAAAGTAAGAGCTTCAGCCCAAGGCCAGTGCGGGCAAAATATAGTGATAGTTTTTTTTTTTTTGGTTCGTGTACAATAATATGGTGACCAATGCTCTCAGTTACTACAGGCTAATGGAGGCCTGGAGCGAGTCATTACTGTCCGGCGCTTGACCCCGCACTGCATGACCCTACGGCCTGCGAGATTGATACATTCACAGGGAAGACTATGAACCCGAGCAAAATCCATGTAATTTTTTTTTAATGAGGAAATGGGGCAAACGAGCAAACGGGTCACCTGATGGAAAGTAACTTCCGTCGCCCATGGACACTCGCAGCATCAGAAGTGCTGCAGGTGCGTTGCCGGCCTTTTACGAGGGAATATGGTAATAGGGTAGGGGAGGGTAGGGAAAGGAATAGGGGAGGGTAGGGAAGGGAAAAGGGTAGGGGATTGGGCCTCCGGTAAACTCACTAACTCGGCGAAACACAACGCAAGCGCTGTTTCACGCCGGTTTTCTGTGAGCCCGTGGTATTTCTCCGGTCAAACCGGCCCATTCGTGCCGAAGCATGGCTCTTCCAATAAGCTTTTATAGTTAAAACAATAAGACTTGGCAAGAAGCTTCATATAACTTATGGCAATGTTGAGTATCGTACCTCGCATCACGATTATGACCATAACGAAGAAGAAGAAAGGGCAGGACGAGTCTAACGTTTGCAGGGAAATGAAACTAAGAAATCACTATAAACGTCCAAAGTCGCGACCAAGCTCCTCTAATGAAAAGTTAAAATCCCTTGCTTATTCAACCAAATAGTCTTAGTAGAGTACATAATAATTAATTAGATTACATACAAGTTATTTTCCACAATAAATTCCAATTAAATTCGTCGTACACTAGAACACCGATAAATCCATCAGAAGACGGTCAGTTTTTGTCTCGCCCGACCGGTGCTATCTGACTCAATCGTGGATTAATACATAATGTAACACTGTGTAATATATTATGATAATAAATCGTTTACATATTACATTAACGGGGTTAATTAACTAAACCCAATTTAGAACGATTTTGTAACGAGGATAATTCGTCAGGAAGGAGCCACAGTGCGGTCAGATCGTAAACTATTATGTTGTTTACAAGAGTACACATATTTTTTGAGTTCAATTACATTGAAATTGTATTATCTTTTCATTTATATGAAATGCGAAATATTGCATAATTGAACAAATGTTTAAAATTTTCATATTAATTTTAATATTATACAAGTCAAATACGATAAAATAAGTAAGACAAAATATCTATGTAGAATCTAATGAAAATAATTTTCCTTGCTTCTTTATATTACGCTACTGACACATAACATGAAAAAGTTTTGCCTAATCTAAGGTTGTAATAGCTGAAGGTTCTTTGTTACACGACTACGCCAGAAGTATGGTAATGATTTTTTCAGGATACGTGTATAATGTATATTTCTTTGGCACTCCCGAGAGTCATCAAACCCTAAACTGCTCGTCTCATTTAAGCTTGAGAAGACTAAGAATTTGTGTCAGTCATGAAAACTGCACTTAGAAAGTACAATCAAAGCAGACTTAATAATATAGATATATTCTTAAGTACATCTTTTCCCGGGACTTAAAGTATCCCTTTACCAAAATTTTATCAAAATCTGTTCAGAGATTTGGGCGTGAAGATGTAAAAGACAGACACAGTTTCGCATATTTTATAATATCAGTATATTTTAATCTTTAGACCTTTAATAAATTTATTTTTGATACGTTATTTTATGAGTGACAACCATGAACATAGAAAAAAAAGCGGACGGAGTCTTAATATATACAAAACTGTGTCTTCAGAGTTGGCCATGCACACATTCTTACGCCTGTCAAATGGTATTGACTAGCGTAAGAATGTGTGCGTGCGGACCGTCAACATGCAGACAGCTGGCCGACTCTGAAGAACATAGTTTTGTGTATGGTGGGACTCCGTCCGCCTTTTTTCCTACGTTCATGGTGACAACATACTACTACAATTATTAACCACTCCCCCGTCAGTAACACGCTCGCTCAGTCAGCGTCAGTGTCGTGTCCGCGCGCGCCGCCGGTCGCCGTCAGCCGTCAGTCCGCAGTCGTCAGTTTCCGCGGGAAATGCCGAGTTAGTGGAGCGTGTCTGTGCTTACCGCGAGCTTACGGGATTTACACTGGGATGATAACAGATATAAGTGAGCTTTATTTTTGTTATTTGGCGTACTTAGATGAAAATCTTAGGGTTAGCTGTCGCTTCATTTTAAAAATCATCATAAAATATCAACATAAAAAGTTATTTTTAAGTAGACTATTGACTATCTTTAGTTAGTGACCGAAAATTTTTAAATAGTGATAATTTAAAAAAAACTACTTTTCGTCGTTATATTTGCTGTGTAAAATTTTCTTCAAATCTTTCATTATGATATTATTCAATACAACTTACCTACTAAGCGTATATTTAAGACGACGCTGCGTTTCGAGAAAATACATTTCTTGAAAAATTGAACTAGGTACTAGCGTTATTCGAGCTTAATACTTACACTCCCAAGTGGCCACATGCGGCCGCAAGAACAACGACAGATTTCCAAGAATCCGCGATCGAAGTATTCATATAAATAGAATTTAAGCATAATCTTAATAATAACTGTTACAAGAATATTTACATTTAATATATTTCTTAGCAATTTAATATATAACATAATTTATTCAAGCAAGTGCATTGCGAAAGAGCTATAATAATTAACACAAAGTATTTAGGTACATGACTTTCTACGTTTTACGATACCATTCCATTTTTATACCTCATAATTTTATTGCACTTTTCAACAGACTTTAAAACTAATTGCTTTACAAACGTTAATAATTTCTAAGAAATATTAGAAATCTGAAGATTTTTAAGATCAGAGATTTTCTCGTCCATTCTAAAACTTCCTAATCGGTTATCTTTTTAATAAATAATAAAATACAGTCAAGTAACTGATTGGTTAGTGTATAAAATATATTTTAAAAGTTTCCCAAGAAGTAGTGATCAAAGATTAAACACCTTATATATTTAATTAAATAACAATCCCCTCATCCTCTCTTATCTTCCTATAATTGTTTAAAAAAAATTTGTATCAAACCATAATAATAAATAAAAATAAATTACATCTATTAACCTACATCGAAAAATTAGGTCAGTGTGTTTTAGGAGAACAACTGTAAAAACTCATTCAAAAAACTAATTAAACTTCTCAGAATATTAAGAAGGTAGAGTTATGTCAGCCGAGCGTGAGGCACAGTTCGTTACATTTAAATGATGTACCGTACTCTACCGCCATCGCCAGTGGGACGATATGTAGAGCAAAACTACTTAATTGCATGTTAAAACGGTATGACTATGTTTTGATTTGAAGGTTCTGGAATCTAGGTGAGGTAGGCTTAAGTTTAATTTAAAATTTTAATGAAATTCCAGTATTTTTTAACTTAACATTATGGAGTATAATTTTACAAAGATGTTTTTAAATGCCTTTGCATCGTTGAAAATCAACGTAATCTACAAGAATATTGCAAAAAATACTCTTTGTTATTAATTTATTATTAAATTACCAAAAGTAATCAACAAAAACAATAGCATCTATTCAAAATTTTTAATCTCTATATAGGACGCGAGCGGTGCACGCGCGTTGATGTCTTTTGTTCGGCGCGTCTATTACAGATTAGCGCGGAATGCGCGACGGCTGCACACTGGTTTACTGCAGAAAGTTGTTATTATTACTATTGCAGTATGCAGTACATAATATACTGACCACTTTAATTATTATTATTATTATTATTATTATTATTATTAAATAAGGGGGCAAACGAGCAAACGGGTCACCTGATGGTAAGCAACTACCGTCGCTCATGGACACTCGCAACATCAGAAGAGCTGCAGGTGCGTTGCCGGCCTTTTAAGAGGGAATACGCTCTTTTCTTGAAGGTTTGCAGGTCGTATAGGTCCGGAAATACTGCTGGTGACAGTTCGTTCCAGAGTTTTACAGTGCGAGGCAGAAAGTTACGCGAAAAACGCACTGTGGAAGACTGCCACTCATCAAGGTGATGAGGATCGTATGTTTTTCGCGTGGGACGATGGCGAAAGGTTGCAGGTGGTATGCCGAACAATTCCTCACAGCACTCCCCGTGATACAACCGATAGAGGATGCAGAGTGAAGCTACATCTCGGCGTAATTCCAAGGGGTCCAAGCTGTTTGAAACACTATGGCAGTCCACAATTTGAGCGGCCCTTCGTTGGATACGATCCAGAGGGAGCAGTTAGTATTTTGGCGCCCCTGCACAGAGATGAGAACAATATTCCATGTGAGGCCGAACCTGCGCCTTGTAGAGTTGTAGGCGTTGGTCCGGACTGAAGTACTGTCTCGCTTTAATTATAGATAACTTGTAATGGCTTAAGCCAATATTTAGTGGCTCAAATCAATCTATTCTACTGTTGCGCAAGTAAAAGTTTGGGTGATTTATTATTTTACTACAATTATCTTATTTATGTTCTTCGCTATCTCTTATAATATAATAATATATAAGAGATAGCGAAGAGATGAAATGAGAGACGTAAGGTTCTTTTATCCTGCAAAATCAAATGTAGTTTTAGCAAAAGAACGATCCAAGGGAAAGACTTTCTCGTATATTTTTTATTAATATATTGCTGCCGAGCAGGTCACTGAAATGTCGTAACACATTTGAATATTGTATCAATAATCTAATCTAGAACAATAAACGCGATGTAATATAGATAAATGGATGAAATAGGCGAAAGCGCCGGTACCCCGGGCCGCAGTTGCAAAACTGTCATTAAAAAGAAAGTTATTGCGCAATTTAGATTAAATCTATTTGAAAAACATTAAATTGGTGAGTTATTGGCCGCGGCTCGGTGTTCCATGTTAATTTGTGTAATTTGTCATCAGTTACACAATGCGTTAGCTAACAGTGACTTGGATTTTTGAAAAAAAAATTGAGAGTTGATACTAAAATGTATGAAGTTTCCATTTTGTTTTAATGGATACACTTTTTCTTATATTTCCGTTTTCACTTATTTGTTCAACATAGACACCTAAACAGTCGTTGCGAATTTACATCTTCTTCGTTTGGAACCGTAATTTTTTTTTGATGCGCAATAGGGGAAACCCTCATGGGTCCCCCGGGTTGGGTATGTGCCTCAGTACCCCGGGGGTATATGAGACTCCTACTCACTAAAACCACCCGATGTTCGCCTTCAGCCGTATAAAGGAGGGATATCCCGGATCTAACAAACACAGGACTCCCTCCACGACCGGCCGGTCTACCTCAAAAGGGACCGGACTTCCACCAAAGTAAGGGAACGCTTAGGCAACTTCGTTTGGAACCGTGATCTAATTTAATTTACTTATACTTATTGAAGAAGATAAGGTATTCATAATATTCTACACAGTAAATACGTCTTATTACTTGTTTGTAACTTTGCTAGAAGGATAAAGTACTAATAAATACATAAGCAATTTTAGGCATTTTGGTGCCTTGTATAAAACAGCGGCTTTTGTTTACGTTATGAATATTATCGATTTTATTGATTTTAGTATTTTCTCTTTAAAAAATATTATTATGAAATAGTCAACTGTTACAGACAAGGCGGGCACGCTACGTAGTGTAAAAACTTGTTACCCGATACATCTCCAGTACAATGAGTTTAAATTTATGCAAGTTTGAGTTAACTGTTAGATCAATTTCCATAAAACATTGCATATTTAACGGTCGTAATTACTGATGGTTATTATTTACTACTCACTACAATTATTATAGTTACATCCAACTACATATTCGACCATAATTATTATTATTATCAAACAAAAATTCGTATGATATGGCAGAATAACGTGTGAATAGATAATTTCGACAGAAAAATCATTAGGCATAAAAAAACTTATGTTATTAATGCCAATATTATCATTGTTACACAAATACACATTTAATAATTAAGTGACAATCTTTTTAGGGTTTCATTTAAAATTATAGTCACCCGTTTTCTTTGTTTTTTGTACAAACTACTTTACAGAAATAAACAGGTCACATAATATAATATTTTCCTAATATTCAAATTTTATTTTTAGCTTCATTTATAGCAAAGCTCTTGACACAAAGAGACCTGTCTATCTACCTACCTCTATTTGGAAATATTGAATCAATCAATAGTAATTATTGACAGAAACGTTATGTTGTCAATAATTAACTTTCTCGTGAATGTCAAATGTTGCACAATAGCAATTATAGCTAATTCGTCTCGTGAAACGTCTTTTAATGATTAAAATTAATTCTTTTTAAGTCTTTTTAAATGTTAATGTCATATATATTTAGTATTTTCATTTTAAGATACAAGTATGGACAATTTCATTTTTAGGTTTTTTCCTAGATATTATACTTACTAGGTACTAGGTATACGTATTTTTTTCGTTTGAAAATTCCAATAAAATAAAAGGTAATAGTATTACTACCCATCAAATTTCCACTCGCCCTAAGTTATTTGTTTTGTCATCAGTTAATTCATCTGAGACTTGAAAAAAATTTGTACTAAGTATGTAGTGAGGTTATAAATTTGAATAAAATCTATGATCTTATTCAAATCCAGGAACCTTGGTGCCTGCTAACCCCAGTGATGTCGGGTACCGCTGCGCGCCGTTACGTATCCGCCGCGGTTCATCGCAACTAATTACACCGAGATCTGACATGTGCCGCGCCGCCTGCGCTTGCGCCGATCGCAGGTCAATGACCCGTCATCATCAGCACTCTAAGTCAACATAAATTGACGTAGGGGACCGAAACATTGTGCTTTTGACTGTTAATAAGACCCGTTATTTTTAGTATGATCCGGCTGATAATAATAATCATTCCAATATTACTATTTTGACTGTACTAGATGTTTCTCGCGATTTCTTAGTCACAAAATGGAATCATCAGGAAACCGTGGATTTTCGCACAGTAAAAAGTAGCCCATTATATCCTTCTCTTAAATATTTTCTTATGTCTTTCTGAATTGCTTCAGTTTCAAAACTTGTAAGATGCAAATGAACTAAGGAACATTTCCGCTTTCTATAATAATAATTATGTAAAGTTTTTTGTAAGAATTTATAAAGTCCAGTCTAGTCTTTAAATAAATAAATAAATAAATAAATAAAGTCTAAATCTGGGTACATAGCTCAGGTGTTAAAATTATAATATTCTCATTTTTTTTGCTCTAAAACTATTTTAATAAAAAACTAACGTTTACATTATAATATATAGTTGGTATGGTCAAATAAAATATTAAACTAATAATTATGTTCGTTGCTTTCACCTAGTTTACAATTTTACGAATATTTTTCTCATTCATTACGCCATATTAAAATATACAATAGAAGGTTTATAATATTATAAAAATATGTGATACGTATAATAGTTTGTTACTTTCTATATTTTCTTCTGAATAATGGTTAACAATTAGTTAACATATTTTATGCGTTTAAGTTATACAAAGAGCGATTTTATTAAATCAAGTATAATTACAATTAGGCGCTCATTGCTCGGATATCCAACGATACGTTCGATAGTTGATTAAAACTACTAGAATAGTTCTACTATTCTATATATTTTTTGAAGATGAAAACAAATTTTATTATATTTTTTGAAGATGAAAACAAATTTTATTTAGACACTCGAAGCATCAGAAGAGCTGCAGGTGCGTTGCCGGCCTTTTAAGAGGGATTAGGGTAATAGGGGACGGTAGGAATGGGAAGGGAAGGGAAGGGGGTAGGGGATTGGGCCTCCGGTAAACTCACTCACTCGGCGAAACACAGCGCAAGCGCTGTTTCACGCCGGTTTTCTGTGAGAACGTGGTATTTATCCGGTCAAGCCGGCCCATCCGTGCCGAAGCATGGCTCTCCCACGTCTAAGTGACTGAAAACATCCTGTGATTGAAACGACATATTATTTTGATGTATGAGGATTTGATCCCTGGATCGAACAAACAACGAAGTTTCATTGCTTCATCAGTGAAGAATAATAATTGTGGTGCTGGTAAAATATTCCTACATTTCACGTTCACGTTCTAGTTGCTAATTGTCGACTTCTCTTGTTCCCAGGTACTGTAGCCGCGATGCGTGCCCCGAGTGTGTAGTGCCGTGTGAGTGACTGAGTGTAGTGACAATGAGTGGGACACTGGTGGTGCTGCTGAGCGTGGCGGTCGGCCTGGCTGCAGGTGAGTCACTCTTCTTCTTTCTCTCCTACATCGATTTTTAAAAAAAGGAGGGTAGGCAGGAGTTATTTTTAGTGTATAAGTGTGAGCAATACACAGTGCTCTTCTCTCTTTACTCTCTTAACCCAAAAAAGGATGACCGACATGACTTGCGGAGGGCTGGTATTTGCACAACTATGCAACGAGTGACGTATAAAATTGTATAAATCCTCCTCATTCATCTCCTATGATGCCTACACTATAAATTGTGATTCTTATCAACTTTTTCATATTCGGAATCACTTACAAGAAGCTCCTATGAATTGATAATAATAGAACAGGAGTGATTACAATAAATTACATAAATTGATTCGTTATCATTGATAGCAATAAACAATACTAGAAAAGCAATTGATACGAATAAAAAAGTGAACGAGTGAACATAACTCACCCGTATGTGTTCACTGAGTGTTCGTGCTCACAGCCATTAGTATAAACTACAATATCTCATGAATACTCCACTACGGTCTGTTTGGCGCCGTAACACACACAATACATAAATACTAAAACACACACAGCCGCAGTACCCAAATCCTCGACTTTGGCTAACGACATAACTACATAATCTGCAACACTTGCAGCTAAGGATGATCGCAATCTTGTATCTACTACACTATAACTGTACTTATAGTGATAACTGATAGCTATTTAGTAACCTTGCAAATAAACTTACCCCAATGTAAAATGCAAACCATCAAGTAAACGTAGAGGGTAAAATCGAAAATTTCTTTTAAGTTCTACATGAAATAATTTTTTTACATTTAAAACTTTCAATTTACAAATTAAAACTTTCTATGCACTTACTGGTTAGATGCATATAAAAATTCTCATATGGTGGTGTTCATCGCCAAATTCCTATGAAACTACTGGAGTCTAGACCAATTTTCATGAAATTTTGTGTGCTTATTGGACGAGGATTGGCCAATATTGTATTCATGTCCTTATTTTTCATAAGTCTTCATAAATTTAAAACTTGAAAACCATAAAATAAACTGTATCTATACGCTAAATATGCGCCCGCCCTATGGTAATGACTCTTGAGTCAGAGGTCGTGCGGCTTTCCCCGCAGCGCTGCGTCTCGCCACACTTTCTCTGTGACTTATCCGCGGAAAATGGAAGGCAAGTAATGACTTTATCAATTAACAATTGACGTGCATTAAATTTGGGCCAGTATGTGGCGAAAGTTTCATCATATCGTAGAAAGTTATTTTTGTATAACAGACCTACAAGACTCGTGTTCAAGTGACAATGACATCCAGTGATAACATTGTCACGGGGCAGGAATACGAAAATAAGTTACTTGAAACATTGACAGGAACACGTATAGTAGGGTGTGAAACAGCTGTCTCTTTACTTTTCAAGATAAAATCTTCAAATTTGCTATTGGGCACAATATATTTATTCTTTATACATCCTTGTAGTTGTGTGTTAAAATGTCTGTAACGAATTGTAGAGCTTGTCTTCTTTTTTTAATCGGGTTTTGGCCCACCACACATTCCCACCACTATATCTCCTGCGTCGCCAGGATCAACAGCGGTAACCAACCACGAAAACTCTTTGATATTATGATCTCAGGGAGCCCGAGGGTCATCCTCTTCTCTTCTGATTAATTTCGTAGAGCTCGTCTACCACTTCAAAGTTGACATAAATGAAATTTTTTTGTACTGTGAATACGAGGGAGGGGCGCGTCATTTTAAGTTAGACAAGCTCTACCCAGAATACCATATCCAATATCTGCACTTAAACATCTAAAAATGCAGTATTAGTAAATGAAGTATTCCTTCCGTCTTCGAGTGAGCATCCATTCAAGTCACGAGTAACCCGTCTTCTTGAAATCGCTGTCATTCCTGTTGTCACCGCGGTGTCATGTGGATGTGGAGCGATGGTAATCGTGTGCGGTGTGACGGACGAACTAGATCGTCGCTGCTAATGACTCTCGGCACGCGAGCGTTTAGTCCACTGACAGGTCTATTAATAACAACATCGTGGAATTCAACGGAAAGTTACACTTCAGTATTAAAAGATACAAGTACACTATGTGCGAAAGCTCCAAGGAATAGAAAAAAAAAATGAATCTCGAAAAGTACCTACTCCACAGGTAGATTTAGAAGCGGTACTCAACCTTTGATTCCTCGGAGCTCGAGTTTATTGCAAGGGTACTTGTTCATTTGTTTTAATAGAGCTAAAGTTAGTCGATAGCTATTCTTAGTCGACTATTCTTAGTCGATACCACTTTTTTTTTTTTTTTTTAATCTTTATTTAAGGAGTTTCAGTTCTTACAAACTACGCCACTCCGTTAGACCATCTACATAAACTACAAAATAATTAATAAATTATTATACAATTGGACGACGACGAAAACCAGTAATCACAATTTTATACAGTGCTTTAGCTGTGTCAGAGAGAGGAAATGCCAGAACAATGTTACACTCTCCAAGTTGTTTTAAATCTCCAGTAATTAGTGACATTTCGTGTCGAATATCTTCGTTCCGAACACACTCCGCCATAATATGTAACACATCTTCTAAGACGCCACATTCAGAACAAAGCGGTGAAACAACCTTCCTCATCATAAAAGCGAATTTATTAAGCGGAATGTGTCCGGAACGCAGTCTAATAGCTGTACATAAAATGCTCCTCTTTAATTTACAATTATCAAACCATGGTCTCTTCCAGGGTTCACTCTGCATCGTCCTATACCATATACCCTTCTCCACCGATCGCTCATCGAAATGAACTTTCCAAAGAGTGTAACAATAATCCCGAATTAGGTAAAAACAATCGGTGAAGAAGGGTAAGGTGTTTACAGGTATACCCTCACTACAAGCCTGTCTCGCCAATACATCTGCTTCCTCATTTCCGGCCAACCCGACATGCGATGGTATCCATTGGAGAACAACTTGCCTACCATTAGAAATAAGATCAAAAATCGATTTTATAATTTCATAGGCTATGGGTGGGCTTACAACACATGTAGTACAGCGAACCAAAAGTTGCAGAGAACTTTTGGAGTCGGTTAAAATAACAATTTTATCAAAATTTAATGATTTACCATAAGCTAGGGCCTTCGAAATGGCTATTAACTCGAGATGAGTAATAGAAATGTTGTAAGAGATTTTAAACTTAGAATTTTCTCCATTTTGAGGATCAAAAAATGCGGAACCCATAGATGTGTTATTCTCCTTGGATGCATCGCTATAAATTTTGTAATAATTAGCGTATTCATTTGCAATATATAAGGTGCAGGCCTCGTTGAGCTTTGCAATGTCGTAACTTCTCTTTGCCTTAGTGACAATAGGTAATTCATGTTTTATTATTCCCCTTAAGTCAAACCTGTTAATCCAATAATTTAAAGAGAACATGTCCAAATTTTGCCGAGAATCTATATGAATATCCTTAAATTTTGAATACAAAACAGTTAAAATTGGTTTATTTTTACGTCTCCAATATCTGCGTGATGAGAGCGAATTTAATTCCTTCACAACATCAATTGTAATATTATTAGACATTGCCATTGATTTAATCAAAAATTTTCCACCCAAAAAATTTCGTCGTACTTCCAACGGGGCAATACAAAGCTCACTCTCCATCACGTGGATAGGAGTACTCTTAATAAAACCGCCAATTAAACGCATGGATTCATTTTGAACTTTGTCTAACATGTATAATTTACTATTGCAAGCATTACCGTATAGAAAACTCCCATAGTCCAAGCGACTTCTAATAATTGAGATATACAGATTTCTCAAATGTTTATGATGGACTCCCCATCCCGACCCAGCTAATACTTTTAAGATATTTAAATACTTCCTAACTTTTTCGTGTAATTCTTTAATGTGCTTAGACCACCTAAGAGAGCGGTCTAACCACATACCCAAGTATTTAATATTATCCACAACCTGCAATGGTACACTATCTATTGTAATATGACAATCAGTAATGTTATTACCCTTTTTAAATATACATATTTTGCTTTTAGAAGACGATACGCTTAAGCCTAATTGACCAAGTAATGCAACTAATAAATCTAATGAACCCTGGAGAGCGGGGCAAGCTTCATCTATGATCCTTTTTAAAATATACAAAGCGAAATCGTCGGCATACTGAGAAAAATATACATTTTTTATGGAGTTACAAATTTTATGGGTTCCCATGTTAAATAACTTAGGAGCTAGTGGATCGCCCTGTGCCAGACCTAAGCCAGTATTTCTACATAAATAAGTATGCCCATATTTTATTTTCAAATTTCTTTTACTAAGAATGTTCCAAAGATAGTTACAAATCTTGGCCCCGACACCAATTTGATCTAAAATTAGTAGTAACGATTTAATATCCACATTGTTATACGCATTGTCGATATCGAGGAAGCAAGCCACAGTAGTTAAATTTCTTGTAAAACCGGATTGAATCCTGGAAACCAATCTCGTCAAACCTTCCAAACTAGATTTTGATTTTCTGAAACCGACCATTTCTTCCGAAAATAAACCCTGTTTTTCACAGAACCATTCCAGTCTCTTATTCAGGATAGAGTGGAATATTTTACAGACGCATGACATCAAGCTAATAGGTCGGAGAGATGAAATGAGAGTAGGGTCGCGACAGGGCTTAGGTATGGGTACTACCCGTATGTCCCTCCACTGCACAGGAGTGAAGCCAGTAGACAATGAAATATTGTACAGAGAGAGAAGAATGTTTTTACCAACACTAGGTAAATTTTTGATCATCGAGAATGAGATATCGTCACACCCCGGAGCGGTGTCACTCGATTTGATACAGCACTCTAACTCGTATAATGTAATCGGGGATTCTAATTTAGAATTGCTCGAGTTAAAACTGGGTTTAGAAGGTAAAACATAGGGAGGACATAAATTCAATAGTAACGCTCGGCATTTATTCTCATCTACGTGTGCTGCGTGGTTCAAATTGCCCTTAATCCACTTCATCTTATTCCACATGACAGTAGCAGAAGTGACCTCGTCTATTCCATCGCAGAAAGATTGCCAGTTTTTCTTAGAAGCTCGTTTAATAAGGTTCTGCGACTCTTTGACACATTTGTTTAAAATAATTAGATTAGAAGGAGTAGGATTTTTTCTAAATTTGGACAGGGCAAGACGTCTTTTGGCCACAGAATGAGATAAGATTGGGGACCAGTATGGTTTCGGAATAAAATGG